>CM067363.1:40581863-41090435 GCA_034401795.1 Chaetoderma sp. LZ-2023a | reverse complement strand
TACACACGTGTGTTTGATTTACAGGTGTGAACCGGCTAGGACTGATAGCTGTCCATAGGTTGCTGTTGGCACCTGGGAGATACTCTATCGCGTCCCGGCCAACTTCTACCAGTGAGCTCCTGTGTGCCCGGAGGTTGATGTAGCACATTGGCGTGCATGTATGTTGTGCCCCGCTGGGGCACCTCGAAGAGGACCCATTCTAGACGATTCTGTACCACCCGTCTCCCCTCTAGAAAGGGTGAGATTATGTTCTCACCACCAGAAAGCAGCAGTCAGACAATTGGCATGGTTATATGTCTCGTTTAAACCCCTCCTATAGCATGCTATGGAACCCATCTTTGCTCACTCGACTGGTCTAGCTGACCTCGCAGATGTGTACGCAGTTGATGCTGCCAAGGTAAAAGAGAGTGATGGCAAGTCATTCGCCCTACAGTACGAAGCAAGCTCAAAGGATTCTCCCTCCACCCCATTGGTGGTGATGGGGTGGAGATGCTCACAGACCTCAAGGATGTGTCGAAAGGGTGTCTGGGCCGCAACATAGATGGCCACAAGATCGTATTTCGGTACGATTTCCCGAAGAAGAAGTACATCCTCGAGCCGTTGATTGAGGTCTCGGATACAGAGGTGGCAGACATCAACACCCTAAATGACGACCTCAGCTTTCATCTGGTCAAACCCTATTCGAGCGGTGCCCCGCCGATGACCAATGAGGGTCTGCTATTGACCCTGGTAAACCTGCAGTTCATGTTTGAGAAGAATGAAGTGTGGTACCGTGCTGGACCTGGGGGTAACCGGCAAACATGGTTGCCACTATATAGACCTCCCGCAGTCATTGACATAGAGGTTACTCCCCTCTCCACTGTTGTGAAAATGGATGGGAAAGTTCGAAAGCTCTACAATCGGGGATCATCCTTCCTCACCTACATAAGTGAAGGTATCTCCCTGACGAGGGTGGGTCACCGGATCGGGGTTACAGGTGGAAAGCTCCTGCTGCGTCGTCCATTCGATGGCCCAGAAGAAGCTGTTAACCTCCAGGAGGGCATCCCATGGGTAGATGGTGTGTCACATTTCACCAAAGCCAAGGGTGCTGTTAAACTGCTTCAGTGAGTGGGACTCACTAGCTCGCAAAGGACTCATTTAGTCCTAGAGCTACGATTCTTAGCCAGCGGCAAAGTGAAGCAGCTAGCCCCTGCCCCTGAGGGGATGAAGATCACCATCGATCTGGCACCGATATTTCTCGAGGCGTTCACTCTGTTCAGTTTAAATCTTCATGTATAGTCAAGATGCCTTCTTGTATATAAGGCTCAGCGTAGATGGCAAAAATTATCTACCGGAACGCGCCGCAATAAATAATTGGGGCAAAAGTTATCTACCGGAATGCGCCATGACGTAGATAACGTGGCGTGACGTAGATGGCTGCCCCAGGGCTTGAGATAGCTAGGGGGGACACAGATCGCCGATCGGCGCCCAGTAGAGGCCTGCCTTGCATAGAGAGGGCCGCGATGTAGATAACTTTTTTGATCGAAAATATTTCTACCAGGACGGTCCACGACGTAGATAACTGTTGCCCCATTTATTTCTCTACGCCGAGCCTTATGTGCTTGAGGTGGTATCATTTTGGAGGTGGTATCATTTTGACTTCGGATATACTACTTTAGGCCTTAGTCAGGCTTGGCTAGGCTTTACTTAGGTAGGAAGTCAGCCATAGCTGAGCTTGGATAGACCTTACATAGGCCTTGAACAGGCATTACCATGGCCTAACATAGACCTTACGTCCGTCTTAACCAGGCTTTGCTTGCCCTTAGCTAGGCCTTAGTCAGACTTGACTAGGCCTTGCCAAGTATTATCTACGCCTTAGCTGACCTTGGATAGGCATTACATAAGTCTTAACTTGGTTTTCCTTGGCATTAGCTAGGATTACATAGGCCTTAGCTAGGTCTTGTATAAGGCCTTACCTAGGCCGCAGCCAAGCTTTGATAGGCATTAGTTAAGCAATACCTAGGCGTTACCTATACCTTAGCTAGGCCTTAGCCAGCCTTTGCTTGGCCTTGGCTAGGCATTAGTCAGGCTTGGCTTTAATTAGGCCATAAATAAGCCACAGCTAGGCTTGGATATGTCTTACATAGGCCTTAGATAGACCGTACCTCGGCCTTGCCTGCTCTTAATTAGGCCTTAGTCAGGCTGGGCTAGGCCTTACCTAGGCATTACCTAAGCCTTAGCTTGGCTTGGCTAGAACTTATCTAGACCTTATCTAAGGTTTACTAGATCCTAGATAGAATTACCTAGGCCTTATATAGGTCCTTTATAGGCATTAGCTAGGCCATACTTACTATTCAGTCATTATTTGCTAAGCCTTACGGATTACGTGCCTAAGCCGTAGCCAGGCTTAACTAGTCCTTACAAAGGCCTTAGTTCGGCTTGACTCGGCCGTAGCCAGCCTTTAATAAGCATTACCTATGACCTATTTAGTCCTTAGCCAGGATTTACTAGGCCTTAATAATGCCTTACCTCAGCCTTAGTCAGACTTGACTAGACCTTAGCCTGGCTTTGCTAGGTCGTAGCTAGGCCTCAACCAGGCTTGAATAGGCCTTACATAGGCCTTACTTAGTCCTTAGCCAGGCTTTCATAGGCATTACCGATGCCTTACCTAAGCCTTAGCCAGACTTGACTGATATACATTAGCTGCGCATTACCTAGGCATTACCTATACCTTATGTAGGCCTTAGTCAGGCTTTGCTAGGCTTTACTTAGGCAGAAACTAAACCATAGCTGAGCTTGGATAGGCCTTAGCTAGTCCTTACCGAGGCCCACATAGACATTACCAAGGCATTAACCAGCCTTCGCTTTCCCTTATCTGGGCCTTACCTAGGTATTATCTAAGCCTTAGCTGAGCTTGGATAGGCATTATATACGCCTTAGCTGGGTTTTCCTACGCCTTAGCTAGGATAACATAGGCCTTGTATACGTCCTTACCCAGGCCAGAGCCAGGCTTTGATAGACATTAGATAAGCAGTACCTAGGCGTTACCTATGCCATAGCAGGCCTTAGCCAGGCTTTGCTGGGCCTTGGCTAGGCCTTCGTCAGGCTTGGCCATGCTTTATTTTGGTCATAACTAAGCCATAGCTGCGCTTGGATAGGCCTTACATAGGCCTTAGATAGACCTTACCTGGACCATAAACAGGCCTTGCATGCTCTTAATTAGGCCTTAGCCAGGCTTAACAATGCCGTAGCCAGAATTGATTAGGCCTTACCTAGACGTTATCCAGACTTTGCTAGGCCTTATCTATGCGTCAACCAGGCTTCGCATAGGCCTTAGTCAGGATTTGTTTGACCTTAGCCAGGCCTTAGTCAGGTTTGACTAGGCCTTAGCGAGGCCATACCTAAGCCATACCAGGCTGATTAAGCCATACCTAAGACATGGCCAGGCTTGACTACGCCTTATCTAGGCCTTACATGGACCTTAGGCAGGCTTAACTAGACATTGACAAGTCATGATTAGGCCTTACCTAGAGCTTCGCTAGATCTTATCCAGGCTTTGCTATTCCGTACACAGGCCTTAGCCATGCTTTTCTTGGGCTTAGCTACGCATTAGTCAGGCTTAACTAGGCCTTACCTAGGTCTTACTTAGGCCTTAGTCAAACTGTGTGACCTTAGCTAGGCCCTAGCTAGGCTTGACTAGGTTTAGGTAAGGCATCGGTAAGGCCTAGAAAATCCTGGCTAAAGACTAACTGATGCATAGGGAAGGCCTGTTCAAGGCTGGCTAAAGCGTAGCGACGGCCTAGCAACATCATGTAAAGCCTAGGCAAGGCCTAATCAAGCATGGCTAAGGGCTCGTTAAGGCCTAGTCAAGCATGCCTTTGGCCTATGTAAGGCCTAGTCAGGCCTAGCTAAGGCTTAGGTAAGGCATTTGGCAAATCCTGGCTAAAGACTACATAGGGCATAGGTAAGGCCTATGCAAGGGCTGGATATGGCCTAGGTAATCATATCTAATGCCTACGAAAACCTACCTACGGTCAATGTATGGCCTAGTCAAGCTCAGTTAAGGCTTAACTAATACCTGGCTAAAACCTAGCCAACCTTGGCTAAGGCCTAGACAGGTTCAAGCAAAGCCTGACTAAGGCATGAGTAAGGTATAGGGAACGCGTAGGTAATGCTTACCTAATGCCTATCAAAGCCTGGCTAAGGCCTATGTACTGCCTCAGCATGCCTGGCCAAGGCCTACGTAAAGTCTAATCAAGTCTGGCTAAGGCCTCTGTAAAGTCTAGCAAAGCCTGTCATCAGTAACTTAGATTTAGGCATGGATGCAATAATTATCTAGCCATATGTGTGGGAATTAGTCAGCCATAGCTTTCGTAAGTACCCATACATAGCCGGAGTAACTATGTATCCATCTATAGCTGTGGTAAGTATCCAGTTATACATATAATAGTTAGCCAGCCATATCTGTGGAAATTAACCAGCCATAGATATGACTGGATAATTATCACATAGATGCCTGGCTCTTTGCACCTGATTTGGCCGGCTAATTACCTCAGCGATGGCTGCATACTTTTCACAGCCGTAAATGTCTATCTGGGTACTTACCAAAGCTATGGCTGACTAAGTACCATATGTATGGCTGGTTAAAAATTGCATCCATGGCTAAGTCCATGCCACAGCTATATCTAACTACTTACGCCTGCTATTGATGGATACATACCGCAGCTGTGAGTGGCTAATTACTGCAACTGGCTGGTTCGTTACCAATAATATGCCCGGCGAATTACCCAGTTACGGCTGGCGTCTTAATACTACTTGGCTGATTACCTTCCTCGGCAATAGCTGGCTACTTACTACAGCTATAACTAGTTATTTACCACAACCATGGCTGGCTATCGATGACATCTATAGATGACTGCTTACCGCAATCATGGCTTGATAAATGTATCTGTTATGAATGGCTAATTACGGCACCTATGGATGGGCAATTACTACAGCTGCAGCTGGCTACGTGCCTCCGCCAGTGTAGGGTACTTGCCACTGTTATTCTCACTATTCACCACTGGCATGGCTGGATATATTCAACAGGAATCCCTGGCTAGAATGGTATACTTGCAACACCTAGAAGTGGTTTCTACCACAACTATAGCTGGCTACTTACTACTGCTATGACTGGCTACTTAACAAGCAACGGTTGGTTAATCTACACATCTATGGCCACCTCTTTAACACTGGCTGTATACAACACACCGATGGCTGGCTAATTATTGCATCCATTGCTAACTCCCTGCCAAAGCTATATGTGACTAGCTACACGTAACATGGATGTATACATACCAAAGCTTGACTTGCTAATTACTACAACTGTGTCTGATTAGTTATCGCTGATACAGCAGGCCAATTACCACAGTTACACCTGCCTTCTTAACCCTACCATGGCTGATTATCTTTCTCAGCTATGGCTGGCTATTTACTACAGGTTTGGCTAGCTACTAACCATAACTATGGGTGACTCCCTACTACGGCTATAGACTTATAATACACTTATGTCTAGATAATTACCACCGCCAATGCTGGCTACTTGTCACCGCTATGTTGGCATTTACCACTGATATCAATGGCTGTATTCAATAGCTATCGCTGGCTACTTATCACAACTATAAGAGCTACATACCATTGCTAGGGTGTGATACTTGCAACAACTAGAGCTGGTTTGTACCTCAACTATAGCTGGCTACGTAACACTGCTATGACTGGCTACACTCAACTCTATGGCTGGTTAATTACCACATCAATGGTTGCCTCTTTAACACTGGTTGTGTGCAACGGCTATTGCTGTTGGCCCCTTGCAACTGTTACAGATGGATACTTATCACTGCTACGACTGGCTAATTACAAAGCTATGGCGGGTTAATCACGACTGACTCCTTAAGACTACTATGGCTCGCTAATTACCTGAGCAATAGCTGCCTACATTTCACAGCTAAAAGTATGTTGGCTACTTACCACAGTTAGCCATTGCTATGGCGGCTGCTTTACTGTTCTATGGCTGGTTACATACAACTATACTTGGATAGTGACCACAGCTATGACTGACTACTGATCAGAGCCATGGCTGACTACCTACAGTTATAACTGGCTACTTCTCAATGCTATGACTGGTTGCTTAACAGTAATATGGTTGATTACATTCCGCAACTACGGCTATCTCCTTACTCTATGGTTGGCCCCTCCACGCAGTGGTTGGCTCACTACTACAACAAGAGCTCACTACTTAACATAACCATGGATATCTAAATATCAACACTATGGTGGCTATTTACCACATATATGACTCGTTATTTACCGTAGTTATAGCTGGCTACTTACCTTCGGTAGTCCGCTACTTACCAACGATAGTCAAGCCTACTTGTCATTGATATGCTGACTATTTACCACTGCTATGGCTGGCTGCATACGGCAGCACTGCTATGGCTGTTTACCTCCCATAGCTAGGACTCGCCACTTATTACAGGTATCGCTAGCTATTTAAGATAGCTATGATGGGCCACTGATCACAACCATGGTTCGCGATTAATTACGGTAATAACTGGATACTTACAACAACAATGGCTGGATGCTTAACACTGCTATGGTTGGCGATATATTAGAGTCATAGATAGTTAGTTAACACAGCTATAGCTATCTACTTACCACTGCTATGGTTGGGCCAAGCCAATACGAAGCCTATGGTTGACTAACTACCACATCTATGGCTGGAAAATTACTGCATCTATGGCGAACTCCTTAACGAAGCTATATCTGACTATATCCCGCTACGATGGATGTTACCTATAACGGCTATGGTTCGCTACTTACCACATATATGGCTGGCTACTAGTTACCCTCGATATCAACTCCATCTGGCTGCTTAACACTACTATGTCTGACAACATTTCACCGCTATGGATTGCTACTTACCACACGTATAGCTGGCATTTTTACTACAGTTATGGCTGGCTGCTTGCCCCCGCTAGTGCAGGCTACTTACACTTGCTACAGCTGGTTACTGGCCACTGATATGACTGGCCACTTACAAAGCTAGGACTGGCTAATTACCACATCTGTGTCTGGCTCCTTACAGCGGCTAGGACTTGCTCCTCACGAGGGCTATGTGTTAGACATTAATATTGCTAGGACTGCCTTCTCACCACAGCTATAGCTGGCTAATTACCAACGCTGTGGCTGGCTCACTCCCATAGCTATAGCTGACTACTTACTACAAGCATGGCTGTCTAAATATTACCGCTATGAATGACTATTTACCACAGCTTTGGCTGGTTAATTACTACCATTATGGCTACATATTTACCACCGCTAGTCTTGGATACTTGCTACTGCTATGCTGGTTGCTTACCACAGCTATGGGTGACGACATACCACTGCTGTGGATGACCACCTACCACTGCTATTGCGGGCAGCTTAGCACAGATATGGCTGTCTCATTGCTACAGCTATAGCTTGTTACTCACCGCAACCATCGGCTACACGTCAATGGTATGGACTTCGAGTTCTGGCCGGCGTGTTTGTACAAGAACGCCCACCAAAGCCCGGTCTTCTTGTCACTCTTCTTATATATTGGCAATTAATAACGGCTTTTGTTAGCCAATCAAAAGCACGTCTATAATCGACCATTACTACTTCCTTGCCTTAGCATAACGTTCTCGTCTACCTGAGAGCATCAATTACTATTACAACTGTCTTAAAATTAATCAATGTTCCAAACCATAACACAAATTAAATCATAGCATTGATTTAATATTAACGAAGATTTGACTAGGCCTACGCACATCAACTAAGTCCGCATTCGCAACAAAATCAATATAACTGGAACAACGCGCATGCGTAATCGCGATCCTTAATAAATCGTCTTGAAGGGCGGCATTAATAGGGCGACACGATGGGCGACCGTCGCCCCCGACGTCGCTCACGACGCCGCCTTTTGATAAAACGTTGAAATTTTAAAAATAGAGTTACGCGACGCATGGCGTTTGAATTAACGTTGTCACACGTTAAACGTCGCCCACGACGCGCGACGTACGAGGACAATTGTGGAATTCCATACAATCACACCATTAATCACTTACTCAATCACACGATCAATCACTTATTGGATCTCATCATTAATCATACACTAAATCACAGCATTAATCACTCAGGCAATCTCCGACTCATCTACATATACAGCCCACTCATTCAGCCACCCACCAGGCACCCGCCTACCCCCAGCTACTCGCACAGCTACTTGCAGTGACACGCTCTGCCACTCACCAACTGAACAACTACCGTCTCTTATACTTACCCACGCAGTCAGCCACTTGGCAATTCAGCCTGCCACTCAGGCATTCACTAAGTTACTCACGCATCCATTCGCTCAGCTACTGGCTTACACACTCGGCCACGCACTTAGTCAGTCACTCGGTCTGTCTCTTTAACTCAGTTACTCAATCAGTCTTATCAGTACCTCTACGACACATTCAGCAAGTTGAACCAGTCAGTCTGTCGATGGGTCTGGTAATCGGATGGTTGAACAGTCGGTCAGACTGTTAGTTAGTCCGTCAAAAATGTGGCACTCACCCACTCAGCCAGCAACTCGCCTACTCACCAAGCAACTCGCCCCTTACTCAGCAATCCATTCAGTCAGTCACTCAATCATTCATTGAGTTGGTCAATCAGCTGATTAGTCGGTTAGTCAGTTGGTCTGTCAGTTAGTCGGTCAATCGGTTTGTCGATTCATTAATCGGTCATTCAGTCGACCGGTCGATCGCTCAGTCAAACGGTCGCTCAGTCAGTTGGTCAGTTTGTCGGTCAGTTCGTCAGTCAGTTGGTCTGTTAGTCTGTCGGCTGGTTAGTCGGTCAGCTGATCAGTGCATCAGTCAGATGATCGATTGGTTGGTCAATCGGTCAGTTGGTTGGTTAATCTCTTGGTCGGTCAGTTGATCTGTCGATCAGTCAGTCGGTTAATTTGTCGGTTGATCAGTCAGTCAATCGGTCAGTTAGTCTGTTAGTATGTTCGATAGTCGGTCAATTGGCCGGTCGATCAGTTGGTTTGTCAGTCGGTAGGTTTGTCAGTCAATTGGTCAAGCGTTCCGTGCATCAGCCAGTCTTTTGCCACGCACCCGCTAACCTGCCGTCGTCCATTCAGCCATCCACTCACGCTTTAGTCAAGAGCCTACTCAGATATTCTTTCAATAACTCTCTCAGTCGCTTGTCAATCATGTGATCCGGATGGCAAGCCATCTGTCACTCAGTCAATTGGTCAGTTATTCTGGGTATACACCACCCGATTCTAGTCTGCCCAACAAGTAATTGGCCGACTAGTTGGTATTAATATGGTGGTGTATGACCCTACACCGACTGAAAATTGGTGTTAGTCGGCCGATGAACGCTGATTACGAAAATAATCTCGAGTCGGTGAGATCAGGTATGATCTGGTGGTGTATAGCCTACCCAATCCGACTTAGCCGTCCTGTCTTGATATGTATGGTAGCCCCAGACTTGAGCTTGGTCAATTAAATTATTGGCGTTCGGGCACCTAATCAAGGATTTACATTTTATCACATGACAACAATCAGTATTACAAGATGGCACGTATATCTGAGCTATACCGTCTTTATTTGTCTAACTTGACATGTTTTCCTTGACTCAAGTAGCTTTCGTGCACACAACGTTTCATCACATTTTATTTCACTTTCTGTATTGTTCTAGTCTGACATGCTACTCTTGTTGTTGTTGTTGTTGTTGTTGTTGTTGTTGTTTGTTGTTGTTGTTTTTGTTGTTGAACTTAGATCTTACACTGGAAATCAACTGGAAATTAATTGGAGGTGTACTCCGTTAAGATAACCTAAACGAGGTTCACACATTTCTCGCTAGATGGCGCGCGGTTCATGGTTTGGTCGCTAGGGACAGGCTTTAATGCCAACGACATGGTCCGTTGGTGTATGGCATTCAGTTGGCAGAACACCCTTCTGGCCGACAGTTTTGTCTGGTCTGGGATAATCGGTTAGTGTATACACAGAATTAGTTGTGGTCGATCAGTTAGTCAGTGGTTCAGTTAATTAATCGCTTGGCTGATTGGTCATACTGTCGTTGGGTCGAATGGTCGGTCAGGCAGTCCACCAGTCGCTTGCTCGGTCTGTCAGTCTCTTATTTGGGTATACGCCACCCGATTCTAGTCTGCCCGACAAGTAATTGTGCATGGTATCCCGAAACTTGGGTCTGGCCAATTAAATCAAATGCGTTTATGGAGCTAATCAAGGATTTACACTTTCTCACATGATAACAATCATTATTTCAAAATGGCACGTGTATCTGAATTATACCTTTTTGATTTGACTACATTGACTATTTTACGTGACGCTGACATGTGTCCCCTCGCCTCAGGTATCTTTCGCGCATACTGTCACACAACTGGGGATGCAGCAGCAGCAGCAGCAGCAGCAGCAGCAGCAGCAGCAGCAGCAGCAGCAGTAGTAGTAGTAGTAGTAGTAGTAGTAGTAGTATTAGTAGTAGTAGTGATAGTAGTAGCAGTAGTAGCAGCAGCAGCAGTGGCAGCAGCAGCAGCAGCAGCAGCGATAGAATTAGTAATAGTAGTAGTAGTAGTAGTAGTAGTAGTAGTAGTAGTAGTAGTAGTAGTAGTAGTAGTAGTAGTAATAGTAGTAGTAGTAGTAGTAGTAGTAGTAGTGGTGGTGGTGGTGGTGGTGGTGGTGGTAGTAGTAGTAGTAGTAGTAGTAGTAGTAGTAGTAGTAGTAGTAGTAGTAGTAGTAGTAGTAGTAGTAGTAGTAGTAGTAGTAGTAGTAGTAGTTAGTAGTAGTAGTAGCAGCAGCAGCAGCAGCAGCAGTAGTAGCAGCAGCAGCACCAGCAGTAGTAGGAGTAGTAGTAGTAGTAGCAATAGCAGCAGTAGCAGCAGTAGTAGTAGCAGGAAAAGTGGCATTAGGCGCAACAGCGGCGGCAGCAGCAACAGCAGCAGCAGTCAAGCAGTCAGTTCCTTCCTTGACAACGCGATAACTGGCCCCCACAAATAATTAGCTCTGGGCCCCGAATAAGCGTAATCCGGCTCTGTGTTAAAGGATGAAATAGCATAGACATCTGAAAATGGCTGTTTAAACAGTGTAAACTAACCAAAATACTAAGTCGAGATCTCCAGATAGTAAGTCGAGATCTCGAAATAGTAAGTCGAGATCTCGAGATAGTAAGTCGAGATCTCGAGATACTAAGTCGAGATCTCGAGATACTAAGTCGAGATCGCGAGATACGTATGCGCAAATATATTTTTTGTGGTGGCCCTAATACGCTTCCGTAATAACGGACGACACGTAGTTTCATCGAGGAAAATGAGGCCCCCAGACCGGCACCAATAATTGTGCTATGTCAGCACATCCTGTTTGCATTAGGCCGGACCTATAGATGTAGGCGAAAGTTATCCGTTAGGCTATAATTAAAACGCTGCAAAAGTAGGCCTACACGAGAACATGGCATGCCTTCGACTGTCATTCTGCCGGCGCAAATGTGTTACGGGTTGCGTGGGAATATGGGCTAGATGCATATGCTGTAACCTGACAGCTGACCCAGCCTGTTTCTCGTGCTATTCGATCATAACTAAGCATCTGTATTATGCTTTCAGATTATGACATTTTAACTTTCACATTACCAAAGGTAATATGAAAGTTAAAAAAGAGTTATAAACTCAAAGCACAATGCTGATTCTCAATTATCACTCAGATTTCAGGAAAACAGTTCTCAGAACATCTAATTTCAAAAATTTTCCCGGATCCCCTGCTTCCTTCGAGGGGGACACCTGACCCCCCCCCCCCAATGGGCTCCCCAACGTTTCGGCTTGCACGACGCCCCTGCTGGACGGTGGTATTACCTGGTGGACAGCGAGATAGCATGACGACCGTAGCGCTACCTGGCAGACCGTGAAAGAAAATGCTGACGTTAACGCCACCTGGCAGATTTTGACGGAATAGGCTGCGTTCACATATAGTCCAGTAGAAATCAACAGAACTATAGGCTAACCCGGACATTTTGTATAACAGACGATTTTGTGTTCCAAACACTTTTTATGACTGTCCAGATTCCACACAAGAAATTCTCACAAATTCACACTTGGGGAAACCTGATTTTTAACCCTTTGAAGTTAGGAACGAAATGTGAAAAATATTTAGCATAAATAGGTAATCTGTTGAGAATTTTATAAAATTAGACCTACTGACAATTGCTATTGTCAATTGTGTATATGACAACAGATCCCAGTCAAACAACCTGTAAGACATACTAATGTAAAATAAAATTGATCAGTAAAACCTGTCTATAACAACCATATATGATTTCATACATGAGTGTGAATTCCAGAACATGGTACATCAATGTATGGCCAGTTTTTTTTTAAAGATCTGACGGAGAGAGTTACACATATGGACAGCATGTTGATCG
Source organism: Chaetoderma sp. LZ-2023a (assembly GCA_034401795.1). Classification (NCBI taxonomy): domain Eukaryota; kingdom Metazoa; phylum Mollusca; class Caudofoveata; order Chaetodermatida; family Chaetodermatidae; genus Chaetoderma; species Chaetoderma sp. LZ-2023a. The sequence continues at coordinate 41,077,982 of CM067363.1, read as the reverse complement.
CAACTATGCAGTCAATGATATAAATATTCCTAACGCTATTATTCTTACTATTACAATAATATATAGTCCGGGGTAAATTTAGAAAATGTTACTTGAAGTAAGTTAAGTCGATTCAATTATAAAACGATAAATATATAGAGTCAAAATCACATTGTTCATGCTAATTAATGGTTTAGTACAATTATGTCTGACCCTACGCAAGAAAAAGCATGTGTTGTATGTAATGTTTCCCATGATAGCAGCAGTTCTAGAAAACTTAGTCATAAAGGGCTTCCAACGCTGCTTGACGCTTCAAAGCTTCGTGGAGATGGTATTGATTTGAAACTATCTCCGTCGAACGAACATTATGTACACGATAAATGCTACACAAATTATACGTTGCCTAGATATATTGCAAAAGTGCAACAGCAACACAGAAACGATGAAGGAGTGCGACCATCTACCCCTACACTGCGCTCCGAATCTAATAATTATTATTACCATACTCATTGTTTGATATGTGCTGAAGAGCTCGACTTTGATGCTGTCCGCCGTCACCCTGTACGGCATTCTCACATAAGCAATATTGAATATGTTAGTAAGGGTAAACTCAGTGTAGTCCAGGGAACCGTGTTAAACGCATGTGGCAAAAGGCACGATTCGTTAGCGAATGATGTTAAAGCAAGAATACTTTTTGCATGTGACCTATGTGCTGTTAAAGCCAAATATCATCGTCAATGTATGCAAGAATTCATCTCTTGTAGAAACATCAGTTCGTGTGGTGCTTCTGGAAGTAATGCCCTGAACTTTGATGAAATGTATGATTTGGGCTTTAACCATCTATGCAATTGGCTAACAGCACCAGAACAGCAACAGCGCCAGTTCACTTTACACGACCTTTGTACGCAATTGACCACCTACTTGCCAAATGGTGTACCCGCATATAGCACAAAGCACGTCCAGCGTCGTCTGCTCGGCCGATTTGGGACAGATGTGACAATATCCCAGATTGAAGGCAAGACAAGCGTGGTCACATTGACTGATAGAGCATCTTCTATCATACACGAATCATATGCAGCATCAATCAGTGACGAGAGTGATGAAAATATGCGACTTGTTAGACTGGTGGGATCTATGATTAATCAAACAATTAAAGATATTGATCAACCATCAGATGTGTATCCAGAACCGTCCAGTTTAGACCTTGAAAAGCTTGAAATCGAGGTGCCAGATGCATTGAAACATCTTATTTCATGTATATATTCTGAACTTCGTAGTGAATCTGCCAAGTTGAAAAATAAACTTAAGATGGTATCTGTATGTCATGTTATCATGCAAGCTGTTGGAAAGCAATCATTAGTATCACCACTGCTTCTGTCGATTGGTTTGTTCATCCACCAGTCTACCCGCTCCCGTGTTATCATAGATATGCTCTCATCCCTGGGACTCAGTGCTTCCTATGACCAGGTAATTGCATTTCAGAGATCTGCAGTTGGAAGCACATCCGTTGAAGACCTGTGTCCTGGGCTCGTGGAGAAGAAGGATGGAGGGGGTTTCTGTCAATGGGTAGCTGACAATTTTGATTACAACGAGGACACGATTTCTGCTCACGATACAACGCATGTGATGGGGATCATTTCGTGTCAGACAATGGCATCAACCGAAAGCAGGGCTAACCCAGTTGGGGCAATATGTCGTAAAACTATAACTGCTGATGAGATCAAATAAGCTGGTGATTTTGGGAGCTTCATGCTACCCTACATGTCTTCTAATAAATCCCTAACGGCAGATGTAAGGATAAAGACCATTAACCCCATCAGCTTACCTATTGCTATGCACGGTCAATTGGACACATTGTGGTTGTACTCTAGCCTTCTCACAAGTCAGCCACCAAACTGGTAGGAGTTCATGTCTGAAATAACGACATGCAACACATCCAGGAACAAATAAAGCTGTATATAGTACCATGATGTATGTGCAGTCCCAATCCCTAAAGGCAGGACTGTGTTGCGCAACCATAACATTTGACCAGCCATTGTACTTAAAAAGCTACACAATTAAGCAAGACACTCATCCACAGTTTAGGAACATGTATATAAGGCTGGGTGGCTTCCACCAACTAATGTCCTTTCTTGGAGTGGGCTGTAAGATCATGGAGGGGAGTGGGATCGATGAGTTGTGGGCAACCGTGTATGCTAGGAATTCCCTACCTAGGATAATGGAGGGAAAAGCCTACACAAAGACATTAAGAGCATGCCTCCTTACAGATGCCGCATTGCATCTTTTGCTAATTCAACCCGATGTTGATATAATTTCTCTACAAGGCAGTGCTGCAGACAACACAACCAGCAGTACATATGGTGAATCTGAATTTGCAGAGCTGCAAGATGAAGAAAGTGATGTTGATCCTGATAGCGATGACGCTTCGGATGAGCAAACAACCGAAACAGAAACATGCTGTGAAAGTCAAACACATATGTCAACGGATGATATGTGGTCAGAGCTGCGCAATTTGTACGATGCTATTATGTCACATGCTATGTCAGCAGACGATGTTTGTGACAATGACCATTTGCAAGACCTATGTAAGCAAGTTTCTAGTTTGAAGGAAAACGTAGAGAAATCAAGAACTGATAAATTGTGGTCGTTGTTCATGGAATTTGTCGCCATTGTACGATTGTTCTTCAGGGCCGAGCGTACTGGCAATTGGCTCATTCATTTAAAGGCGACACAACTAATGTTGCCATTCTTTGCTGCTGCAGGTCACAGCAATTACACAAACTGTTGTCGTCTTTACCTGCAAGATTCTGATGATCTATGTACTTGTCTGCATTGTCCCATGCAGGAAGGGCACTTCTCTGTACGCAGGAAAGCTAAACTGTATTGGAGTGGTATCTGGTCTGATATGACAATTGAACAGAGTCTAATGAGAGCTGGGAAGACACATGGTGGATTGATCAATATAATGCATAAGGAATCCGCTAGAACAAAATGGCTTCTCACTGCACACATCATAGCACAGTACACACACGCTCTGCGGTCATTGACTGACACGTTCACTGGGACATGGTCGGAACAACACAGAGATGTTCACCATGCAAATATGAGACGAGATGTAGAAGACATGAAGAAATTCACTCTGTTTCTCAGAGAACACAATCCATTCGCAGTTGAAGACGACCAACTGAGAAATATCGCAACTGGTTTGATTGCAGACCATCGTGTTACTGCCGATGATGCCATTGATATTGGTCGAAGAATTCATGAGAAGTTAAATGAGAAAAGGTTTGGCGACATTACGCTAAAGAAAGCAGATCCAGCTGTAACATTTGCTGTCATGCGAAAGGTAGTTAAAGTAGGAAATGAAGATGTCCATATGTCTTCCCAGGAGCTGTACCATCGCTTACTGTCAACTGCATCTGTTTCAGGACCTCCAGACAAAGCGATCTTTGAATACGAGCTTGCAACGGTATGTCCCGCCCTCTTCCACGATGACGGAACTATGAGGAAATCGCAAAAGTCACAACTGGCGAAGTATATAATTGAAACGAACACATCAATGCTACAGCAAGAGACAACAGACCCAGCTGCACGAGTATTTGATGGCTGCGGACTTTTTGCATCGGATACCATGGCCTAAGGTTGGGACAATGGAGACAGTTTATAGCCCATTCGTAGCATCAGTAGTACATTATCAGAGTCTTGATGCGCCTGTATGCGTTATATTTGATAACTATCAAACTGAGACCACAAAAGATCAAGAACCGAAGCGACGACGGCTTAATCAAGTTGGCGCTCCTGATGTAGCTGTCCAAGACAACACACCTGTTCCAGGAAACAAAACTGGATTTCTATCAAACAAACGCAACAAGCAGAATACCATAAATCTGTTGGCAAAACATTTATCAGATGCAGGTGTTGAGGTGGTACATGCTGTAGATGACGGCGATGCTGATGTGGTGATTGTAAGGAGAGCATTAGAATTGGCAGGAACTGAACGAACAACGATATGTGTTGCTGACGATACAGACATATTGCTCTTACTCCTCTATCATGCAAGCACCTCTGCAAATATTTTCCTACAAACAAAGCAACATAAGCTATGCATCAAAGTGGCCACAGAGATCTTAGGCAAGGAATTGTGTATGTGCCTGCCATTCGTCCATAGTATGTCTGGATGTGACACGACATCAGCTTTATATGGCATGGGCAAAGTAAAGCATATGAAAATGATACAATCTTCACCTACCCTCACACAAGATGTAGTTGCATTTGGCGACATCTCCAGATCAAAGGCGGATATAATGGTTATTGGTGAAAAGTACATTAAGTCTTTGTATAGTGCTGGATCAAGAAGTCCTGGCCTAGACAATCTCAGATACATGACTGCCATCTCTCCTAAGCATGTACCAGTTGAAAGGATGCCACCCACACGTAGAGCAGCATACTTCCATAGCCTTCGGGTTCATCTCCAAGCAAGCACATGGCTTCACCTAAAAACTGTGTTAAAGAGAGAAGAGTATGGTTATGCAGTAGAACAAGGATCAGTGACGGCGATCATTACGGACAAGTCAGCAGCGCCTCCGGAGCTACTTCTAAATATAAGGTGCCAGTGTAAAAGCAGCACACGTCTGTGTTCCTCGTGTAGTTGCTCCAAGAAAGGCATTCCCTGTAGCATACATTGTAAATGTGAAGGTCACTGCCTTAACAGCTCGAAAGTTGAAAGTGAAAATGCATAGACAAATTTCAGCCATTATGCCTGTTCGCTGTGTTTCACAACAGTCGCTCAGTTTACATTAAATTTATAGTTTATCAAGGGATTTTGATGATGACATACTTTAAACTGTACAACACTTACCAAAATACGGGTTTTTAGAGTCAAAACACATATTACCTGGTTATTGGTCATCGCCTTGGCGGCCATTTTGAATTTCCTCTAAAAAACATGTTTCCCCATGTGTGAATTTTGGAGAATTTTTCTGGGATGTATTTTGGGCCATACCGAAGTGATTAAAACAAAAATGTGTCTGTTATACAAAATGTCCGGGTCCATGTCAATTTCTACTGTACTAATAGGGAAGCAATAGCGATATATCGGAAGATAAACCGCCGATTTTGTGGGATTAAATTTCGAAATACATGACGTATTTATTCCGGTACAAGAGCCAGTTCATTGAGAACGCTAGCCGATATACCTGCTTTTTACATAAATAGTGGCTGTATGAGAACACGGCTTAAAGCCGTGTTCTCGCTCACTGGAGAGTTAATCCGGAATAACGCCATACCTCAGTATTGTGCTACCCCGGTAAGTCTAGTGAGAACAGGCCTAAGTCTCTGGCGGGAACACGGCCTATGACTGAGGTAATCGAGTAATTCATGCCGTAATTGATTATGACGCCATCTTACACGATACGTAGTTGATTATGACATCATATGGCGCATGGATAAACTGGAAAGTTTCATTCGTGCACTTGACAGACTTTGTAATGTTCATGACAGAGTTAGATCTCTTTCTCATTGCTTAATCCTGTTTAACTCTTTCGTTCACTATGTCTGCTATTAATTAGCCGATATATCGGTTTGCATTCACGCTGCGAGAAGATAGTTCCGGACTGGACGGTGGTGCTACCTGGTGGAGAGCGAGATACAATGCTGGTCGTAGCACTCCCTGCCAGACAGTGAGAGACAAAGCTGACGTTAACGCTACCTGGCAAATTTTGACGGAAGAGGCCGCGTTCACATAGGGAAGCAATAGCGATATATTGGAAGAAAAACCGCCGATTTTCTAGAATTAAATCTCTAAATAAATGACGTATTTATTCCGGTACAAGAGCAGGTCCAATGAGATACTTCAGTCTGGCGTTGTTCCGGATTAATCTCTAGTGAGAACACGGCCTTAGATTCGCCATAATCAGTATCATGCGAGCTCACTAGTGGCGTGATTGATTATGACGTCAAATACTAGAGCGCAGATTGGAGCCCTCCTATTAATAGAACGTCATAAGGTGAAGAAGTTGATTGAGACGTCTGTTATTGAAGTGACGTCATTTTAGGTGACGTCAATTGAAAAGGATGCCAATTGGACGATGAATCAATGTCTGATTGAGGAATGGGATAAATGCGACCGGTGTATTGTATATAGTGGTTATTATGATAGAACGAACGAATGCTAATTAGAATTTCGATTTCGCATTTATTACTGAAGCAGTGAGCATTGAAAGCATCATTATAGAACAAGAAAAACTAAATAAGTGTAAAGATATGAGAATAAAGGTATAAACCAGGGTCGAAATTAGGACTCATGGTGGGAGGACCCTGTGCAAAGTTTCTGGAATCCATTGCCTCGGACCCTCGGGACTGCCGATAAGCAAATAATTTTGATTTTCTTGATAAAATTTAGCCATAACAGAGTGAAAGTATTATACATATAAATGATAAAAGAAATCAACATTTTCCAGATCGTATGATTGACATTTTACACATATATGACAAACACAGTGGTTAATTAACAAATACATTATAATATAATATAAAGAATTATAATAACAATTTGCATTGACTACCCATTTAAAGATGCATAGGCCTATTCACAGCAGAATACTTAAAAATAGAATTCTTAAAATTGTCGGCCTATGCATTTGCAGGCTTAAATTGTGGCCCCAGATGTAATAATGATTTCATAGCGTATTAATTAGGCTTAAAACACTTGTAGTTGAGTCCCTATTTCAAATTCGCAACTAAAAAGATTATAATAATTTGTACGGAATGAAATTATCATATGCTAAGATTCATTTCGTTTCATTACATCTAGGCACACTATTTAAACCTCGAAAAATGTAAAATTCTAGCAAAATAATTTTCAGGCATTTTAGTGTGAATACGCACCTATAATTAACTTGACTGGAGGATGTCCCTTTCAATGGTAGCAACATCTATCAGTCAAATTATTGTCAAAATATTTATCATTATTTATTTTACAGCGTGCACAATTTGTCGATGTGATATTTAGAGACATATGCTTAACCAGTTTAAACTTAATAAACAGATACAAAATGTATATTTACAATGCAAGAAGCGGTCTTTAAATATTTTGAAGCTAATTTGACAGCAACAAAATGGTTCTGTCCAATTAGTGTAACCCTGTCATGTCGAAACCAGCCAAAACCGACCAATACAGTGGTCTTGAGGAATGGCTGTTTTCATGCTAAGAGATTACAATTCTTGAAAATTAACCACTGGATTCCAGTGGTAAATTAAAAAAAATTGTCTTTTCTTAGCCTACACATGGACATTCAATAAGCAGATATTTAGCCATTAAAGGGTAAACACAAGACGTATTCTTCTAGGGGGGGGGGGGGAGGGGGGGGGGGGGTCCAGGCTTCAAAAGGCTAGCACAACAATAGGATATAAGGTATAGATATATCTAATAACGACATATGCATACAAAGCATTTATTGAGTAAAGCGGTATAAAGGCTATTTAAGAATAGTATATTTGAAAACTCTATATATGTACAAAGATGCAAGCTAGAAAGCCGGGTTGTTTGCTGACCGAGCGATCTGATTAGCACATTGAGATCTGTCGTAATGTCACCTCTGTTGCTGCGTAATATAACAACAACACCTTCCATCACCGGCATTCTTCATACCAGAGCCCGTTAACCCCTCGTGAGTCAACTTATCTATAATGGCCAGGCCAGGGTCAACACAGTATTCCCAGTGAGCTTGAGGAATGGCCATTTCTGGGCAAAGAAGAGACTGTTTTACCATTTTCCACTCATTTCAGTGATAAATTTCCAAAGGTCTCCTGCTGTAAATGCACTCTGATAAACAAATATTTAAACATTTTCTTAACCTGTTAATGTTCGCGCCCGCTAAACAGCTTCTGCTGTGGTATGGAGAACTATCCGTTTGCAGGAAAACAAAAAGCTATTTTGAAAAAAACAACCCAACCCTGTGGTAATATTATAAACACTAGTTTTCTCCCGGCCTGCAGATGGCGATTCAGTGACCAACCCTTTTGATGTGTACACATCTCGACCATTTAATGGTTAATTCATGTGTGATCGCTTTGGGGCGCTGTTGACACAGGAGGGGTTAACACGCTAATAAGGAAATCCAGTTTTAGCTATGCCCCGCCCATCTTTAGCTAAGCTCCGCCCACGATTCGCCAATGTTGGGATCGATTGATCGCTGCGCTACTTGAATCTCTATTCTGAATCCAAGCGGTTGGGTATTTTGAAACTAATGTAACTTGGTGCTGTTGCTGCTTATGGCAGCAACAGCTCTCAGTTAATTTAGTTTCAAAATATTCAACATAATGTTTATTAAATAGTAAAGAAATGCACGTTGTACACCTTGACGGGCTATTAAGCGTTGTTGATGGATTTATCAATCATGACGTAATTGATTACGACGCCAGGCTAAATTTGACGTTGTTGATTATGACGTCATATGATTGATCGATAAACTGGATTCATCTATTGTTACTTAACGCTTCGCATCGCAGTTATATTACTATTGTCGGCAAACTACTCTCTAACTAACAGAATCTTAATGTCCCTAAATCAATTAGATAAAATCTTGCACGCACACGCTCACACACACACACGCACGCACGCACGCACGCACGCACGCACGCAGGCAGGCACGCGCGCGCGCGCGTACACACCCACACCCACATGCACTCACGCAAACATATATTCACAGCGAACGCCATAGCATTGCCTTAGCTATATGCCACGTGATACGTCATTATTATGAAGACATTATCTCACCACCCGCCTATAGTTGTCAAAATATTCTCGCTCATCCCATCCACATCCCTATCCTTTTATCTACCTTCATCTATCCAAATACAAACCCCACCCCTCCAACTCTCTCACACACCAACGTGCACACACGCGCTATCTCTTTCTCTCTCTCTCTCTCTCTCTCTCTCCACGCGATCAAAGCTTTATTTAAAATTCATTTTATTTTCATACATATGCGTATGTTTGGTTGTTTTCTAGCAGTGAGTTGAAGGTACGTTCCACTTTTCCATTTCCTGGCAGCGGCATTATCATTTAAACCATTCCAACACTTGAATCCATATCTCTCTATCTTAAAATTCAGCTAAAAAATATGGATATTTTGAAACAAATTTGACAGGAACTATTACGGTTAAATATTGTTTCAAAATATCCAAAACAATATAGTTACATCAGAAATAATCTAGTATATCTGGTATATCGTGGTAGACATGATTATTTATTCTCCTTCGGGTTCAGATGTTGGCCGCCAGAGGTCGTTGTAGATGGCTGTACTGTCTGTCGTATGGGATGTTTACTTTCTCAGCACCAATGTGTACAGCATCGCTACGACGATAGTGCCAAGTGATGCCGCAATGGACGCGCCTGTAACAGACCAATTGTAATGTAAGCCTAATACCTGGAAGATACAATCACGCACCCACCCGTTACAACAACAGCCACCACCCCACGCCCCCACGCCAACCCCCATCACTTCAACACAACTGGAGTTTTCAATTCAAACACGTGACCTACTCGACTTACCCCGGCTGATAGGTGGGTAGCCTCGAGTAGGTACTAGAGTACGTACTCCAGCCGTTTAGGCGCTACTCTAGTAACTCGGGGCGTAAATTCGGCCGTTACGACTGAGTGCTGTCGTCCACCGATCAGGTTTACAACTTACTTCGCGTAATACGCAAGACTTCGTCAGGTGACCGACTTTACAATATCAAAAATAACAACAACACCGATGGCGATGCTGTTGAAATGGAAAGATATATTCGCAAAATGTTTGCAATCGGATTGCTCTAAACGAGTTATCTGAGGAAAGGCACACGTGTAGACGGGTTTTCGGTAACAAGAAAAACCCTGTTTGTCTCACGCGCGCGTGTAAATTGCTGTACGTCCTTAATCCAGCTCATTAATATTTATGAAGTTTCGCAAACTTAGTGCAGATATCAAACGCCTGCAAGCACGGTACTCGATACGGGGGCGGAGTGGGAGGGCGAAGATCGTGCAATAGGGCGATGATTCACACGAGGATGCTTGAAAATAAATTTGTTAAACTGCAGACTATACTTTATAGGCCTACCGTATGTACATCAATTTAATGGAGCAAAATAGATTGTGACATTATTATAATAATGGATACAGAAAGAAATCATCAAATCTTAAGATTTGTTTTGTTTAATTACATTTTTTTAGGATAATAGGTCATATGTATAGGCCGTCGATTTCAAGTCAGCTTCCACTTGCGTGCTCAGAATTAGAGGTAATCCTGGTTCCCTCTAATCAATGGGAAACGAGAAATACTAACGTATAATGGAAAGTGACAGTTCCATGTTAAAATGACGTCATAATGAACTACGTGGCGTGTGGGATGACGGCATACTCAATTACAACATGAATGCCCCGATTTAGTCCATGTTAACCGCTTAATAGCCAACGCGTTGTACGAATTGTATTTCTTTGCTATTTAGTAAACATGCCGCTGAATATTTTTGAAAGTAATTTGACTGGACGCTGTTGCTGCCCTGTGTAGCAATAGCACCGGGTCAAATTAGTTTTAAAATATTCAACAGTTTACCTGTATAAATTTCTGGACATCGGTAGTCAGGGAGTTCAGGGAGCGATCGATCGCGACACGACCTTGGTATGGGTGGAGCTTAGCTAGCGATGGGCGGGGCATCGCTAAAACTGGAACGATCCATTGCTTTGACTGAGCCTGATATAATCCCTTGGACGCTGAAGTCCCAGAATCAAAATTTCAAGGTAACTATACAGGTAAGCTATGGCGTATCTTGAAAATTAAACCACAGGCAACAGCCTCAGTCAAAATTAGTTTCAAAATACTCAACAGAATATTTATTGGGTTTTTGGGTTTTTTGCCCGTTTCAAGGTGAAAACGATGTTTTTGCAAGAGTCACATTGAGCTATGATGATTTGGCTACGCACAACATTAAGAGGATTCTTAACTCCACCCCCTGACATGGGTTATGTCACTGGGCCGATACTGGACCAATGCCGACTGAGGAACACATGAACATTGGAGGTGATGCATGGGATCTAACGTCTCAATGCATCTATTTTGTCAACACATGCGAAATATAATATGCAAAATATATTACTACTGAATAGTTTGCAAGCATGAACACTAACTCCAGCTGTCAAAACCACGTCACCAATCGGAGTATAACGGGGAGAATGCAGTTGGAGTTATTAAGCAACGCTGACGGATTTTTCCTAAGGGAGATAACTTGTTACGGTCATATAACTTAAAACTTCTTGTTATATGCCGATTCCCAAAAAAAAAAATTAATTATCTCCCTTAAAAATAATATTTTAATATGCCAAAATGTTTAATTGATATATCAAGTAGCATTTTGAGAGTGTTGAGGCGCTGTTGACAAACGAGGAGTTAGCATGCAATAACCTGATACTGAAAATGCAATACCCTGATATCCAACACACAAGGCGCTGACTCCATGTTCACTGACTGTATGCACAATATTAGGCGGGTCTATTGTCAGTACAGCCCAGGTGTTCTCAAAGAAAAAAATGCCCGTTTGTGCGTGCAACTGGCAATTTTTCAACCAGCTCTTGAGGTCAAAGCCGGTATGAAGTATTTGCGGTATGAAGTGTTCGCGTCAGTACGCTCGACAGAATGTATTTCAATACTGCTAAGTGTAAGTGTATGCATTTCAAGATATCCAGACGAGAAAACATGTATATTTTGACAATAAGTTGCCTGAAAGCTGTTGTTGTGTAAAGTCAAATCACTGCCAAAATAAACTGAGCAGCACTTGCTCCAGATTTGAAAGCTGTTTGACCTAATATTATTTCTGCGACAATTTTGAGTTAAATTATTTTGAAAATACTCATCAGTTCTTTAGATTAGCACACATGCAGACAATATCCAGAACAAATTGACCGCGCGTTGCTCTGCACATATTCACGCAATCCGATGCTGCCTTGGAATATCATTTACCAGAATTAATGAGAATAAACCCATATAGGGTTTCTGTACGAGAAAGACTTGTGTAGTAAGAACTAAGGTCGTGTTCTCACTGGAGAGTTAATCGGGAATAACCCATACCTCACTATGGCGTACGCCGTTTAAAGTGTGGGTGACACGACTGGTAAAACTGCATAAATAGATCATGCATGTGTCAATATTTCAGGAAATACACACCGAATAGATTTACCGCCATATACTATTGCATAACCTGGAAGAAATAAAGAGAACTTGAACTTGGTTCGCTTGAAGCGTTCTCGGATAATAACAAAAACAACTTTTGTTCAATATCTGACAGGCTGCCAGCAACGCTCTGATCGATTCCCAACTCAAAATGTAGGCCTCTCTCAACTGTTTGGAACGTAAATCACGCTAATTTATTTGCTCAGGCGGTTCCTATAAGACGACATTTATCACCCTTTCACCATAAATCGAATGAAAATTAGCCAAATTTGGGCGATTTTCAAATACCTCAATTTAGAAGAAATCACTCTGTGTAATAAAAAAGAAACGCGTACGAACGTATTCAGCATGAAAAACTGTCCTAGAACCGACTACAAATATATCGTGTACTAAAAGTAATTTCGGCGACACCCCTTTCGATATCTGCCTTGTTTACTAGTCATTCCTATACATGGCTCTGTTACCCGATTGCCGAAATTTGAAAATTTTGAAATCAGAGTTATCGTTTTTCCCGTTATCAAACTTGCATTTCATGCTTATTTCTTAGTGTATGCTTGCACAATTTATATGTGCGAGACGGATTTTGATTGAAGAGAATCGAATAATATGGCGTCTGATATTTCAAACGAATAAGGTGTCTGAACATTGCGCGCTGGGTAAATTGCGCTATTGTTAACCCGGCGGGAGAGCTTTAATTCAGCCACAACAATAATACAGAATCTTGAACGCGTTGCCAATTCCTACTAAATTTATGCCGATAAGATCTCAGATCTCGGCACAGGCCCCCAGATTAACCGTGTGAAGTGTATGTTTTTGGTGATTTTACATTTAAACATTGATTAAATATGCAAATTAGTTTCAAAGTACTCAACAGCTTACCTGTATAGTTACCTCGAAATTGAAACTTTGGAAGTTCCTGTTTAAAATTGTTAAAATCGACGCAGACAGGTGCACAAAGTTGGCGTAGCTTAGCTACTGATAGGCGGGGCATAACTAGAAATGGATCGCTGTATCGAGAAACCACGGTGTGATGAGGAAATGATTGAATTTTACCATGCATATTCTCACTGGATAAATCCTATCTGTAACTCAAGTATATGACCTCATAATCAATTAAATCACATATAGGCTGGCGTCCATGTTTGGCCATGTGCTAAGGATGCCAGAAGACACACAGCACAGAGAGCCTTGGAATTCGCCCTACTCAGAGCCAGCAAATACAGAGCCAGGAGGGGGCGTCCTTGCATAAATCTGCTAAGCGTGCTACGAGGTGACCTCAAGAAAGCAGGACTCAAGTCAAGAATGGACCTGAGGAAGCTAAGGATTTTGGCTGAGGACAAGACACAGTGGACAAAAGCAAAGAAGGACGGATTGCAGCTGTAGGATGTTTCTACTACTACAGCCGCAGAACACAGTAATCATACATACAGGCTGACGTCATAAGCAAACTGCGTAGTGAATGACGTATCTATCAACATTGAAGAGTCCGTTAAGTGTACGCTGTGTATGCCTTTCTAGTTAATAAACAGTCTGCTGAATTTTTGATAGCATAGGCAGCAAAAGCACCCAGTCAATCTAGTTTCAAAATACGCAAACGCTTATCAGTTTAGTTACCCTGAAATTTGGATTCGGGGAATTTAGAAATCAAAGTATGTAAATCGACCCCAAACACACGCACATGATTGGCGGGGCTTAGCTAGAAAGTGGCGGAGTATTACTAGACCTGGATCATGCACGTGACCTACCTGAAGACGGCTTACAGCTGCTCGGTTCTTTTTTCAGTTTCATCCACATATCGTCGAATGGTTTCGTCGTCGCTACGGTACAATTAACCGATGCTGGCTCTACGCATTTGCGCCAGTCATTCACACTCCTGTAGACGGAAAAGAAATATTCAACACATTTCTAAGTCTGCGTTTCCATAGAATTTCACGTTTCACGATTCACGATTCACGATTCACTTATCATGATTCACGTTTCACGTCTTGCACTTCACGTGGGTTTCCATTTATGTCATTTTAACAAATTCACGTTTCATTTCTGAGTACGGCTTTGTAGCTATGGGATGGATTCCTCTGACAGGAAAATGTAAAAAAAGACCGCGGGTGGAAGGATTGATGGATGGATGGATAGATGGGTGGGTGGGTGGGTGGGTGGGTAGGTGCATGGCTGGGTGGGTGAGTAGTGTTACTTCACCTTTTGTGGGAGATGGCATTATATAACGTGAATCCAAGGTTAACGTCACACGAGAATGTCTATGGAGACCGCCGTACTGATATTGAGATGTTTAGTTCTCTCTTCACATGCGAGACATGAAACGTGAATCGTGAATCGTGAACTTCTAAAATACTTTAAATGTTTCTAAATTAAAACCCCCCAGAACTATTTTAGTTAGTAAGAAATGTTATGTTGAATATGTTGATCACAATTACGTTGCAAGACATTGCTGCCGTGGGCAGCAATGTCTTCCAGCCCAATTATTTTCAAAATATTCAACAAAACTGTTTTATTTTATTATGGAAAGCTGATGTTGGAACGATCTTCAAAATACGTATCCTCGTATTAAAGGTGCGTGTTCATACTGAAATGCTTAAAAATAAAATAAAATAAAATAAAATAAAATAATAAAATTAAAATAATAAAAAAATTGGTAAAACATAAATTGTGGCCGTTGAATAAAGGAAATACATTGTAACATGTGATGATTTCATTGTGTATAAATTAATACAATTTCGTAAGTTGTGAAATTGAATTAGAGACAGGAGCCCCTTGTTCAACTTCGCAACTAAAAGAAAAGAAATTTAATAAGAAAAGATAAAATTTGTTTAAACCAAATTATATTAATTTATACGGAATGAAATCGTTATATGCTAAGATTAATTTCGTTTCATTACCTTGAGGTACATAATTTAAGGCTCTGAATGTATCTTTATTTTCAAGCATTTTGGTGTAAATGTGCACCTTTAACGCGTCTTGTGTCAATGTAGGTAAAAATGACCAAGACAGCCTCTGCAGTAGTCTTGAAGAGTGTCTATTTGCAGGCCAAGAGACTATTTTTTAAAAGTATCCACTGAAATGACCGGCTCGGTTACCGAGTCAGTCATTCAGTGGTCAATTTAAAAAAATCGTCTTCTCTTGGCCTGCAGTTGGACACAGATAAAGCAAAAATTTAGATTTTCTAGACGTTTAACCTATACTCGTCAAGCCGGTCAAAAACCACCTCGTAAAAAACTATTGTCTAAATTCCAGTGGTAAATTAAAAAGAACATGTTTTCTCTCAGCCAGCAAATAATCATTCATTGAACAAATATTTCAATTGTGTTGATAAATTAAAGGGTTAATTGATACAAGTGGCATTTTGAGCGCTTTGAAGCGCTGTTGATATGAGAAGGGTTAAAGAACGTTCGCTCATATAGCGGGTTATTGTGACAGTACTGTGCCAATACCGGGACGTATTGGCCCGAATTTGCTCCAATATAGACGCGTTAATGAGAAAGGCTACACGTGCTTTAGGAATATCCATGTGTAGGTCAAGTCAAGATGATTTTGAAGGGTCATCACTGAAATATCCAGCTCGAGAACAGAGGCAGTTATTTTAGTGTTACATTTTCCAAAATAGTCTTCTATTAGACTGCAAAACGAGATTTAGCAAACATACTTGTACATTTTCTTTTAAAAGGTTGAGTATTAAGTTTAAAGAACCATCTGTGTACAATCTATGGCGATGCTGATCACATTTTACTAGTAGTAGTAGTAGTAGTAGCGGTCGCGGCGGCGGTGGCGCCGGCCCTGGCGCCGTTGACAGTGGCACTAGGGGTGGAGGAGGTGGTGGTGGTGGTTGTAGTGGTTGTGCTGCTGCTGCTGCTCGACATAGTGGTAACGGCGGCGATGGCGGCGGCGGTGGTTGCGGTGGAGGTGGTGCTGGTGGTGGTAACGGTGGCTGTGGCCGTGGTGGTGGAGGTGGTGGTGCTAGTGCGGTGGTGGTGTCGTGAGTAGGATTATTACGAGCAGCGGCAGCAACAATAGCAACAAAACAAGCAGCAACAACTGCTGCTATGGTGTGAATGATGGGGATCGAGAAGATGACGAGGAAGAAGATAGAAGAGACTAACGGTTATGTCGCTGAGAAAGACCGTGCAGAATATGTGAAAGAGGAAGAGGTATGTATGTAGGCCTACTAGTGCTGTTTATTTACCTGCAAGCCGGCTCATAGTTTGTGGTATTATATGCCATGCCGTAAGCGCGTTTTGTTTCAAATTTGAACTTTTCTTCACACACCTCCACCGCCCGTTCATTGCACGAGAAAACACCTGAAAAATAATTGACCTTACTTATTATTCAACCTGGCACACTGAGTGAAATTATATCATTTGAAAATGTACGGATTATTACATATTCATTTTAGCTTTGAAACGTTAAGATACATGCCTATTGATGGGTACATTTTTTGCCATGCCCCGTCTATTTCCAAATATGGACCGCCCATTTCTAAGTATTCCCCGCATATATTTAGTAAAGCGCAGCCAATTTTTGCCACATTTTGGAATCGGAGTATACGCTTTGAAGCTTGAATTGCCGAAATCGGTGTTCAAGTGAAAAGTGTCCAGGTAAGCTGTTGAATATTTTGAAACTAATGTGACTAGAGGCGGTTGCTGCACAGTTCTTAAATTCTCGCACAGTCAAAGAGATACAATTCGTTCGCCTCATGACCGACCTTTCCATTTCCATGAGGCCTTAGTATGTTGTAACGTTGGCCCAAAGTCGGCTGTCTACGTTGGCATCCGTAATATAATTTCAAGATGTATTGTGACAACCACCATAAGAATTTGGCAATCTCCTATGAATACTATCAATTTGTTATAAATATAAATACGTAGCAAACCGATTCTTTGGTTCGACATGGTACCTGGCAAACAGGTTTGGCACATTTCTTTAAATGTGTCCTTCACTTTGCCAATGTGTTAAACATAATGCACATATACAAATAAATTATAATAAGATTTAACATTTTTTGTGTTTTAAATTGTTGTTAGACCTATGAGCAGAATGATGTTGAGCCAACCTTGACGTATGATGGGCAAACGTTGGGCGGATGCGTTGGCCTAACGTGATGGGCCAACGTTAGACCAATGAGCAGAATGGCGTTGGGCCAACGTTACAACATACGTTGGGTCAACGTAGTATTGTTATCCATCGCAAGGCTTTGTTCTCATAAGCCACCATTTCGGTAAATACCAGGTATATCGTCTAGCCTCCTCAGTGTGGACTCCCTCTTGTCCAGGAATAAATACAGCACGTATTTCAGAAAATTAAGGCAAGTTCTCACTAGAGACTTACCCGCCGTAACGTAATACTGAGTTATGGCGTTGTTCCCGATTAACTCTCCAGTGAGAACACGGCTTTAATCTCACAAAATCGGCGGTTTATTTTCCGATATATCGGTATTGCTTTCCTATGTGAACGCAACCTATTCCCCAAAGATTTGCCAGGTAGCGTTACTGTCCTCGTTTTCTCTCACTTTTCGCCGGGTAGCTCTACTCCCACCATTTTACCTCTTTCTCCGCCAGGTAGCGCTACTATGTAGCCCAAGATTATCTCCCCCCAGTGTGAATGCTAATTACACATAGTGCATGAAATAATTAAACAGGATTAGGTAATGAGAACGAGGCTAAAGCCGTGTTCTTACTGGGGAGTTAATCGGGAATAGCGCATTACCTCAGCATTGCGCTACGTCGGTTAAGTCTCGGTGAGAACACGGCACAATGCATTAGCGGATTATCCTTTGCAAGTAGTGTTTCAATTTCGAGACAACTATACAGGAAAGTTGTTGAATATTCTTTAAACTATCGTGACTGGAAAATGTCGATGTCCCATAGGCCTACATCAACAGTGCACAGGCAAGTTACGTTTTAACATATTCAACATTGTATTCGTATCTTTATTCTAAGGCCGTGTTCTCACTAGAGACTTAATCCCGAATAACGTTATTCAGGAGTAACTCTCTAGGAGAACATGGCCTAAGTGTTGACTGTTTAATATCAAACGAATACATGAAGAAGTTATTGGTTTGGTTGGTGTCTATCGAGTCACTGATTCCAGGTCCCATGCACGCCATTCTAGGCGGATTTTATTTCAGTCTATTATTGGTGAATTCTCCAGTTTTTTACAATGGTACCCATTTATACTCCTGCGCGGAGAGAGGCACCGAGGAGTGAAGGAGATTCCCTACGTTTCCACCGATCGTCATTTGGTCGAACAGAAACGCGATTCCAGGAAACGAATGCATGCGCGTATGGTCGGCAATTTAAGGACGTGTTGCTTCAACGGATAGTGCCTCACTGGCACCCGATCTACTATTCGCGTATACATCTAAGCGCTTCTAAACTATTTATTACCCGAACGCATGCCTTATTTACAAATCACAGTTCTGCAATCGATAGAGTCGATCTCTCACTCAAGGAGCCTATGGGAAGTCATAATCAATTGCGTCACATGTAGGCCGACGCTACAATACACGTGCGTACTGACTGGCGTATCTAGGTCTGTCATGGGCATCGAATTGTTTGTCAAGTCTACGTATTGTATGTTTTTATTATTTAATACACATTCTTCTGAATATTTTGAAGCTAATTTGAATCGGCGTTATTGCTGCCATAGGCTAGGGGTCACCTGTATAGTTTCGTTGAAGTTGGAATTCTGGGAATTCAGGATTCACAGTATTTAACCAGATCCTACCACACGCAAAACATGTACCTAGCTTAGCTCGAGATGGGCCGGGCATAGTTAAAGGCGGATTTCTTCAACTTCAAGATAGTTATACATGAGAGCTGTTGAATATTTTGAAAGTATTTTAACTGGAATATGTGTTGCTATATATGCAACAGCAGGTCTCAGTCAATTGACTTTCAAATTATTATTATTAAAAGAACGCATGCACGGTCTCATAAAGACGTTGTCGGGCCTCTCTGGTTTATAAGGGTGAATGGCAAACAGATAACTCTGTGTAATGTCTGAAACCTAGTGTCGCTTCAATGGATGGTGAGTCACTTGCATCCTATCCGCTTCTTCAATGTCTGGATCCGATCTGTCACTCAAGTATATGGTGTCATATTCAATTAGGCCTACGTCACAGTTAGACTGACGTCACAAAAATAATTGGCAGAGAATAATTTAACATGAAGCTGGAATAGTCTCTCAAGCGTTGTCCAAGGCGCAGTTTTCAGGAAGAGGCGAGCATTAAGTGGAACTTGGCATGGCATGGCCATTGAAAATTCACTAAGCAAAGACTGCGACAATCACAGACAGCTGTGCGCTACTGATGAAGCACTTGTAAGAACCTGTTTGAACTCATATCTAAAAGCAGCTGTACCCGCTAGGACAATACAAATGATTGGGCTGCATCAGCAAGGTAGTGGTGGCCTCTATATTGAGGCTACACAGAGCCACATTACGGCTGAAGAAGCAGCGATTCAGTAAATCATCAATATTGTTAACGAACAGATGGTGCACCCCTTCCTGATTGAGGTTCATATAGATCCGGCTAATAAGCATCACGTCATAAATATTGTCACATTACTTGTATGTTCTCCCGAGGTAATGGATCGTTTCCAATTTAGCTATGCCCCGCCCATTTCTGGCTAAGCTCCACACACGCCGTGTCCGTATTCGGATCGATTAGCAAATATACAGGTTAACTGTTGGATATTTTGATACGAATTTGACTATGGCAGCAACAGCGCCCAATCAAATTAGTTTCAAAATATTCGACAGAATGTGTATTAAATCTTAAACACATGCAATTCGTACAACGTGTCGGACTATTAAGCGTTTACGACCGACTAAATCCAGTCATGCATGCCTTAATTGACTATGACGTCATCATACACGTCATATGATAGACGGAGGAAGAGGAAAGGTCCATTGACACACGGGTGTTTCTCATGTCATTGGAGTCGGTTAGTTTTTATACCCCGCCAAAATATTTGGTTGGGTATTATGTAATGCCGCCGTCCGTCTGGATGGGCGGGCGGGCGGGTGGTCGGGCGTGCAGGCGGCAGAGTGGTTTCCGGATGATAACTCCGTTACCGTTTGTCGGATCGCATTTAAACTTCAGAGGGTGGTTGGACTAGGTCTTGGGAAGAAACCTCTCGAAATCGACGATGATCAGTAATCCAAAATGGCCACCAGCCACCGGCGGCCATCTTGAAAATTGGTTTCCGGATGATAACTCCGTTACCGTTTGGCGGATCGCATTGAAACTTCATAGGGTGGTTGGACTAGGTCTTGGGAAGAAACCTATCGAAATCGACGATGATCCGTATTCCAAAATGGCCACCAGCCACCGCCGTCCATCTTGAAAATTGGTTTCCAGATGATAACTCCGTTATCGTTTATCGGATCGCTTTTAAACTTCATCGGGTGGTTCGACTACCTCTGGTGAAGAAACCTATCTAGAATGACAATGATCCAAAATCCAAGATGGCTGCCATCTTGAAATTTGGTTTCTGGATGATATCTCCGTTACCATTTATCGGATCACTTCCTAGGTTCGTTGGAATATGTCTGGTGAAGAAACCTATCGAAATTTACGATAATCTAAAATCCAATATGGCCACCAGTCAGCGGCAACCACCTTGAAAATTGGTTTCCGGACGATCCCTCCTTGACCGTTTAGCGGATCACTTTGACACTTAATAAGGATTACTGGTTTGAGGAAGAAATACATATTTTCTGATAGCTGTCATTTATTAGTTTGTCATCATGGCGGGGTATTCTGCGCCGTTTGCGGAGCTCCTGTTGTACCCTTCTAAGAGACACATCCAGATTAAAGAGAATGTTGAACCGGTGCTAATTCCTACTGTAGCAATCCCTCTCTGTCCGCTTCGCGAGTTTGTCCAATGATTGATTGCCAGTTTGGTAAATATGTAGTGATCAACATGCAATGTCTGTATCACCTGTTTCATTTTAGTAACAACTCCTTTGTTCAAAGTAATACATGTGCAACGATTTAGTTTACTAATCGGATCATGATAGTCTGTCTCACCCGTTACCAGTTTATTAGTTAGAAATTCCTTTGTGTGCATGTGTATTCCAAAGTAGAACTTTCACTAATTAGTTAGCTAACACTGGTTTGTGGCAACGGACCTTTCAAAGTGTATCCATCGAACATCTGCCAGCATATGCCGTCATAATTCACTAAGTGACGTGTATGCTGACGTCATAATCATGACGTCATGAATGATTCGAAATAGTCCGTCTTTAACTCTTAATAGTCCAACACGTTGTAAAAATTGTATGTCTTTACCATTTAGTACACATTCTGTTGACTATGTTATGACTACTTTGACTGGGCGATGTTGCTGCCATAGGCAGCAACAGCACCCAGTCAAATTAGTTTCAAAATGTTTAACAGCTTACCTGTATAATTTTCTGGAAATTAATACTCATGGTGTTCAGGGAACAATCGATCCCACCACGAGCGAGGTGTGGGTGGAACTTAGCTACAGATGGACGGGGCATAGATAAAACTGGAAAGGTATATTCTGTAAACGAGGAATTAACACAAAAGACATGTGAAAGTGTGCACCGTGTTAAAGATGCAAGATATAGGAAACAAGATTGATCTAACACCTGCTCCAAAACAACGCCACACGATGCTGTCAAATGCAAGAAACAAGACAAACGTTGCCGACTTTACTCTACGTGGTTGTATCATCAAGTTAGAAATCAGGTTAAAACCTCGTTTTGAAGTATATCTTACTGTTGAATACCGTGGCATAAATCAAGCAATGAAACTCGTTCTGGTAGCCACAGTGATGTACCTGAGCTTCGATTCGATCATGAAGAAGCTGATTCTCAGATTTCATTGACATCGCACACCACAATACAAATTGGGACTCGACCGGGTACTTCTTTGGTGTCTTGATTCTTGATGTCGTAGCTGCATTCTCACGATACTACTGGATAGTTGGCTTGAAAGTTCTAAATGTAAAGATGGATGCACGTCAAAGGAGGAGGTTCGTTCCAATTCATGATGTAGCAAGTGAACTCAAAGAATGTATGAGCCATATGTTCTAAACGATTCATGCAGCCTGTGGATGTGATTCAGGATATAGATATCTTAATAATAATAATAATAATAATAATAATAATAATAATAATAATACAGCATTTGTATAGCGCCATTTATCAATTTGACTAATCTTCAAAGGCGCTTCGGTACATATGTGTTTTTAGTCTTTCTTTAAATTTCTCCCTATAGCTTATCGTTTTAATATCCAGTGGTAGGGTATTCCAAAGTTTTGGCGCGGCGATGCTGAAAGCTCTGTCTCCACATGACTTCAGATTGGATCGTGGAATGTTTAGCAGGTGTTGATCTGTAGAGCGAAGAGCACGGTGCGGATGGTGGGGCATAATGAGATCCTTCATGTATTCTGGAGCTTCATCGTGCATGCATTTCCATGTTAGGAGGATAAGTTTGAAGTCAATTCGTTGACGGACAGGTAGCCAGTGGAGGTGTTTCAATACAGGGGTTATGTGATCACGTTTCTTGATCTTCATCAGGACACGGGCTGCAGAATTTTGAACCTATTGTAACTTGTTCAGTGACTTTGCCGTTATACCATATAGTAGGCAGTTACCATTATCCAGACGTGATGTTTTAAATGCATGGATAAGCGTTTCTGTTGTTTGATGTGTTAAAACAGTTCTTGTTGAATTAATGTTTCTTAGATGGTAATATGCCGTTTTGCAAATAGATGTTACCTGCGCATCCATATCCATAAACTGATCAAATATTACACCTAAATTTCTGGCCGATGGATTTGCCGTAATCAGACTGTTTACTAGTTGGACTTCGGTAGTATGAACCTTACTACGTTGATGTTTGGTCGATATCACGAGGAACTCGGTTTTGTCTGGGTTTAGTTTAAGCTTGTTAAATGTCATCCACTGACTAGTGTCTGCAACACAATTCCGTACTTGTTCAAGAGCCATGGTCTCGTTTGTATGCACGTTGGGATGGAATGTCAGGTAAAGCTGCGTATCATCCGCATACATGTGGATCTGGAGATTATGTTGTTTCGCAATGTTTACAATAGGTGCCGAGTACACAGTGAAAAACTTCGGACCGAGAACTGAGCCTTGCGGTACACCATTCTTAACATTCAAGATAAAAGACCTTTCCACTGTATCCATCCATCACGTGCCGTCTTAATTAACCACGTGACTGTGACGTGTTGAATGCCATCATAATCAATGGTGTCATTAAGACGTAATGGATGACGTAGATAAATACGTCAAGTATGCATAGCTGAAGACGGGCTATGCGTTGTTGTACGAAGTGTGTGTCGTTACTATGTAATAAAGATTCTGTTGAATATTTTGAAACCAATTTGACTGGGCGCTGTTGCTGCCATAGGCAGCAGCAGTGCCCTGTCAAATTAGTTTGGAAATGTGTAACAGCTTATCTGTATAGATTTCTGGAAATTGATAGTCAGGGAGTTCAGGGATCGATCAACGGGTAGGTAGAGCGTAGCTAGGGATGGGCGTGGCTAAGCAAAAACTGGATAAGTCTATTTCCATTGACGTTACCAATGAAACTAAGCCTTGACCAACTGTTCTATACCCTACCACCTACAATGCAGATTTCCGATAATCTTGATCCATTTCCTACTAAATGTTACTTTATTGATGTGTTAAGATGCACTATAAATTCAGCACAAATATAAAAAACATAGAAACTTGAAAAATGACTATTTTGTATACGTTTATATTCGTAGCGTCAAAGTTGTATGCAGATTGGTTCCCTAATAGCAGTAGAGTACGCCCTTGTTTGAAGGACCGCCATACGTTTCAATCATCGCCTGAATAGTGTTTCTATGCTCTATAGTAGGAAAGTTGTACGATTTTTATTGAATTTATTTATTTTTGGTTATTTTCAGTAGTTACCTTAAAAACGGTTCTGTGACCCTACACCTAACCTTGTGATAACCCCCCATAGATCACCCTGACAGTTGGTAACATTGATATTTTTCTACCCGACCACCTACGTAAAAGTGCTGAATTCGTATTTGGCTGGTAGACTAAAAACTACGATCATTGTATTGACTAAACGGAAGTGAGTTAGAATCGCTGAGTTGCATATTCCTAATGGACCCATAGAAGGTGCACACGATTTACGCTTAATTATCCAGACGGTTTTTAAATCAGGAGAATTGTATATCATTTAGAAAACAACAGCAGTCAGAGATCACACACCCTCACACGGCTGCTTATATTTTTCTGGGACGTCTTGGAATATGTTCGGATCAAGACCAAAGTCCGTAAACTCGTGAGGGACATTTTCGAGTTTCATGCCAGAATTATACGTCATATTGATTGTGACGTCAGCTAAGATATGAGGTATTGGATAATGACGACAGGTACGCGGGTAACAGATCGGATCACAACATTATAACTCATGTTCTCTATTTGTTCAATCGTGTCGAAATACGTTACAATTTATAGGGTCGCATACATATACCGGGAAAATGCGAATAGCGTTGAATAAGTTCAAACGCACTGGCTCTTAGTCATAAATCGAGATATATTTTTAACAGTTTTATCACCGCGAAAATCTAGAACATTGTGCCAATTTAGACCGGTTGCTCACAAACTATCCATGTATGTTTTATGTAAATTATCGGTATCTCCGCGTGCGGTCATGAGGAAGTGTGAGCGTGTGCGTGTGTTTGTGCGAGCGCGCACACGTTTATGTCTGCGCGAACGACAGTGGTGGTGGTTGGTGGTGGTAGTGGTGGTTCTTGGTTGTGGTGGTGGTTGGGATGATGATGAAGATGATGATGATGATGATGATTTTGATGGTGATGATGATTATTATTTAATAAAAACCGCAATGATAATAGTACGTAGAGATCAGGATACTTATGTCGATGTTGAATGAAGGAAATGCCAATTTCCCTTTCTCCGAGATCTAACAATACTCACCATTCTGTTACTTCTGATATGCAGCTGGCCTTGACAGCGGCTCTAGGATTATAGACTTAGAAAGCTTTACCGACTCCTGGGAACCGGGTACTCGGCTCCCAACTGCCGAGTACCCGTTTACCATAGAGCTCATATTGTTTGCATAGCCACCAAACAAGAGAAAACTATGGCTTGCCTCCGTGGGGCTGGGAGGCTGGGTCCGTAACAGAATGGTGAGTATTGTTAGATCTCGGAGAAAGGGAAATTGACATTTCCTTCATTCTCCTTCGATCAATACTCACCATTCTGTTACTTCTGATATACACCAGATTTGATCAGTAACCTGGTGGGAAGGGGCAAGCCATAAATGCTAATTTTGCCCCTTGGAGAAAGATTTTAGACTTCAAACTTGACTAACGGAGACCTAAAAGGACCGTCAAGTTTACGGAACCGAATCACATTCGCATCACCGCCCCCCCCCCCTTTTCCTCCTAAGAAAAGGGAGAGAACTCACGAACATGTATCTCGCCTGAAAACACAAATATGCCAAGAGGGTTAACTGCTCCCTGCATATTCCATGTATTAGCCTGCGAATGAGCATGAATATATAAGATGAATGAACATGATACACATCCATAATACAAAAAACTCTCACTATTGAATTACCTTATGATAATTGGACTCCAGACGTACCGCCTCCAACCATTCACTGGTTCGGCCATCAGTGACACAATCTGGTTGTCATCCTCTCGCTTGACCATGCCTGCTTTAGGTTCTTTTCTTACCGAAGTGAAAAAAGGGTGAAGAGCAGTGTGGTCACTAACTATCGTTTGAAAACAGCTAAAGCGAGTGGATTGGCTGAGTCTGACACATCCCTCATATAGTAATCCGTAAATGAGGACTCACAGTGCCATTGTGCAACGGCCATGATGTCCTCTAACGGAACACCATTGTAAAGGGCGGTCGAGGCGGCGATTCCTCTGACATCGTGTGCCCTTACGCATTGCACCTGGTGCCCAGTCGCCATCTCGTGAGTAGTCTGAATGCATTCGACCACCCAACGAGAGATAGTATCCATGGATGCGGCGCCATAAGGCTTTTTATGGCAGATCCACAGATGTCTATCGTTCGACCGTAACGAGTCAGTCCGTTTCTTGTACTTAGTCAAAGCACGGACCGGGCACCAGACACTGGCATCACGATCAAACCTAGTTAACTTCGGTATAATGATCGGTTTGCCGGGATATCTCAAAGATTGGTTCTTTGACATAAACTCTGCTCTTGGCAGAAGACGCAGACCTTCTCCAGAAACAATAAATCGGTCCCTCTCTGCCGAAAGCGCATGGATCTCATTGCGCCTTCTAGCTGAGGAAGCTGCCAATAGAAAGACCGCCTTTAGAGTCAAATGCTTTAGACTAGCCGAACGCAACGGTTCGAAAGGGTGCTTGGCCAGTACATTAAGCACTAAAGATAGAATCCAGGCTGGAATGACTACCGGTTGTCTCGGTAGGAGATTGCTCATTCCCTTCAACATCACATTTAACTGGGCCACCTCTGGACTATCCCTGTTGGCTAGACAAGGGATAACTGATGCCAAAGCTGACTTGTATCCAGCAACTGTGACGGGAGCTAGTCCTGAAAAGAACAGCTCACAGATAAAGTCTGCTATTTGCTGAATAGTGGATTGAAAGGTATCAATACCATTTTCTTCACACCAGTCTGCAAATCTGTTAACCTTGTTGTTATATGACTTGAAGGTTGACCTCCTTCTCGCAGCCGCGATGAAATCAGCAGCCTGTCGAGAAAAGCCTTCCGACGTGGAACGTTGTTTGATAACATCCACGCAGTCAATTTGAACATTTCGGGACGCTCGTGTAGGAAGCGTCCCTTGGCCTGGGAGATTATGTTCGGAATCTCGGGCAACTGCACAGGATTTTCCACCAACAGATCCAGAAGATCCGTGAACCACGCCCTGCTCGGCCAATACTGCGCTATTAGCAGGACCAGACACGGTTCCTCCCTGTCCTTCACCAATACCTTCAGTAGAAGAATGGTGGGTGGGTACGCGTAAGCGTGCATCCCTCTCCAGCTTATCGCCAGAGCGTCTGTATCGACGGCATTTGGATCTGGAATCGGCGAGACATATGTCATGATTTGAGCATCTTCCTTTGTGGCGAACAAGTCCACGTTGGGTTTGCCCCAATGCTCGCAGAACCGGAGGGTTGAGGGACCATTCTGTTGGCAGAATTCTCTGTCTGCGAGACAAAGCATCCGCCAGAATGTTCAATCGGCCAGGAATATGAGCTGCTTTCAAAACAACCGAGTAATTCCTGCACCATTGAATCTAGTGCCACACTCTGATACACAGAGTGGGCGACCTGGTCCCGCCTTGGCGATTTATATATGATACTACTGTCGAATTGTCCGACCGTATCAATATCACCTTGCCCCTGATCATCGGAAGGAACTCTTCCAACGCCAGTTCCACTGCCATCATTTCCAACAGATTGATATGCAGCTGACTCTCCGGGAGAGTCCATGTGCCCGAGACCTGGTGTTCTCCCAGGCAGGCACCCACCCCTCCAGCGATGCATCCGTGTACACGGACAGCTGGGGGTGGGGTAGGTGCAGCGAAACCCCTACTAGGAGATTGTGACGCTCCTTCCACCATACAAGATGCGACATTATCGGCTCCAAAACTGGTACCAGTTTTGACAGGGGTTCTGTTCTCTGTTTCCACAGAGACATCAGATACAACTGGATAGGCCTTCGCATTATAGCAGCGTACGGGATAACCTGCTCCATGGAGACCATCATGCCCAGCATCTAAAGGAACCGCCTCGCCTGAATGTGGTTTCCCACTCGAAAACTCTTGAGGATGGCTAACAGAGACACAACTCTGGGCTCTGACGGGTAAACCCTGCCCTCCTCGAGGTCGAATCGCATCCCCAAATAAACGAAATGTTGAGTGGGCGTCAACTCGGATTTCTCCTCGTTGACTATCCAGCCTAGATCTGAAAGTAACTTCAGAGTCAGAGCAGTATCCACGTTCAACCTGGCTGCCGAGTCTGCCTTGAGCAGCCAGTCGTCTATGTAGGTGTGTAGCGCCACGTTCTCTTTTCTGAGAAACGCTGTCACCGCAAGGACCACTCTTGTGAAAACCCTCGGAGCTGTCGACAGGCCAAACGGGAGAACTGTAAACTCCCATACTTGATTCTGAAAGGCAAATCTCAGAAACCTGTGCCAACTCCGATTCATAGGAATGTGGAAATATGCATCTTTCAGATCGATCGATACACACCAGATTCCTTTCCTCAATCCCGCCATTACCGACCTCGGCGTTTCCATCTGGAACCAACGCGTATGGATAAACCAATTTAATGGCCTGAGATTGAGTATGGGTCTCCATCCCCCTGTGCTCTTGGGGACAAGGAACATGTTTGAATAGAAGCCTGGAGTGTTTCGGTTTGCTGGTTTTATTGCTCCCTTCAGAAGCAAACCCGACACTTCCTTTTGAACGGCTTCTACCTTGTCTGGCTCCCTTGGTACGGGTGTCCAGACAGGTGCCAAAGACAGATATTGTGGTGGAAAGTCCCACCACTCCGGCATGTAACCCTGGGATAACCATCCCAGGACCAGACTGTCTGACGTCACACCTCGCCAGGCCTCGACGAAACGCATGAGCCTTCCACCCACCACAGACGCCTCGATGTCTAACGGGGTTGTCCGGCTCGCAGTCCGCCCCCCCCCCTCTTTCTTAACGAGAAAGAGAGAGAACCATTTCGTTCTAGGCACGACGGGTATAACTGGCACCACTGTTCCTGTCGCACAGGCGCGGTCCAGTCGGATATGAAGCGAGCTTTCGTACCCTCAGGTACGCTTCGGCCCCTTCTGTCCACCCTTTGACGCCTTACCCTTACCCATCCCCTTGCCCTTCCCGCCTCTAGGGCGGTCAGGAGCAACATTGGGGAGGGTAGGCGCCTCTACAACCTTCCTGGATTTCTTCGCCGGCGACGGCTCCGAAAACCCAGCTGAAGCAGAAGTCGCAACAGGCCTAGCTTTCGCCTTGCCCTTATGCTTCTTCTGCTTCTTTGAAGGTTGTCCCGTTAGCGGTTTCCCCACAGCCCCTAGTGCGTGCGCTTGCCGCACTAGCTCTAGCTGTAGGTTTACCGCTAACCGATTCTGCGCGATACTGGCGGTATCCTCTAAGATGGCCCGCGCTTGGCCACCGAAGATGCTAGGCCCTGTCAGGGGTGTCCCAAGAAGACGCTCCCTGACTGCCGTAGCCGGACGCATATGGTCAATGACCATTTGCCTCCTGGATTTCGTCACTCGCGCTTGCACCCTTGCCAATGCGTCCATAGACAGCACCAGGCCGTCATTGACACATGAAAGCGCCACAGGCGGCACAGGGTGGCCTGCCCCCGCTTCAGCCCACACCGACTGAAGGAGACGATACGAGTGGTTGACAGCGCTCATAGCTGCCCTCACACCCTCATCGCATAGGGACAGGACTTCTTCTTGGTGTACCTGAGACTTGTCCACAAGTGCCGGACCGGGGCCACCCGCCACGGCACTCTGGACGCCCAGTACCCATCGGTCATCCTCAGTGACCGACGGGACTACACCATATCTGTCGTATTCCCCCCGCGGAATACGACATCTTGCCTGCACCTCCCTGGAGGCCCCAGGGAGCTGACCCTTGGTCATAAGTTGTTTGCTATAAATAGCATCCAACAAATCTATGAACCGTAGATCCAGTCCCACTGACTGGATCCGGGCCGCGGGCAAAATCACCATCCTGATCGACGCAACCGACGGACGGGGCGCATCTTCATCGGCCGTGGCCGAAACCACAGAGGGGTCAACCCGGGCTAGCCATGCCAGAGCATCTAACCAATCTACCTCCGATGAAGACACACCCGCAAACACGTCACCCGTTGACGTGTTCACGGGCCTGCCAGCCACGGCCTCCCGGCAAGGAGCCACGGCTGACACGCCAGGCACTCCGGTACCACACGGTTCCGCCGCCACCCCATGAAACACTCCGGTCCATGGGGTAGGTCCGCACGGAAAACCGTACGGACCCGTAGCAGTCGCGGAACCATAGCCGGACACGGGTGCCAATGGCACCCCACGTCCGACTGCCGGACCAGGCGAGATAGGTGAGTACCACGCCAGGCCCGGCACACCCGTTCCCGTGACGGCTGGTGCCAAACCAAGCCGCACGGAACCGGTGCACGGTACCAGATTGGCCTCAGCCACAGGCGGAGCCGCTGCCCTGGCTTGCGCCAAACCAGACAAATGGAGGCCGGTTCCGTCCAGGACGGAATCAACTTCCATATTCTCCACCTGCGGCTTCATGGGCCGCAGCAACCTCTCCTCCTCGTCTTCAGACTCCGAAGAGTCGTCACTAGACGAGTCAACCGTGGAACCGTCCTGGCGGACGGCTCCCACACCTGACGGACCGGCCACCGCTACTGGACCACCCAGAGGTGGCCGCAGAGAAACAGAACCCGTCTGGCCGGAGCCAGACGGGACTGCCAGGGGGCAGTACGAGACGGCCCCCTCGGTAACCAGTCCAGAATCCTGTCCGAAGACAGGATCCGTACCAGGCATGGGGAGAAACTGCCCCCCAACCTTTGGTAGCAGGGACGACACCAGCGTGGGCAGAACGCTATGCAGAAAACCCTGCATAGCCGGACCAAACCACGCCGGCGGTGCCATCTCCGCCACCTCCAGCTGGGGACGTGGAGCACCCCCACCGGCCGAACCGGGCACTCCACGATTTACTCTCGGACCGCCTGACCCCGCGTCAGACCCAGCCAAGTCCTTCTGGGCAAGGAACTTAACCATCATCTCAACGGCCCACACTGCACAAACATTACACCTATGATCAATATTACAAAGGGAACACCTAAAACAGACATGGTCCTTGAACACGACACGGACACACTTATGGCATTCGTCACATGATGGCGGGGCTGGCTTGGCCTATAAAATAAGCACAAACCTACAATAAACAAGCGGAACGAGACCCGGATGGAAGGCAGACAATTAATTTTCAAATAATTTGACTCATAAATTAACTGTAACCCTCCCGCACCCCACCCCGCCACGTTACAACAAAGATCGCATTGATTATGACGACAAGAACGAGGCGGGCATTAAACACACCCATAATAGATCCTCCAGGATGTGTAACGGCTCCAGGAATCATATCGCATAGCATTCGGGGTATATTTACTAATCAATATAAATTATACTCCTAACGAAAGCAGCACGATATGTGAAGAAAACAACAAAATGTATAACAAACTGCTGTATCACACGGTAAAACCGCAGACCACGCATCTACTCAAGAATTTTGAAACCACCGATCATTGCAAACCGATCGTGATCACACGTAAACTTGATCATTCTAAAGTTTCCGGTTCCATTTTTAGTACGCAGCACCCAGAACAAGATGCGCGAAATTTCTTCTTCACATAAACATCCGAGCGACCGGGTGTGACGTCACCCGCTCGGATCCTACGGAGAACGACGTCAGCCGATATTCGTGTTAGAAATACCGTAGCATAACACCTATTTTCATATCTGCCGATCGCCTGTTGGGGGTTAAAGAAGACGATCGTCTGGCATATACCGTTGTTAGCACACGTCCCAGATTCTATGGGGTCAGAAATTGGAACATGCGACACAGCGAAATTTAGAGACCTACGTCTTTTAACTATGGATAATAAAGAATGATACAACCTGGTTATCTTCGGCGGTATTCTCCATAGTATCCTTTAGTTAATCCTTTTCAAGAACACACAAACTATCACTACAGATTAAAGACTTAGATTTTCTTTCACAAAAAAACACTAAAATCCTCAATGCAGAAAGCATGTATTGCTCTTGTTGCTATGCAAACAAGAATGAGCTCTATGGTAAACGGGTACTCGGCAGTTGGGAGCCGAGTACCCGGTTCCCAGGAATCGGTAAAGCTTTCTAAGTCTATAATCCTAGAGCCGCTCTCAAGGCCAGCTGTATATCAGAAGTAACAGAATGGTGAGTATTGATCGAAGGAGAAATGGCAATGTCGCCGATCCATGACAACAGCGATGACAATGATGACTGTACAGATGATGGTGGTGATAATGGGTTATTGATAATAATATTATTATTAGAATGTTTAATAAATTGTAGATGAATCAGACATACGATGCAGACAGAATCGTGGCGGAATACTGCAACAACCTAGCTCATGTTCATAGTGACGTCAGATAACAAGTGACGTATTTGAATATGACGCCATATTTACTTGTTGTCTGACGCTACTATGAACATGAGCTAGGTTATTGCAGTATTCCGCCACGATTCTGTATGAATCGTATGTCTGATTCATTTACCGTTTATATATATATATATATATATATATATATATATATATATATATATATATATATATATATATATATATATATATATATATATATATATATGTGTGTGAGTAAGATGCATGAATTCAGTGTAATGAGATAAACTATTATTTGGTCATGTATTCGTCTCGAAGCGCAAACGCATAATGAATAAAGGCAGCCAGTTTTCGTATAATTGTACAATTGCATGGGTGTAGTAGTTCGTGAAACGTATGTATGCTGGGCCTATTCCAATAATATTGTTTTATATATTGTTTTCGTAGATTTTTGTAAATTGGGCAAACTAATATAAAATGGAACTCATCTTCCACAATGTTACAGAAATTACACTTTCTATCTGCCGGCTGAATAGGGACAGGTTTGTTCCACCTACCAGTTTCAATACGGAGTCTATGAGAGCTAGTTCGTAACCTGGTCATCGCTTTGCGAAATTTCGGTATTGTAACCATATCCAGATAGAACTTATATGACGGATCAGCTGCAACATTCTTATATGATTTCGTTTTATTGCTGGCCTCTAGCTGTCCCCTCCATCCCTGCAGAAAATTGTCAGTTGCTCTCTGGTTATAACCATTAATAAAAATGTTTGCATCGATTCCTCTGCCCTGTGCTAACCAAACATCGTTAAAACATCTCTTACGTTACATATTCCTTAAACTGTTTGTCCAATTATTGATACTTGCTGATTCAATTAGCTCACGATACAGTACCTTATATAAGCATCTGGCAATTCTGTTTGGTTCTGAATTTAGAAGTTTAAACCAATATTTTAATATTCGTGTTTCCATGGTTATGCTTAGTGGTACCCTTCCAAGTTCCCCGTATACAGTGCTACTTGGGGTACTTTGTTTAACACCTAACATCTGTTTACAGAATCTGAGATGTTATTTTTCTATTTCGTCTCCACGGTGGAATCCTCATACCTCACACCCATCACAAAGCACTGGTAAGACAAGTTTATCAAATAAATTACAATAATGAGCTGGAGTAAGATTTATACATTTTCTACAATATTTATGCAGTGCAAATACCGCCTTTTGCCCTTGGTCGGCTAGGCACTTCTGTGCTTCGTTGAAAGACCCACTAGATGTGAAAACAATACCCAAATATTTTATTTTATTAACAACTTCGACCTCGTGTGTCCCAAACAACCATCTATCAGATTTGCATAAGCGTCATCCCCGTCTAAAGATCATGACCGTAGTTTTTTCAACGTTTACCGTTAAGCGCCACCTATTGCAGTAAGCGTGTAAGTTATCAAGCGCTTGCTGCATACCTTTCCTAGTTTCAGAAAAAAGTGTTATGTCATCAGCATATAACAACAGAAAAAGCTTAAGAGTTGTTAGATCTATCCCCTCACATTCTGATTTTGAAAGCTCATCTTCAAGATCGTTTAAGTACATGCTGAACAGAAAAGGGGATAGGCTTTCGCCCTTCCGAACTCCGTTACACACTCAAAGCTCTCTAATAATTTCGAATTCGATCTTACACAGGTTTTTACCCCATGGTACATTGACATAATTATGTTAATTATATTTCCTTTGACCCCATCTTTAATAATTTATACCAAAGGCAGTCTCGTACAATGTAATCAAAAGCCTTGGAAAAATCTACAAAAGTGCAAAATAATTTATGTTTATTCTTTTTCAATGACTGGGTAATTAGTCCATTAAAGCGAATATGTTATCCACTGTACCGACACCAGCTCTAAAGCCAGCTTGTGCTTCAACATATACATAATTATTTTCTGCCCAATTACTTAATCTATTGTTTAAAACCCCTTGTAAATAATTTACCCAATGTGCTAAGAAGGGTAATACCCCTATAATTTCTAACATCGTTTATATTGCCCGTTTTGTGTAACGGTGCAATGATACCTTCTGACCATGCTTTTGGGAAAATGCCACTTTTAAATACACAGTTGAACAGAAGACAAATATGCTCTAATAATTCATCAACAACGCAAATGTAAAATTCATTTAACAATAAATCCGGTCAAGCGCTTTTTCCGTTCTTTAATTTCTGTATCGCCTTACGCACTTCCGCATCTAAAATTTCCGAGTTTAACTCGTCAAACTTTGTCTGCATATCGGTACAATTTTGATAATAGAATTTCGAATATCTTCGTCCGCCGTGAAAAATTCACTGCTCGAGCAATTTAGTCTAGTCTATTAATACGTTTTGTAAAAAGGAAATTAGATTAATTTCTGGTAAGCTTTTCACATTATGTTCAGAGTTCATGCCGTAGTTAGAATGTCGGTTTAAAAAAAATATTTTTGTATTTTTTTGCTTTTTCTCAGCATTGAGTATAAAAATAATAAATACGGGTCGCAGATTATGAATACAAATGGCAGTCTGCTCGCCAACCCATCACAGGTAAACTATCAGCTAATTAGGTTTACTTTTGCACTTATAGCTCCAAAACTTGGCAAAACCTTATACATGCTCATCCCTTATTTCATGGCGGAGTTTCATTTGCTGAATAGTAACAGTGTTGAAAAGGGTTTTTTATGATAGAAAGTAAACTGACAGTCAAACAAAATTGCTTTAAAGCTGAATGACTATACGAACAGCGTGAAACACAGCATCACTGCCCTGATAGTACTTGTCGTTTTTCGCGTTTAGTTAGCAAATGTTACTAAGCCGAATAGCACTTAAGCCGAAGTGTTGTTGCCAGATTGTTATTTTGCACACTGTTTCCAGATTACCGTAAGAATTGTTGCCAGATAGTGCGTTCAATCTCTGTCTTTTACGGTGCATAATATGAGCATTGATAATTGCTGCCAGATTATTTATTTGAACCGGTCTCTAAGCTAGCTATAGTTTAAAGTGGCGTAGTTGACAATTATTTATTAACGTGTACCAAATAGATATAAATCACTTGGTCAGTTTTCCATTGACATTTTTCTAAATGATATTTATTATTACAACATTACTTAATATATCGGGAACACATTATCCAGAATACGCTTGGTCTAAATTGTCCCCTGGCTAGACAAGGAGTGAGTGCTTATTTATTGATTTATTGATCGTATATGATCTTAGTTGTGCTAAGGTTGTCAACGTAAGGACCTTCTCTAGGCTGCCAACTTACTTAGCGCATTTCGATATTTCCTTCGTCTCGTCTTGTAGTTACATTACACTCCCACCCAGAACTTCTGTTCTTCTTTCGGTGAATTAGCAGACTTGGCACAGTCTTAGATTACCCATTAGGAACAACCTTACCTTTCGCATATTAACAACCTCATCACTTTACACGGCCTTCATTTCTAACATCTCTAACTTTTTGGATTCTCCTCTAAGGTGTACCTTATAGTGTCGCCTGACAACATGGACATTTCATTCACACGTATTCAGTGGATCACTCAAACGCGTCATGCACTTAAACGGTACATCGAGTACAGTGAGATGGAATCTCCTGTAGCTGGCAAAGAACGAAACGAAGTTGTCCATGAGATGGAGCAAGATCTCTTGAAGCAGATCGCACACGAGGAACACCACGCATTACATACATGCAGACATTGGGCATCAGGGGGTTCAAATGCACACCCGTCATCCTGAGAACTCTCCTGCAGCTGTACAACAGACAATGGAACCAGTCTTCACGTCAACTGTGATTCCACCACCACCACCACCACCACCACCACCAAAAACGGTTTATCTTTTAGGACTTCAGCTTTAACCTCGCCTAAGAGAACTTCGGGTGGCAACAATAGAAAACATGAAAAGCCAAGACACATGATGCAAGATTTCTACAGAAATGTGACAACTCTGAGTAGTTCATCCCCTGTTTAGCTACAATACGCTTTGTAAGAATGCTAAAAATTCGTCTTGGCCTTGATCTGGTTACCTGACCTTTGGTCTGGTGGCCTCAGTATCTTGGTTGTAGTTCAGTACGATGTAGGTAACCATGTGTTTAAGTTTTGTTGCAATATGATTATCCAATCCTGAGCCATTCCTCTATAGAGTGAGATACATGCACAGTTATGATCGTGATTTTGAGCTTTGACCTGGTGACCTTTATTTGAGTGGTCGTTACACCCATGCGTCAATGTTTGTTGCAACATGATTATTCAAACCTGAGATATACTTTATAAAAATGTCAAAGGTTTTTCAGACAGATGACCTTGGTAATTGACCTTGTGACCTTGACCTTTGATATGCTGACCGAATAATTAGGTTGGTATTTCCAGTTCGTATAGGTAACCAGGTGGCATAGTGTTGTTACAATTTGCTTATGCAGTCCTGAGATATACTCATCAAAATAATGTCAAAATTCTTCCGACAGACATGACATTGACCCGGGTGACATTGACCTTTAATCTGGTGACCTCATTTCTTAATTCTTGTTCAACACGATAAAGGTAGCCATGTGGCCAAGTTTTGTTGCAATATTTATCTAATCGTGAGATATGTATGTGTGATTACTGTATTCTGCGGCTGTAGTAGAATAGTAGAAACATCATACAGTCGAAATCAGACCTTCGCTTTTGCCCACTGTCTCTTGTCCTCAGCCGAAATTCGTAGCTTCCTCAGGCCCATTCTTGACTTGAGCATACCGAGTCCTGCTTTCTTGAGGTCACATAGCATGCTTAGCAGATTTATGCACTGATGTCCTCTCCTGGCTTTGTATTTGCTAGCTCCGAGTAGGGCGAATTCCAAGGCTCTCTGTGCTGGTGTCTCTTCTGGCATCATTAGCACATGGCCAAACATAACCATCTTTGCTGGGCGACTTTTATCAGACAGAGGTGGTGTATTACACAGCTTGTATAATGCATCGTTGGAAACCATGCTGTCTGGCCATCGGTGTCCAATGATGGTGCGTATGTGTTTCCGGTGGGAGGCATCTAGTTTGTCTAGAGCTGCCTTTTGGAGCTGCCCAGCTGTTACAGTTATACAGCATCAAGGATACGCAGGTTGCATCATATAAACGTGACCCTTTTATGAAGGGCATCTTTGATCTACGAATCCGTAGCTTCTTGAAGGACTGGAAAGCTATGTTCCCCCTGACGCAGCGTGCAGCAATGTCAGTAGTACTGCAAAGCAATGAGCCCAAGATTTACTTTTCCTCAATGGTTCGTGAGATATACCCTTTGTCAAACGTGTCAAAAAACTTCCAACAGACCGAAGCAATTTATACTACCTGTGTATCACAGCTATAAATAAACGTCAAACGCAATTTCTCTCTTAAACTGATTTAGGAAAGTAATCATCCTTCAGAGTTCATGAGAATCTGGAAATACTGGCATCGATTTTACTAAATTTGAGTATGATTCATCATTCAAGGCCCAAAAACTCAAGTCTTAGTCAGTTGAACATCAATGAACTTGAGCCGCTTGTTTTTTCGAGATATGCCATATGTGAACTCGGAATTATAAGTTAATGTGCAAGGACTGGTCGTGTGGAATTTAGTCTTTTAATATCTATAGCATCAGTTGTTTATTTTGTTTCACTATGTGAGCTAGTAGCAGTCTTGAAACAGGTTGGGTGAATACCTTAACACTAATAATTTCCATTGGACTTATATAAATGAAATAAACTCATTTTCCTGTAATGATTTAGTACATCCCGATAGAAATCAGACTACAAACTGGGTTAATAGTGTACACAGTGTTTCACTTGAGGCATACATTCGGAATGATCATCGTTACACAGACGTGATGCAGATGATCACTGCGCAATTTTACAAAAGCAAACAATTTAAAAAGCTATATAGATGACCACTGTGCAATATTGATTTAATAACAAACCGCGTATGAAGTGAGTGGATATATAGCAACTACAGCAATAATAGGGTCGGTTTATATATTGATAGATGGGTCCACAATAATATACAAATTGGTGGGTCTGAATTTTTTGTCAGTAATGGTTTAAGGATCATTTAATTTTTTAATGTTACAGATTAAGTTCATGGTATATATAAAGTTTTGATGTATATATATGTTGAGTCTGACCAACTCTATAGGACCAGATAGCTGATTCGAGAAAATAAGTGTTATAAAGCCTACCACACGGTAGTTCAGGTATATAAACAGAGACCCTGTAATTTACCAGTTTTTAGTATATATATACAAATATATATATATATATATATATATATATATATATATATATATATATATATATATATATATATATATATATATATATATATATATATATATATATATATATATATATATATATATATATATATATATATATATATATATATATATATATATGAATGACAATTCGGATCCCTCCACTGTATTACGTGACTAATATAAACGTGAGTTGAATAAACGAATGACGCAGAATGAAGATAAGATATGGGTTTATGATTATCTCGTTTACAACCTAACCCACAACCCACCCCTCCATCACCCCTCTGTGCCCACACGACCGTCATTTATCCAGATTATACCAATGACAATCGCTAGTCACATGCGTGGCTAGAATCACGCGTAGACGTACACACAGACTGGGGCACTGTTTGAAATATACCAGACAGCGCGGAAAATAGGCCTGAAATACGGGGATCTATTTCTACCTATGCCCGCCCATCTATAGCTAAGAACCGCCCCTGTGTTGGAATCGATGTATATCCTTTGCTTCCTGAATTCACCCTTCCAGAGTATCCATCCATCACCTGACCCAGCGCGTGTTTGATGACGTCACAATCATTACGTCGCAAAGGGTTCCATAGAGACTGTCATCAAATCTCAAACAGTCCGACACGTTGTATGAATTGTATGTCTTTGTAATTCTTTGCTATTTAATAAACATGCTGTTGAATATTTTGAAACTAATTTAACTGGGCGCTGTAGTTTCAAAATGTGCAACAGCTTACTTGTATAGTTTTTAGAAATTGATAGCCAGGGTGGTCAGAGATCGATCGATCCCAACACGAGCGAGATGTGGGTGGAGCTTAGCTACAGATGGGCGGGTCATGACTAAACCCTGAAAGGTCCATTCTCAGAATCGCAATGTCAAGGTACCTCTACTGTCTACAGGCATGCAGTTGAATAGTTTGAAAGTAATATATCTGGGTGCTCTTGCTGCCTATGACATAATTGAGTACAAATAATATACTGAGTGACAGGGCCAATGCCTTCGTCCATGGAAGGACATTTCGGAAATTGTCTAATTTAACGACTTTATATCACGTGTCACGATAACACGCAACATACAAACGTCCGCCATACAGCCCGTCTATTAAGTAGTTCCTTGTATCGAATTTTCTTCCCGAGTAGCCGTGGACAGAGGTACCTGATACAACACAGGGACGTATTCGCCTCTAGATAGCCATTGAAATTTGTACCAGTCATAAATAAAAAAAGTTGAAACGAACTTACCTGTAATCGCGCCAAGCACAACACAACAGACTAAGAACCGTATCGCTGCCATCTTCAAAAGTATACTTTCGTGATAATTTTCAAATAATTAAACCAGACCTATATCAGACACAGCCAACTGTTGGCAAATGGCGGGTTTTAAAAATAAGGCTAACAATGTATATAGGTCACTATATAAAGCTTAAACCGTATGTAGTTTGAACGTATGCGCTTTATGAAGCGAAACCAGGCATTATGCTTTCAGCTTGTACTCGACTCGACGGATATACCCGTGCACACCTGTGGGCACCGGTTTTGGGGGCCAAACGAAGGTGGCTTCCCAAGACGAGTGGTCTTACGACCACCCGCCTTCAGCAGTCATCATCATTTGGCTATAGAGCATGTCCACGATAGCAAATGATTTGCATTAATCGACCGCCTGTCTTGAGGTACCTGCCTCTAATGGCGTCTAATCGGTGTACGTTAGAGACAGGGCGCCATTTAACTTTCCAACCGAGTACTCGTCTTGCATGGGTAGGGACGAGAATGAAAATTGGTTTTCGAATGTTTGCAATATTCATGTTTCAAGTAATTTAAAAATGATAAGATAATGCGGTATAAAATACTGCTTTTGCATGCATAAAGTTTTAGCTAAATGCAGATTTGCTCAGGAATAATGACATGAATGGGCTCGTATTAGGCAGGAAAGTATGCAAATCACCCGGTGTAGACGGATATAATAGGTAGTACGTGTAAGTCTAGACTAAATGATCACATGGTCTACTTTTTCGCGTTATCTGATTTTCAGCGGAGCCCATAGTGGTGACACGCGATTTTTGCTTTTTGATGACAGCAGCAACTTTCCGCCAGCGCTTGAAATCATTTAAAAATGATAACGTGACGTTATATGGATATTTGAAATTGGTTTCCATCATTTAGAGTGCACACGGGCCGACACTTAATACCTGAACGCGATTTGCAAACACAAAGATGTGCACACAGTGCATCGCATTACAATACAATGTGTGTTTGTCACTAGCCGGATAAATATAGAAGTGGGAGTAGTGGTGACTTTTCTCAAGATTCACATTTTACCTGAGGCGTATGCCTTGAACGCCATAGCAGTCCGGGGACGACTACAATAAGGCCGGCTATCTCAAGCAAAATCCACTCATATACACGCGTTCATCGAGACGTGACCTAGATTACCGCCGGTGCCGCCATTACGCAAGTGAAAAACGTTTAAGACGCGTACATAGCGTTATCGTTATTATAAGCATAAGAACCTGTAGAGATCTGAAACTCGGATATCGACGTAAAATACAGAAAAAGTGGCGGAAATTCATGAGCGGTCAATGGGTGCACAAATAATAGCAGAAAACTAAATATATTTAAGAAGGGCTTGAGCGTTTTTAATCCCATAAAAATTCCACGTTATGCCATCAGATGAACCAAGCAGACTAGCGGGGTGGGGGGGGGGGCAATAACGCTATTAATAGACAAGGCTTACCAAAACAGGTATATGTGTGTTCAGAACATTTTTTGGATGACAAACCATCCGAGAGAAACCAATATCCGAAATTAAAATTAGGTTACGATAAATGTGTCACACCA
Source organism: Chaetoderma sp. LZ-2023a (assembly GCA_034401795.1). NCBI lineage: Eukaryota > Metazoa > Mollusca > Caudofoveata > Chaetodermatida > Chaetodermatidae > Chaetoderma > Chaetoderma sp. LZ-2023a. The sequence continues at coordinate 41,036,477 of CM067363.1, read as the reverse complement.
GGTTGACGTAAGGTGGTAAGGAAAAACATTAAATGTCTAAAGAAACTCAGCATTTTAGACTGTTCCGTGGCCACTAATAGCAGCGATGAAATAAACTGTGATGATATAACTGATTTGTCAGAGACGGACTCTATCATGGTGTTGTAGATACTAATAAGGCCGACACATAAAAGAAACAATGAATCCATCCAGTATGTTGACATATGTACACAATGTCAGGAATCTGACTTTTGTACAAATGACCATGTCTACGGAAAACCATGGGCAGATTGTTAAAGTACATCTAGCTTCCCAGGGAAGCAATTAGAGCATGTTGTCCTGAACCATTTCGAGAAAACTATCTAAGCACAACCTGTATTATTGATTGTGCAGAAACATTCATTCAGAGACCGACAAACTTAAGAAACAGAAGTCAGACATTCGGCAATTATAAAGCCACACAATACACCAGAGTATCTTGTGGGGATCTCACCCCACCTGGAAAACAGCTGATTTCAAGCTTAACATACCAGCTTTCATTAAAGATAAACTCCAGCTTAGTAGAGAAGATGTCACTACAACTCGATGAATAGCATGAATTCACGTCTCTCTCTCTCTCTCTCTCTCGAGAGAGAGAGAGAGAGAGAGAGAGAGAGAGAGAGAGAGAGAGAGAGAGAGAGAGAGAGAGAGGGGAGGGATGGAGGGAGGGAGGGAGGGGAGGGATGGAGGGAGGGAGGGGAGGGGGGGGGGTTGAGGGAGGGAGGGAGAGAGAGAGGAGGGGGAGAGAGAGGGAGGGAGGGATGGAGAGAGCGAGAGGGAGAGAGAGGGAGGGAGCGAGAGAGGGAGGGATGGGGAGAGAGAGAGAGAGAAGGGACAGAGAGAGAGAGAGAGAGAGAGGGTGTGTGGGGGGGGGGAGAGGGAGGCATGGAGTTGAGGTGGGACAGGGAGGGAGGGAGGGGCTTGGGGTGTGAGGGAGGGAGGGAGGGAAAGCAATTAGGAAATTGGATGTGTTTAAAGTACTGAGTAGCACGGCACCAGTCACATCACTGACACATTTTGATGACATTCTCATCGTGTGCGCGGCACTTATAAATCTTAAGGCTGATCTAATACGTGATGTGCTTGCTGATTGACTATAGATACGGATAAAATAACTATGGGCGGGTGTACGAATCATGTATGAAACTATGCCCCCTCCACCCACCTCAACCCCCACCCCCACCACACACCCACCTCTCCCACACTGGCTGGCCTGGCGTTATATATATATATATATATATATATATATATATATATATATATATATATATATATATATATATATATATATATATATATATATATATATATATATATATATATATATATATATTGATATTCAGCAACATTGATGTTGTAACAGTCTCTACGCGCGCCATACAGTGAAGGCTAGTGGTGGCTACTGTATACAACGCGACGTGAGGCGTGATGCCACGCTTCGCTTCGTTTTCACGCGTGTAATGTCGGAGTGGCTATAACTGCCACCTAACGGCAGTAAGCGAAACTAACGGGGATAACAGCTGACATTAACAGCTCCCAGTCCAATTAATTTCAAAATATTATATAAAATACACAAGGGTATTCGTTCAATTGTAAGTTTTACTGATTTTCATGTTTGGTATTTCCAGGGAAAACTGCTGAATAATTTGAAAACTAATCTGACTGAGATAGCAACACGTCTCGGTCAAATTAGCCTCAAGATACTCAACGGAAAATACTTTGCACCGTAAATAATGGACAATTTGTGCCCGCAGAGCGTTAGACTAATACAATATTTAGTTTATTAGAAAATCTGGGTGATTTACCCGTTAGGCATTGTTATTGAGTCAGTCAGCGACCAGTGTAGCCATATATTCTCTCAGCGGATGTGCCACGAACACGTAAATGACTCATAGGACAACTACAAATATATGTAAATAGGTTTATAAGAAGGCATTTGACATCGAAAACTATGTCTTGTTGCTGATGATGAACAATGTGACTTGAATGCGCTGCTGTGAGTAGTAGCAGTAGTAGTAGTAGTAGTAGTAGTAGTAGTAGTAGCAGTAGTAGTAGTAGTAGTAGTAGTAGTAGTAGTAGTAGTAGCAGTAGTAGTAGTAGTAGTAGTAGTAGTAGTAGTAGTAGTAGTAGTAGTAGTAGTAGTAGTAGCAGCAGCATCAGTAGCAGTAGTAGTAGTAGTAGTAGTAGTAGTAGTAGTAGTAGTAGTAGTAGTAGTAGTAGTAGTAGTAGTAGTTGTAGTAGTACTAGTAGTAGTAGTAGTAGTAGTAGTAGTAGTAGTAGTAGTAGTAGTAGTAGTAGTAGTAGTAGTAGTAGTAGTAGTAGTAGTAGTAGTAGTAGTAGTAGTACTAGTAGTAGTAGCGGCGGCGGCGGCGGCGTTGGTAGTAGTAGTGGTAGTAGTAGTAGTAGTGGTAGTAGTAGTAGTAGTAGTAGTAGTAGTAGTAGTAGTAGTAGTAGTAGTAGTAGTAGTAGTAGTAGTAGTAGTAGTAGTAGTCGAAGTGAACGCACGCGACGCGTTTATTTAGCTCTACAATTGCTGCCCGAATTTGTTAGTTTCTACCGCGATTTTGTAGATAAAGTTTGTACATATATTTCGTATTAGTATTTCCTTTCAAACTTTATGTTTAATTTGTAAAGTCTTGTCTTGGTTGGAGCGGATTTTGTGTCTCCATTTTCTAAAGGCACTCCTCTTAGGCAGGATTTCCATACCACGCGTGTACCCGCTCGCGGGTAACCCACGCGCGTGTACCCGCACGCGTGTACCCGCGCGGGTCGAAGTTTTCCATCGTGAGCGTTTTTAAACTAGACCCGCGCGCGGGTCGTCCTGTTACTGATGTCATTTCCTGTTCTCCGCAACTAGCTGGTATATCCTGGAAAATTCTAGATCCATGTGTTTTCTATAAAACATTCGCCAGATCACGCAGTCACCATTATACCGTACTTTGTTTGATGTAACTGGAGTTGTTAGGGTTGCTCTTCCATAAAACACGCTGTATGTCGTTAATGACGGAAGAACAAGTGTTACTTCTACATCTCCTTAAGAAAAAGAAACTTCTGGAGAGTATACAACTACTTCTTCTGCTAAAAAGACGACAGTTAATAACAAGCAAACGTAAGCACCGATTTTGAGTACATGACATTATTAAGAGGCGCCATGAGCAAGGTGCGTATAATAACTTAGTGCGGGAATTAGAATTGGACAGGGACAGATACCACGATTATTTTCGCATGTCAGCAGAGCAGATGGACTATGTGCTAAGTTGTGTTGGCCCCATCATCAGCAAGGCAACTGTGGAGCGTGAAACAATTTCTGCAAAACAAGGACTTGCAATTTGTATAAAGTAAGAAAACATTAACAAATGTCGCAAAGATTATTTTATCTTTTATTATTTATCAGTTTAATTTTTCTTGAAGAGTTCATCGTGTTTGTAAACGTGGAATCGCTCCAGTCTCTCACATACTGGTATTACATAAATTCAATAATTCCGTAATTATATCTGACATGTTTGACGGTTGTTGTTGCCACTGCTGTGGCTGTTGCTGATGATGTAGTAGCTGCGATTGATGTTGTTGCAGTAGCTGATACTGTTGTTGCTGTTGCACTGAGTGTGTGTATAGACACGGTTGTTGTTGTTGTTGTTGTTGTTGTGGTGGTGGTGGTGGTGGTGGCGGTGGTGGTGGCGGTGGTGGTGGTTGTGGTGGTGGTGGTGGTGGTGGTGGTGGTGATTGCGTGAGTGGCTGTGGTGGTGGTGGTGGTGGTGGTGGTGGTGGTGGTGGTGGCATATTGAGGTTTGGGTAGGTTGTTTAAACTGCCTTAGCTGGCGGTTTCCGCCATTTAATAGGTCTGCTCTTAAGGTCATTGCAGACCAGACACGAGCGATTTAATCCAGCGAATCCCGCGGGCGAAAGCAATCTTTGTCGCGCGATGTTTGCTTGCACACCGATCACGAAAATATCTTGGATACCACGCTGAAAAATGCGTCAGAATATGTCCCTGAACACTTTTCGAACGCTCATCGATAATTCGTAAATTTCAGGTTTAAACATACATCCATTAAGATCATGGCTGATCAACAAGTATTATCTTTACCGGGAATTTTCTATGAGAACTCTGACTCGGATGATTCAGAGGAGGAAGCTATGTTGCTTTTGGCAATTGTAGAGCGTGGGAAGAGGGGGAGGATGAGAAGACGCTTCTGGGTACACCCAATTCTGCAGAAACGTGATGAGTGTGGAGAATATGCGAAACTTATTCAGAAGCTGCGACTTGACCCTGAGAGGTTCCACACGTACTTTAGGATGTCCAAAGAGATGTTTGACCTTCTGCTACAGCTGGTGCGTCCATTGATACAGAAGCAGACGACTCGCTACAGGAAGCCAATATCTGCAGATCAACGATTAGCCGTGTGCTTACGGTATGGTATATGTGATTGATTAAGGTCTAAATGATTTGAGGTGGAACCCTTCTTCTGCGAACGTCCTTCCCTACTTTTTTTAACTCAGCATACCTGTTGAATAACTGATATGTGTTGTGGTGCTGATGTTATAGTGTTATCTCTCACCTATGGTTCTCATAGTATATGAATCAAGCAATGAACTCGAGCTTACGCATACCATTATAGTCACTGACCTAGATAGTTGACCCGTTGACCTCAAACTGGTCTAATTCACATTTTTGGAAATATAACCTATATGCCTAATTCGTTGTACTCTTTCTCTCTCTCTCTCTCTCTCTCTCTCTCTCTCTCGCTCTCTCTCTCTCTCTCTCTCTCTCTCTCTCTCTCTCTCGTGCGTGCGTGCGTGCTTGCTTACTGTCTGCTTGCAGTGTGTGGATGTAGAAACTGCATCATCGTCCAATACTTCCATTTGATGGGTTGTTTGCTGCCCTGGCCGCTAGTCGTCTTGTCATCATCTTTCAGTTTCTTAAACGTGTCTCTTAGGTTCTTCCAAATTTTCATGAGATCGTCAACTGTGGTAAAATAAAAGAAATAGGTACTGTTAATTAATGTCAGGATGCAAAAAAATATGACGATATCATTCAAGTGTAGATCTGTCCATCCATCCATCCACCCATCCACCCATCCACCCATTCGTCCACCCACCCATCCGTCCGTCCGTCCATCCGTCAATCAATCGATCAATCAAGCAATCAATCAATCAATCAATCAATCAAGCAGTTAATCTGCCCATCCGCATGTCCACCCGCCTGTCCCTCTGCTGTCTCTCTTATGAGTTTAGTGCATGAAAGGAGGGGGGGTGGGGTGTAATGAGTGATAACTATGTGGTGACTTGAATGATAGTACTCTATTGATCTGTAGAGTGATGGATGTGTGGATGGGTTTGCTGCTTGAATTATGTATTATCTAAACTGCATTTGAGTGATTCTGTACATTTTATACATAGTATATTATATAAATGAAACATACCATTCATATCCAGGTTGGTGGCTATAGAACGCCATGCATTCTGTCTCTCGGTACTTTGGAGAGCCTTATTATATAAAATCTCCCTTTGTTGAACTTCTATGATTAACTTTTCTTTTATACATGTTGATTTTGATATTATCGTTGATTTCGGCATCTTTACCCTACAAGTGGAATTCGATGTGATGATTTAAAATGTTAAAATGCTTTATCCACATGCTTGATCCTCAAATGCATGTTTGCTTTATGTCACCTCTCTATACCGACCAACTGCTTTGGAACGGCTGGGATGGCGATTAATTCCGACTGGTGGTCCTAAGACCACCCATTTTAAAGAACCACCCACCACCCTGTGATGTCAAAAGATAGTATGTATCGTGAGAGCCTTATGTAATATTGAAATAATTGCTTTGTTAGCTATCTTTATCGCTTCATAGTGCAGTCGGTATAGACAGGTTTCCCCCGACGTACGATTTTTCACTGGGCGATTTATTGAGCGAATCGACAAAAATAGAATCAGAGCGATTGTACAACTTCGGCCGCCCGAGCGAGCTGAGCGCAGATCATTCACCGCGCTTGGTGTGCATGTTCCGATTGAGAAAGCTGGGTGCTATTTTTTTTTCTCGCACCGCTTCAAAAATTCGCGCGTCAAATCGTGTCTGGTCTGCAAAGACCTTTACTGTGCTCAACGCAATACATTTCTCCCCGCGCCAGTATGCTATTTCTATAGTTCGTTGGCTAGCGCATTATATTTGGCAAGATCGCTTGAGTGAGTGGATTTAATCCCTTTGTCATTTGTAAGCGCAAGCCAAGTCCTTTGATGATATAAATCATTATAGTCAGTTGGCTGTCCCCGGTCAACTCGAATAGACTAACAAATATATGACTGTAATATGTTAGTATACATTAGGAAGCCACTTTAATCGGTTAGGTGTTAGTGAACCACTTAATAAGTGGTTCAAACTAACAAATATACGACCGTACTCTCTATTCGTATATTTGTTGGTAGACGCCAAGGTTTCAAAAGGGGACACTATTTATTTAGTGTTTAGCTCTTTACCTGACGTCTTGGTATTATACCCATTATATATTGTAGTAGTATGGTTTGCCTCTTTTAAAAAAAAAACACCATGGCAACCTCCTTAAATCACCACAAAGGCTTGGGGTGTTTCGGCAATTGAGGTATCTCATGGGTTGAAGGACGCAGTTGGGCAGGCCCACAGGTCCTTCAATGTCTCATTAACGTTTCCAAATCTGTATGGAATGTCACTGTAGTTAATGAAAGGGTGAACGAAAAGTTGCTCGACGAGGTCCTTGTCGTGAAGGGAGAGATGTGTAATGTGGAGGAAATAGAATCTTATCGTCTATTAGTTAATATGAAGGTTCCGTCAGAGATCCCAGATGAACGGGTTATCAATTAATTGATCAAGTATGGCAAAGTGAAAAAGTAGAACACGAAACCTATCCATTTGATCGAACCTGGCATCAGAAGAGTTTGGTTCAAAAAGATAGAACAACCTCTCCCAAGTAAGATGACGTTAGATGGTCGATTTTTCTTGCCATTATGGTACAGAGGGAAAATCAAAGAGTGTAGAATCTGCTTAAGCACAGAACATATTGCAACAGATTGCCCTAACAAAAACAAATGTCTAGTTTGTGGGCCATCTGATCATTTTAAGTGGCGATGCCCGCAGAACAAATCTGTCAAAAAGGGTGCTGATAAAAGTGCAGAGCAAGTTGCTTCTAAAAAAGATGCCATGGACCCGGTAGTGGCTGAGATTGTAGCTGAAGTCCATGTTAATGAGAAGCATGGTGAAAAACTAAGAATCCAATCGCTGTAGTTGCAGGCGATGAAATAGAGGTTCTAGGCGAGGGGCTACGTCTTACTCTAGTAACATGTCAATCCAAGTCTGATGTCAGAGAGGTTAATTTCACACAAGTTGAAGATGATGATCAATACCCTCTGGAAGAAAGTTTGCACTTAGGACCAGTAAAATTCAGGTCGCAAGATACTGAAACTAACTCTGATTTTCCACTGAGTACACTCAATCTAGACAATTTAAATAACATAGAGAAAGTAATTGGTAACTAGGATCGATTGAGTGGAACAAAGCGACAGAAAGATGGAGACAGTTCTGAATCAGATATAGAGGAAAGTGATATAGAAGACGATAATATGTCAGTGGCTGAATCCAATATATCCATTCAAACACAGAGTTCTAAATCACCCGATAAGATGGCCATGTACAGGTCAAAAGCAGGAGAAGTGTTAGTTCCATTTGTGACAGCAAAAGGGGTTAAATATAGGCATCTGCGTCATGATTCAGATATATTAAAATATAAGCATTTGGAAAAGGTTGAACTAAGTAGTACAGAGTTTGAGAGTAAAATAGGTAAATGGTCTAAGAGAGGGGCGAAAAAGATAAAATCTGGTTAGCTTAATAATGGCGGTTGTGCACATCATTTTATTACTTTTTATGCTAATTTGTACACTCAATTGTAGAGGCTTAAATAGTGACATAAAGCAGCGGCACTTACTAGAGACTAAAAAATGAGCAGATTGACATTGCTTTGATACAGGAAACAAAGATTCAGAAGTCAGAACTATATGATAATTTAGAAAAGATTTCTAGATCCAGAATCTTCTATTCGTTATCCCAAGATAATAGTGCTGGCGTAGCAATTCTTATACTCCCTCGTTGCTCAGCCTATGTAAATATAATCTCTTCAGTATCAGATGCAAGTGCTCGCTAGGTGAGAGTCACAATAGATATACAACAAACACGTTTCACGTTTCTGTGTATATATGCACCTGCATCTCATCAACTACGTCGTGATTTTTTAATGAGATGTCTACAACAGCACTAGATAACATCACTGAGAACTTAGTAATGGGTGGTGACTTTAAGTGTGTCGTAGATAAAGAAAATGACAGGAATGCAACTTCAACTTGTACTGATACATCACATGGACTCTTAAAACAAATATGTGATAATGAAAATTTAGTTGACACCTATAGAATATCAAAACCTCACGGTAAAGATGTTACATGTTTTTCGGCAGATGGTAAAGTTGGTTCAAGGATCGACAGAATTCATGTGAATAGTTTTTTGATAGGGTACTGGAGAGATGTTAATTTTAAACCAGTCGCATTCTCAGATCGAAACATGGTTTGTGTAACCTTTGTCAATGCTGACTTGGTAACAAAAGTGGTCGGGTTTTGGAAATTAAACACAACACTGTTGGGATAAGAATTTTACAAGAATAATATAGAGAGTTGTTAGCACCATTGGATTAATAGGAAAGAATCATATAAGAGCACATTGCAATGGTGGGAGGATGTAAAACTGGATTTAAAGTATGTTTCCCGACAGTATGCTATTAGAAAAGCAGGGGAAATACGCATGCAAGAAAACACTTCATCGATCACTGATGAAAATTAATGCTAAAGTAAATAATGGTGAAGATAATAATTAAGAATTACTGGTTAAAATTAAAAGTAAAATAAGAGATATAGAACAATATGAGTTTGAGGGTGCAAAAATTAGAGCAAGAGCCCTAATGCATGCAGAAGGTGAAAAGCCAACCCGATATTTGTACACATTAGAAAAAGCACAGGCAATAGATAAGGTGATGTGCTCATTAAGCATGCCGGATGGTTCGACCGTCTTAATCAACAATGAAATGAGTACTATTGCATGCAATTACTATGAGCCATTGTACAAGTCAGAGGGAATTGATGAAGATGCAAAATTGGATTTGTTAGCAAATATAGTCAACAAAGTGTCAGACGCATGCAGTGAATTCTGTGATCAACCCTTAACACTAGAAGATTTAACTAAATCCCTTAAAGGTGTGAAACTAGAAAATCACCTGGCTGTGATGGCCTTCCAGTTGAATTTTACCAAACCTTTTGGCACCTTGTAGGTCCAATAATGGAAGAGTTAGCCACTGAAACTTTCGAGAAAGGACATTTACCTCCAACTATGGCTAGGGCATACGTAAGGCTAATATATAAACGAAATGACAAACGTCTAATTCAGAATAGCAGACCAATTTCGCTACTGTGTGTAGACTACAAAATAATATCCAGAGCACTAACATTGAATCTTGCTAGTGTTTTAGGAGGAATTATTGGAACAGAGCAGACGTGTGCTGTACCTAGGAGGACAATTTTAACCAATACCATGTTAATAAGAGACCTTATACAATTGGTTGAGAAGGATAGCATCCCTCCAGCTGTGATTGCCGTGTACAACGAAAAGGCATTTGACCGTGTGGAATGGGATTTTCTTTTTTAATTCTTTGCAATCAGTTGGGTTAGGCACACACTTTATTAAATGGGTTAAGATTTTATATACGAATATCAAGAGTAGCTATTCTATTAGCAAATTGGAAGTGTCGTCGTCTTTCAATTTTTGGTAAAGTATTTGTTGTCAACAACTTGGTATTATCTGGGCTATGGTATACAGCATCTGTTGTACACATGCCAAAACATGTAGAACAGGAGGTTAACGGGTTGATATTGTCATTCATATGGGAAGAAAACAACCATTTAGTTTCCCATCGTGTTCTCAATAATGCTAAGTTAGAAGGAGGACTTGATTTAATTGATATTAAACTGAAATGTGTTTCTTTAAGGTTAACATTTTGAATGATCTTATTACTACAGATGCGACGTGGGCATGTGTTTCACTGGGTCTTGTGGAGAGAATTGTAGAACCATTTCTGGCGAAGTGTGTTTTTACCTCAAAGAAGCCACCTCCGAACAGCCAAACGATACCAGATGTGTTTAAAGATCAAGTTAAGAAGTTAGAAATATTTGACAGATACATGCCTTCACCTACGTTCTGGAAGGAAGTACTAGAACAGCAATTGTGGGGAAATAGTAATATATGTTATAACAATGCAGTACTTTATCTACCATCCTTTGCCAAATATGGCATTCAACGTTTGTCTGATATGATACACCCCCAAACACGGAGATGGATTTCAATGCAAGAAGTAGCTAGAAAAACACATATGAGGCATGTTGATGTCCAGAGGTTAGTAAATAAAATAAAACATGCTGTACCAATTGAATGGTTTCGCCTGCCAAATGTAAATCATAATAGATTGACTCTGCAACCTGCAATAGTTTTTGGTGATGAGATGTTAAAATACAAAGTGAGATCCAAGGAATGGTACCACGTTATGAGACGAAAACAAGTAACACCTCCCATAGCAAGTAGGAGATGGGATGACTCAAGCTATAAACCATCCAGTTGGAAAACTGTATGGAAAATCTTATATTCTCCATACATACCAAGTATGGCTCGCGATTTATTGTGGCGATTACTACATCGACGGCTATGAGTGGGACACTTGACATACAAGTGCAATATAACGACTTCTGATAGGTGTTACTTATGTCAAACTGACGAGGAAACAATTGAGCATTTATTTGCAGAATGTCCAATATCGTCACAATTTTGGGAGTATATCAGCCAAATCATGGCACAATTTGGAGCGAAGCCCATTGTTCTAGAAACGCATGTAGTCTTATTTAGAGAATTTGGATCAAGCGGTGTAAATATCATAGGGTCTGATAAGACTATTTTAATAACAATGCTAACCATAGGTGTTTGGGCCATTTGGAAACATCGGTGTGCGCAGACGAAAAATCCATCTATGGCCAATCACAATAGAGCAATAAAGGCAATATTTCGTTCCTTGCTGCTGAATCATATTCCTTGCGAATATTTTAGATTAAAACAGCATTGTAAAGAAAAAGTATTCAAAGACATATGGTGCAAAACAAACATAGTTTCAATAAAGTTGGGAACTGTAAAAATAAATGAGCCTGCATTAGCGTATACCATTCAATTACTACAACTGTTTTATCTGTGTCTTAATTAATCTGTGTCTTGTAATTTATTTTAGCATGCGTATGCATTTTGACATTGGTATGTTTAATAATTCATGTTAACAAATAAACAGACTGGGGTAATTTAATAATCAATCGATAAAGTAAGTTGTCATTGAATTATAAAATAATCCCGTGTAATTTTTGAAACTTTCACAGGGATTTATAGAGTTATTTGTTCCGGGGTAATTTACAAAACCTTACAATAAGCTAAATCGAAAATGTAAACAAGAGCGCCATCTATTTTTCTGTACTCTTCCTGCCGACTATATGTGTTATACTACGCACATGCTACTACCCCTGCTGATCTTTAAAGAATCGGCCCACTGGCATCAATGATTGACTTATTTGTCATTGATTGACGAGTCACTTTTCAATTGTTGGACAGTTGCACTCGCCACACGTGCCTACTACCACACCTGGATTGAATAGTAATGCCTTTGTTTTGCTATCAGATATTTATCAGCTTATTATTTTGTAGCTATACCATTTAAGCGGTATGTATTTATAGATTGTATTAATGCTCGTTAGTTATTTACGTTTTTGTTTTGGTGTAATATTAATCAGCCTTGCTAGTTCACCAGGTGGTTTTTTCTGGAGGTTTGCAAGCCTCCGTGAAGTGTGTCCGACTGCGTCAGCGTCGGATTTTCAAAAAAAGAAGAAGTAATAGTAGTAGTAGTAGTAGCAGTAGTAGTAGTAGTAGTAGTAGTAGTAGTAGTAGTAGTAGTAGTAGTAGTAGTAGTAGTAGTAGTTGTAGTAGTAGTAGTAGTAGTGATAGTATTGGTGGTATTAGTAGTAGTAGTAGTAGTAGTAGTAGTAGTAGTAGTAGTAGTAGTAGTAGTAGTAGTGGTAGTAGTAGTAGTAGTAGTAGTAGTAGTAGTAGTAGTGGCGGTTGTGATGGTGGTGGTCGTGGTGGTGGTAGTAGTAGTAGTAGTAGTAGTGGTAGTAGTAGTAGTAGTAGTAGTAGTAGTAGTAGTAGTAGTAGTAGTAGTAGTAGTAGTGGTAGTAGTAGTAGTAGTAGTAGTAGTAGTAGTAGTAGTAGTGTCGGTGGTGGTGGTGGTGGTCGTGGTGGTGGTAGTAGTAGTGGTAGTAGTCGTAGTAGTAGTAGTAGTAGTAGTAGTAGTAGTAGTAGTAGTAGTAGTAGTAGTAGTAGTAGTAGTAGGCTTGCACGATTTAGAAAAAAATCGCGTTTTTCTACGATGTAATTGGAAAAAAATCAAAAGATCGTGAAAAAAGTGAGCAGACTATAAGATTTTAAAACTCATCATTCAGCAGTAAAAGAATGCAGTTATAATACATTCGCGCATGTATCCATTGTGTTTTTCTCGATCACTTCACGGATGTGTTCACTAAGGCCTAATCAAAATACAAAGCTTTATGGTAAACCAGCTAACATTAGCAAGGTAACACATTTGTCATTGAGAAAACCAATTTTTTTTTAATGTGAAGAAACAATATCTTTCTTTACTAATATCTACATGTGGCAGTATTTCTATACACGCATGGTCTCTACACACTTTAGGTATGACTTGAGTAGTACTGTGCTTGGAAACTGAAGATGCGGCCACAAATTCTTTACCGTCACTTTTCCTGCCAACACCTGCATGCGGATGTCAGTCATGTCACTTTTACAGAGAGGCCTGAGCCGCAGCATCCGCAGCGGCAACCTCACGAGCAATAACTATAGCTGCTAGGAACACAGTGCCACTCTTCACCTATTGCCACTTAAACGGATCAGATCAAAGACTTTTTGCAAAACGTGTCACTTTTGATACAAAACCATCTGAAGCCATATTTTGTTGTTTTCAAGTAAATTCTCCAAAAAAACGAAAACCAGCTAGATACTCCGTCGAATCGCCATATAAATTTCTTTCTTTTGCTGCAGACCCTGAGTCTGTCGTGAAATATATACCAAGTATGTACTTAGTTGCAGAGTGTTAGGCAATAATCACTGAACATAATTCGTTTAAATTCTTTTAGCAATTTCAGGCTGTGTACTATTACTTCCTTTTGAATTTGGTTGTCATGCCTAATTAAAGAAAATAACGCAACAGCATTCCAGATTGTTGTATTTTGAACTGTGTGTTCTGTTGAGTACACTTAAATGGAAATCGTAAATTCTAAAAGCAACTATAAACTGCATTATAGGACGAGTTTATGCCGCTACTATCGTAGCTACTCAAAGCCACCGTCCTATGTATATGGATTGCACAGTATCTCCCCGGGCATCTTCCCGCTACTCGGGTAATGACCTAAACTCGTACTACAAAGGGAGGCCATAAGCGAAAGCGGAATTTATATTTTTACTCAACACATTTTATGTCAAATTTTTATGAAATAAACGATGTTTATGAAACCATACGCAATATTTAGGCGATCCTAATTAATAATTTCACTCGCGCGATGATGGATACAAGGTATACATTAAGCATAGACGTAGGATGGTACGAATTTGTCGCATGAAATTGTTCTAATTTCGTGATATTTTTGTATCATTTATTTCAGCTTTTTCTAGAAATTCCAAGTCCCAGTTTTGTAGACTTGTCACATTACCCCGGTTTATACTTTTGGGAATTTGGACCTACGATTTAATCGAAAATCGTGATATTTTTTTATAAAATCGATCACGATGTTTCAAAGCAAAAATCGTGCCCCCCCCCTACACGTGCGTGCGTGTGTGCGTGCTTGTGTGTGTGCGTGTGCGTGCGCACGTGCGCATGTGTCTGTCTGTGCATGCGTGAGTGCGTGCGTGTGTGTACGCTCGCGCACGGGTGGGCAGGCAGGCAGGGGGTCAGTGGGTCAGTGGGCGAGTGGGTGGGTGGGCTGGTGTGTGTGTGTGTGTGTGTGTGTGTGTGTGTGTGTGTGTGTGTGTGTGTGTGTGTGTGTGTGAGTGTATGTGTGTGTGTGGGTGCGTGTGTGCATGTGTGAACGCGTGCGTGCGGCCACACTGCGACCTCACATGAGCATAGTGAGTGTATGTATAGTCCTATGGCCGTAACAACTAAGCCGTAACATCCCTTCTATTAGTCTGTTATGGTGGTTAGTCCGTAGTAAAATTGTTTTCAATATATTCAACAACTAACCTGTAGGTTTGAGCCTGCCTTGAAATATGTATTTATATATTTCATAGCCTATGCATTGGATTAGATGAAAAGAGAGTAGAAAAGTAAATCCTGGAATATTGTTTATTTACGCTTTGTATCTCCTTTAGCTTAAAGCTCTCGTGTTCCATTAAATATAGACACTTTTGCACGAGATATGAGATGCCTGCTCAATTTACCCAGCATGCAATGCTAGCCAGCATGCAACGCTACCCAGCATGCAATTTCCTGACTCCATAATCGTTGTAACTATTGGACGCCATATTCGTTTAGTCTATTGTCTGTATAGGCCAGGATTTCTCAAGTCATTTCTACTCCAGCTCTGGAAGCGCAAGCATGCACGTAGGGCGTACTATTCACGGCAGTACAGTCAACGGCCTGCATTTCAATACTGTTCAGCGCAACTGTATCAATTTAAGAAAATTAGAGAAAGCTTTTATATATTTTGATAATAATTTACGTGAAAGTTATTGCTATCAATGACAGCAACAACATTAAGTAAAATTATTGTCAAAATACGTATTAGGTAATGCGATTACTACCTGGTACAGATTTAACACTAATTAGAATGAAAATTGTTGCTTCAACAGCTTTCAGTCGCTATATTCTAAAATAATCATCATAATTTTAGTCGACTCTCGCTACGGATTTGAATAGCAATTTGACTGTAAGTTGTCGGTATCTAAGGCAGCAACAACATTGTCGAATTATTATCCACACACGTACAATCAGTATATTACTATTTAGGTAAAGTGACCGTAGGCCTATATACACTATGCTTAGCAAACGGCGTGTGTGTTTCGTTGACAGACGCGTGCATTTGGTTGAAATGCATTTGCCGAACAAAAACGTACACCCGGTAGCTTTGCGAAATATTTCGTGCAAGCAAAGCGTATTTTGGTCATATACTTACTCTATGTAGATAGTAATACAGAGCGCCGTGTGATTCTATGGACAACAATTTTATAATGTTGTTGGTGCCTTAGTTAGCAACAATTTACAGTCAAATTGCTCTTCAAATCCGTGTTGATTGAAATTTATGATGATTATTTTAGAACACATAGACTGAAGGCTGTTGCAGCAAAAATTGTCAATAAAATTTGTATTAAATATATAGCAGGTAGTAATTGCATTACATACTAATTATGTTGACAACAATTTGACTGAATGTTTGTGCTCTCATTGATAGCATCAACTTTCACGCACATTAGTGTCAATGTATATAACAGCATTCTCCTATTTTCACCTGGACATTGACGCACTTTCTCTGAACAGTATTGAAATACAGATTGTTGAATATACTGTCGTGAATACGCCCTACGTGCATGCTTACGTTTCCATAGCTGGAGGACAAATGACTATCACAACAGCCCCCCCCCCCCACCACACACACACACACACACACACCCCACGCCACGCACATACCCGCACCCACCCACAACGCCCCACACACACACACCCTACCATTATCGGGGCGGGGAAACAGCGGCGGCATTAATTATATAACTATATAAATAGAAAAATAGAAACAATAACAACACCCTCTTTTCCCCTTTTTTGTCTTATTTTAGCCACCAAAAATAACTCATTGGGAAACCCCTCCTGACGTCATATATGGAGTATAAAGACCAAAAGAGGTCTTTGGGAACCCCTCCAAAATAGGTCAAATCACCTCCTCAATCTACCTGCTCAAATTCGATCTATTGCGTCGCATATCTACTCCTGTGGAGGTGGTTGCCCAAAACGAACGCGAAATGAGCTGGATACAATAATCCCATTTGCACATATTTATATAATTTCCTATCTTCGTCTTACAATGTAATTTTAATTGTAATCTAATTTTAATATTTATCTGATTGGTATAGAGTTTTTGCTTTCCCTTCCCAATTTATTCCCCATAGAAAATGTAAGAGAGCAATTTTAACAGCCTTTCCTATGCACATGCGATGACACTTGGCAACTGTCTAGCACCGTTTGAGCGGTCCAGTCTGGCAAGTGAGGAGAACAAGGTTCTCATTAGATAAGTAAGGCCCTATTTATAAGTCGAACTTCTCTTGTGCCGTGCCAGCTAAATCTGCCTGAAAATGGCAATTCCATTTTATAAATCAACCAGTCGTCATTAGCGCGGCACGACAGAGAGTTCGACTTATAAAACAGGCCTAAGTGACTATTTAACAAGAAAAAAGAGGATCGGTGTAGCAGAGATGCTAAGTTTGTCATAGAGAGTTAATTTTCGTAATAAAATATTGGGCACTCATACAAGAGGTTTCCTATTAAAGAATAGTATGTTTCCCCTACCTCTGCGATTGTACAGAAATATAGCTTATTGCCGCGCTCATAAAAAGTCAATATTCTCGCAGTTGCTAAAGATACTCCTACGAATTAACCCTTTACTGACTAAGCCGGCCACTTGAGGAATGCCTATGCGCAGATAAAGAAACCGCCTTTTGAAAGTTTGCCACTGGAATAACTGGATCGATGAGTGAGCCAATCATTCCAGTCGTAAATTAAAAAATAGTCTTCTCTTGGTCTGCAAATGGACATATTTATACGAGAAAACTCGGTCAAATTTAGGCAATAAATCGTTAAAGACGTTTCAGCAATTTTCAGAATATTCTCATTTTACCGAAAAATCCAATTATCAAAGTCAACAAAACTCTGTTACAGTCATTCTAGTCGCAAGTTCATAAAATATCTTCTCTTGGCTTCCAAATGCACATTCAATAAGTCGATATTTTGATTTTCTTGAGCAAATTAAAAAAAAAATGTGCTAAAATTTACTAAAATAATGAGGGATCCGATCTGTTACTGAATTGTCTTACGTCACTCAGCCACCTGCACGTCACGTGGCACCCGTGGTTCTCTAGTTGAAAGGTCGACTCGTAAACTGAATGTTCTGGGTTCGAATCCTGCCCCTAGCTGCTGGGAACTCACAGTTCAACACCGGGCATGGACAGGATGAGTCTCATGGCGTGTAAATAATTCCTTAACCTTTTAATGACTAAATTTGTCAAACAGATTAAATATTTTTTACAGAATGTCCAGGGATAAGGGTGTCGTGAGTAACCCTTTCACGATGAAGTCGCCCAGAATCGGCCTCAGTAGTCTTGGGGAATATCATGCGGAAGAGTGTATATAGAAGCGATGGCCGCCGTGTTCGAGAGAGCAGCAAACGTGTGAAACTTGGCGTGGAGAGGATGCGAATCCTGGCGTGATGATTATGACTGGCACAGACGTGCCTACTCACCGCCGGCATCAACCGTGGATGAGAATAGAGCTTTGACTGTGACGTAGTTATTCTGGCCACGATATCAGATGCGGTGTTCTGCAATGGAGGGATCCTACCCGTCGTCACTCAAGTATATGACGCCATAATCACTTGTTAACTGGCATCACAATCAAATGACGTATGTTCGGCACGATGGTGAAAACATCTTTCACAAAACTATGTAAAATGTATGTCCTTGGTGAGCGTACAATTTAATAAACATTCTATTGAATATCTCGCAACTAATTTGACTGGGAGGTGTTGCTTCCATTGACAGCAGCAGCTCCCAGTCAAATTAAATTCAAAATATTCGGCATGTATGTATGATTAGACCGCGTCAGGTTGACTGCCATTGTATGTATGATTACTGTATTCTGCGGCTGCAGTAGTTGAAATAGCGTACAGCTGCAATTAGTCTTTCTTCGGTTTTTGCCCAGAGTTTCTTGTCCTCAGCCTGGTCCTCAGCCGAAATCCTTAGCTTCCCCCAGGTCCTGCTTTCTTGAGGCCACCTAGGAGCACGCTTAAGAGATATATGCAATGCCGTCCTCTTATGGCGTAGTATTTGCTAGTGCCGAGTAGAGAGTCCCAATGTTCTCCGCGTTGGTGTCACTTCTGGCATCCTTAGCACATGGTCAAACAGGGCCGTATTTAAGGGGGGCGGGGTGGGGGGAGAAAAAGCCTCGGGGCCCCCACAAGCAAAGGGCCCCCAGAATTTAAAAATGAAAAAAGAAATAATGCACTTTTTGGAAGTTATAGGACATTTAAAGCAAACTTTATTAGTTTAGAACTCTTAATCATGCATTATAATTATATTCTAATAGTTGTGGGGGCCCCAATTCTTGTTTGCTGTTCGGCAACAATGTTAATTACCAAAATTTGCAAAATAAACTAATTTTACAACGAAAGAAAGCGCCATAATTCACACCAAAAGTATAATCTCTGGCCGTTTCAGAGCACCTAGATGTACAATAATTTCTGGGGAAGGACCCCCAGACCCCCGGCTCATTCTTTGCCCCAGGGCCCCCACATATCTAAATACGGCCGTGGTCAAACATGGACCATCTTTGCTGGGCGACTTTTACAGACAGCAGCGACGTATTACACATCATGTACAGCGCATCATTGTAAATTATCCTGTCTAAAATGTAATAAATTAAATATTCGCCATCTTACCTGTAAAGTTACATTGAAGGATAGATCCAGAGAATTCATGATCATGTTACAAGGTTTCACAGATAAAATGGTGTATATTAATGGCATAGATGTGAGACTAGGTGCGGCCAGTCAAATTAATTTTAAAATATTCAACAGCTTTTTTATTAAATAACAAAAACATACAATTCGTACAACGTGTCAGATTATTAAGCATTTAAGATGGACTAAACCGAGTCAGTCATGACGTTATTATTTTGACGTTATCCTACGCATCACTTAATTACTTACGACGTCACATGACGTAATATGATGGATAGACAACCTGAAAAGGCCCATTAGCAAGTGGTATTAATTACCCTCGCTCCGTCAGAGGATGAGTGTTTTGTATTTGGGTCTATGTGCGTTCAGGATGGCAAGTGTCTACAATCTATGATTGACCTAGTTAAAGTGTGACTTATAAATACGGGTGCTCTCTTAATACCAGTGGTCCATATTGTGTGGACCACGCATTAACAAGTGGTATTAGCCCTGTAATGCTCAATTTGTTCACGCCAATTTCAATAGAGGGATCCATTTCTAGGTATGCCACGCTTATTTCTAGCTAAGCTCCACCCATTTTCTGCGTGTTGGAGTCGATGTCTATATATATATATATATATATATATATATGTATATATATATATATATATATATATATATATATATATATATATATATATATATATATATATATATATATATATATATATATATATATATATATATATATATATATATATATATATATATATATATACACGCTGAATGATGAATTCCCAGACTTCCAATTTCAAGATAACTATACAGGTAAGCTGATGACTATTTTGAAACTAACTTGACTGGGTGCAACGAAAACCATGAATCATCCTAAATTTGAGGCGCAATTATTTCATGGTATATAGTTTTAAATCTCACTACTCCGTAAGCGTATGCCTATACCTATCTAAACTTATGGGTGACATTCTGGGGCCGAACCGATTATGAGCGATATGCCAGGACATACCGGCACCTATCTGAATGTGGTGAATGTGAACCAAACATATTATAATGGGGCCATACGGCGAATATGTAACTACCTACGATGAGATTACTTGATGCTGGAATTGTGCAAAAGCACTAGCTCATATTGAGTTATATACATCCATATATAAAAAAAAACATCATTACAAATCGAGAACAGACATTCTGATACCGAATATAGTAAATTGTTGGCATTTTGACAACTGTCCGTGGCTACTAAATTGAATATTACGAAGTTACTACGTGGTAGAAAACTCAAGATTCATTAGCGTGTTCATATCGCTATCTAACCATATCGGTGAAATTATGCGGCCAAATCTATTGCAGACAGGTAATAGTAAGGCATTGAAAACCCGCGGATCTTCCAAAACTTAAACGAATTTACGCGATGAAATCGTATACTACGAAATTACTTCACGGTCGAATTTTTTACATTCCCAATATAACTATCGTATTCAAATCCATCTACATCTATGTGAGCGAAGTTCTGGAGCCGCCCATCTTACATACAGACAGTAGGGCACCGAAAAGCACGAAAACCCCAACATTTAAGCCAATTTTTGCCTAATAAAATTATTTCATCTAGAATTTGTTAGATTCGGAATATACCTAGTATATTAAGGCGTAAGTCTATGTAGGTGAAATTATGGAGCTAAACACACTACAGACAATAAATAGGGCACTGAAAACTGTGAATCACTGGAGATTTAGCAAATTTTCGGTATGAAATTGTGCACTGCGAAATTACTTCATGGTAAAAAATGGTTTAGCCTCAATCCATTACTTCACTAGCGTATTGATATACCTATCTAACTATATGGTTGAAATTCTGTGGCCGAATTTCCTGTAGACGTTCTTAACTTAGCACATGCATAGGCCTACACGTTCGGTTGATTTCTGTATTCAACAATCTGCTACAATATTATTGACAGCAGTTTTTACTGGAAATTTGGAACATTGGTAGTCTATCAATACTGCTACATAATTGCATTGGCGCTACATGGATTTATTCCCACGGATGGATTAGAGACAAAAGGATACTACTGATACTTACACATCCATTATTCATTCGTATCCCGCGAGTTCTCTTTCGATACGAGATCGACAAATGTATCTCGTATGTAGGGGCCTATTGAGTAGCCATTGACGTAGCGATTTCACGATCCACAGTGTTGCATTTACAGTCGGCTACGGAGATAGACTGGGTCCCGGTCTGTCTGGTATCCGAAGTTGAGTCTGTGTAACAGGCTAGTCGTTGTGATAACGTAAGAAGATGCCCGGTCATTACATTAGAGGTGTAGTTTCGAAGAAGCCAAGCCTTTATTTTTAGATGGATCCATTATTGTTTGCGAACTCTGTCTACTTTTTCGCCCTCTACAATATTATTATACATGTTTTTCTTTTTAAATTTACCACACACATAGTACGCCTCAAGACTGTCTGTAACAAGTCTGTAATGTTTACCCTATCTCGAATGCAACAAATGTGAATCATACTATAATGCAATACGGGAAACGTTAAACAGACATGGTACATCATCGTCGTCCTCATAATTTATTAACCCTGTATTACCTAAATTGAGTCAAGAATATAAAACAAATATTTGGTTATTGAGTGCCTATTTGCAGGCCAATAGACGACTGTTTTGAAGAGTTACTATTGGAATTTCAGCGGTGAATTTTCAAAAACGATCTTCTATAGACCGGCAAATTAACATCCTCAGGATCACTGTAGAGGCCGGTTTTGGCGGCCTCCTCATGAAAGGGTTAAAATACATTAAGAGAAGATGCTGGTCTATGATAGCAACAAGTAGGGGGGGGGGGGGGGTAGGGTCGGTGGGCTACCAGTCAAAGTGTTAAAAAGATATTCGCATAGTTGTCTTTATCGGAGATATTGAAATTTCGGTGTTAAACATTCTAAAGGATTTTGTTAGAAAAACACACAATTGTGCCCAAGTAAGTCACATCTTGGTGGCGGTTGCTTGGAATGACTTCCATAGGCCTAACGTTAGTCAATTGGTCACTGAATCCGGATGGTTTATTAATACATTAATGCCACGCTCGTGTTGGTATCGATGGATCTCTGAGCTTCTTGACTATCAATTTCCAGAAATCTAAACAGGTAAGGTGTTGACTATTCTGAAACCAATTTGACTTGGCGCTGTTGCTGCTTCACCAGCATGTTTTGTAAATAGCAAAGACATACAATTCGTACAACGTATCGGACTATTAAGCATTTAAGACGGACTAAATTGAGTCAGTCATGACGTCATGATTATGACGTCATCCTATACGTCACATCGTCGTCGTCACGTCGTTGATTGTGACATCATATGACATAATATGATGGATAGACAACATGAAAATGCCCCTTAGCAAGTGGTATTAATTATCCGCCCTCCATCAGAGGACGAGTACATTGTATTCAGGGCAACAATCTATGATTGGCCTTGTTAAAATATGTGACCTATAAATATGGGTGGTCTCTTAATACAAGTGGTCCATATTATGTGGGCCACGCATTATCAAGTGGTATTAGCCATGTAATGCTCATGACAATTTGAATAGAGAGATCCATTTCTAGGTATGCCACGCCTATTTCTAGCTAAGCGTCACCCCTTTTTGCGTGTTGGAATCGATGTATAATTTGACCTGGCGTTGTTGCAGCCAGAGGCAGCAAACCTTTGAAAGCACCCATATATACACTGAATAATGAATTCCCAGACTTCCAACAACGCCAGGTCAAATTAGTTTCAAAATATTCAACACGATGTTGATTAAACAGTAAAGACATACAATTCGTACACATTTCCGGACTATTCAATTTTCATGACTGAGCTCGATACGCCATTCATTTACACATTTTGGATTGTGACGTCAGCCTGTATATGAAGTAATTAATTATGACATCATATCCTTCAGTTACAGATCGAACCCAGCCATTATCATAGAAAATGACTGTTGAATAAATAGTAAAGACATACAATTCGAACAGCGTCTAGTCAAATTAGTTTCAAAATATTCAACAGTATGTTGATTAAATGGTAAAGACATGCAATTCGCATACTTGACTGGCTATGCAATGTTCCTGGTGGAGCTAGATACGTCATTCATTACACCTTTTGATTGTGACGTCCAGCTACATCTGACCTAAATAATTATGACGTCACATACAGAAAAATCCATTATCATAGAAAATGTCTATGTCTAATTGCCGTCCAAGAGACCATTGTGGTTTTTCTTTTGCAATTTACTACTGGAATTATAGGATCGGTTATCCACCCAGTCATTCCAGTGGTAAAGTTTCAAAACAAGTTCTCCGGCGAGTAGCTAATGCAAATGGACATTTCTCACGATCACCGCAAGAAGCCATTTGTGGTCAGTTTGATACAGTGCTAAAGTGGACATATAAGAGACGCTGCGAGTGGGCGTGTGCTTGAGTACTTTCATCTGCAGAAGGAATGATGTTTTGTACGCAGTCCTCCAGCAAAAGAAGAGTACTTATTTAGAGTAGTTATTTGGAGTTCCGTTGGCTGTTTATTAAAATAATTAAGCGGTCATCGCCGTGCAAACTCTATTACAGTCTGACCGGAACAAATAAGAGAACTCGCCATGAATCACGCGCATGAAGATAATAATTGCGAGATATCCAGCAATCTAAAAATAGAGCCGTGTCTACGCGCCGAGAATTATTAGATCTCGTATCATGGAGATCTCGTGAGACACAGCCCCACAATCCCTGCGCGAAATGGCCGCGCCTATAGGCACGCAAAAACGTGATATTGCCGATATCTGTTTATAGTGAATATTTCCCGTTTTAGCTATGCCCCGCCCACCTCTAGCTATACTCCACCCACACTTCGCCGTATTGGGATTGATCGATCCCCGAATGCTCTAACTATCAATTTCCTGAAAACTATACAGGTAAGCTGTTTACAATTATGTAACCAATTTGACTGGGTGCTCAGTTAAATTAGTTTCAAAATATTCAACATTATATGTATTAAATAGTAAATAATAGTATTATCATACAAATCGTACAACAACGCATAGTCCGTCTTCAAATATGCATTGGTGACGTACTTATCTACGTCATTCATGACGTCATAATGACGTCATTCATTATGACATCATGCTACACTTCATGTTGGATGCAATCTAAAAATAGAGGCGTGGATTCTTCGAGAATACACTTTTCTCGATCTCGTGTCGAAGGAGATCTCGCGCGATACGAATGATGTTGGATGAAAAAAGTGGAAAGGTCCATTCCGCGTGTGTCCGGGTACGCGCATACACTGATGACGTCAGTCTCTGTTTTGTACGCCAAAGACCCGATTCGAGCCCCCCCCCCCCCCAGCGTTACTTGATATAGTAGTATCTATAAAGAAATCGTATGCCTTTATACATCCATTATCAAGTAGTCTATTCTATACACACACACCGTCATGAGCCGTACCTTACACGGCGTTTAATCATATGTGTCAGGTGAATTTTCATCTTTTTTTCAAAATATATGTACATTTTGTACGTCGTAAATATATTAGCCTGTCCGTACACTCTACGCTAAGTCACGTTAATAGTTGCGAAGTCAATCATTTGTATCTGTTCGGAGACGACAGCCACATTTACATAATGGTGGGATTTATGACTAGAATCCGAAACTGAGAACCGAAATTCTGATTTGATTTTATTAAAGAATAGGGCATACTTGTTTATGCTGATCCATCATGACATTTGTTTTATATTGCATTAGTCACAGCCATCAATGTGTCGTCGTCATGGTCGCGTCGTGGTCGTCACTGTTGCGGTTGTGGTCATGGCCGGCGCCGTCGTCATCGTCGGCATCATCGTCATCGGCGTCGTCGTCGCCGTCGTCGCCGTCGTCGTCGTTGCCGTAGTCCTCGTCGTCGTCGTCGCCGCCGCCGCCACCGACGATTATTATTATTATTATTATTATTATTATTATTTGCTAGTCTATGACACTGTATCCTCCATTGCTGTTGCTTTTCGTGATGACGTTACCATGTTCCCTGTCATCGTCATTGTGCCATCCAGACGTATGCACGATACGTGCTGCGGAGATTGGCTGCTCTGGCTCCCCGACTACCTGCAATGGAGATTTACAAGCCCATGGTGGTGGAATGTGTGGCTGGTGTTCTGTCTGCATCGTGATAATTGGTACGTAGATTTTATTTTGTAAATGCGCGCGTGCGTGCGTGCGAGCGAAATGCATTTTTTATGTATGCGTATTTTCGACGATGACTATTTATATATGAGCGGATTGCGTCCTGTCAGATGAATCTCTTGGCGATCTGTTGTTTGAAGTTAACGCGTACCTTTTCCCAATAGATCTAATAAGAGTTACTCAGCTCCGTGCACCTGTTTGCCATGACACGACCTCTACTAAATCATGTGTTACTCTTAACTTGTTCAAGAAAATTTCAATTTTCTCATAGAAAAATGTTCATTTGCAGACCAAGATAAGATTATTTCTTCTCTTGGTCTGCAAATGTACATTTCTAAAGACCATTACAGAAGTAGATATTGGCCGGCTTTTGAGATTAAGAGAGTAATGCTCTAGGTACTATAGTATATGGTCATAATTCTCACGACAGTGCCATCTGGGTAAATTGCTACACGATGATAGCTCAGTTTGTTCACTGAATAGTTGGCATGCACCATGAGGCGCATCCAAGTAGGATAATTCATCAATGCCAACAACACCATTTATGGTAACCAACACCGCTTTGCACGAGTTCTTAAATGTTCCACATAAGACTAGTATAATGGCATTCGGCTTTTGTCTCGACACTGGTTTCATCCATTCTTCTGAGAGGTAGTCCAATATATCTGCCTTCGTTGTCTCATTCCCCATCAGCTTGGCAGTGTATTCTGCAGTGTAAACTTTAGTCCTGTTCTGTCGTTTTTCTAGTTTCAAACTCTTTGTTGGGCCAAAGTCATATCTATCTCCAACAAAATGTATTAAGTCACAACCATCAGGTTTCATAGCGATTATCTTGTCGAGATACGCATCTTTGAAATCTTCAAATGTTATAGTGCCAAGTTTTTGAAATTTCTGTGGGAAACACATCGCATCTACAAGAAATATGTTTGGCATGTCACAAACCGGTAGGTAAGAATGCTCATCCATTATAATAATCTGATTTAAATCCTTTTCTTATTTTATGTGTGTCATGTTGCACATCAGGTTCAAACAGAGAAGATGGTATTCTGTACATTCATGTCTGAATGCTTCATTTCTTACTTCTTTGCAGTTTTCATTGAATATAAAACACAAGGAACGAGTCTTTGTTGTTACCTTTTGATATATTTTCTTTATGTGTGTGACTTTCCTTTTTGTCTTTGTTTCTGCAAATGGTGTTATGATGGGTGGTAGCATGTTATCCGAATTGCTTTCTTTTGCTGATTTAACTGCATTTTTCCCTTTTGTAATCGCAAGAGCCAAACTTGTGTTCTGGCATTTTGTCCGGTAGCAATATTTATCAAAGAACACCTTAAAAGGGATTTTTGATCTCAAATCCTACAACATTCATGAGCCTTGCGACCATCTCATTTTCTTCAATGTTCTTCCTGTTTGTAGCTAGCTGTAAATCTTCTTCATTGTTTAGGTGGGTTATTAACTTAACATGTTCACCAACCTTAGCCATGAAAGGTGCTGCTTTAACATACTTGTCTCGTGCAGATTCATTAAGACTGACCCCCCTTGTACATAGATGATTTCCCCTCATTGTTAAATGTCTGCTCAAGTCCTAAGTCTGTCCACACGCCATTGAATGAAGCTGTTGTCTATCTTACTGTGAAGTTGCCACAACAAAACCGAGTGTACACATTCGGCGTGTATTTGGCAGTTCATTCACAATTTCATGGAGGTGCTGTGGAAGACATACCATGTAATTATGATGCTTTATCGACACTACTAATGGTAGTATTTTCTCAGCTTCCACTAAGTGCTTCTGCCAATTACAGATCTATATGATTCAATGTAGCATAGAACAATGGTTAACACATCGATATATGCATCCCAGTATTTAGCAGTTGCATGGAGTGTCGATGTGAACTCGTCCCAATTTTCTTGCAGCTTGATATCCTCCATAAATCTTAGCAGATCATCAAACTTTTCTGCCCATGGATCTTTTGCAAACTCTGCCAATGGTGAAGGTAGAGCACTTGGTATTTCGATATCACCTTTCTCCACCATCCACTATTCAAATACTTCCCATTTCAAAGAAAACATTGCTTTCGCTGCAGGAGAATGACACGAACCATCTTATAATAATCTGTACCAGCCAGTACTTTGTTTGCTGTTTCTTTCTTGCATAACTCAGCCTTCTCCACTACATCTACAATCGAGCTACTAGTGAAAATTTTGGCGATGACTCCCAGGTATTTTATTAGAATGTGGAATCGACATAACCACTTTACAATAGAATCATATTTATCTGGAAATGTTCCTGCCGGACATTTGACAATATCCTATATAGCTTGATCTACTGTAACAACATCTCGGTTCAGTTCTTCTGCTGCCTTGAGTAACTAATCCAGTGATGCTTGAACAACCCCGGTTTGGTTGGAGATTATGGGGATAGTGGTCGATATCCTATCGTTGTTGACTCTTCTACATTGTACGTCTTTTTCTGAAATGTTGTCCATGTTGGACTTATGTTCAAGTCACCGGTTGGCATAAGGTTTGTTGGTATCATTCGAGACCGCATCCAAACTGTATTTGTGTCATTCAGGTTATATTCATTATCTTCTGTGTCAGGTAAATTTGTATGAGTCAAAAAGCGTGTTTGTCTTCTGTCTTTCAGACTTAAATGGGCCACATCTACAGTGGATGGATTTGGCGCCTTTACTGCTGTTTTCCTACTTTTTTCGAAACTTTGTGGCAAAGAGATCTGTTTCTGTTTTGCATTTGTGTCTTGGTTATATTGGTATAGAATGTGTGTAATAACATATGCAGGGTTGTTCCGTCTTTATTATTTTCATGGAAATCTAAATTGGCAAAAGCAAATTGTGTCAAAGAACCTGGCAGCATATTTTCTGGTATGAATACCCGCACACACACACCCCCCCCCCCCACCCCCTTGTTTTTGCTTCAGTTAATGCATTTACCTGTTCTGCTGCATGAGTGATATACTGTCAAACCATTTAAATAGAATTACATAGCATTAACGGGGATAAATAAAGCATGTGGCCATGCTATCTACTATAGTGGGCTTGATTAGCTGACGTTGTAACGGGGTTTTTGTAATTTTGAAATGAGCCGCCTTACATAAGCACATGTCTTAGAGAACCACCAAAAAGTGGTCCCACAAACAGCTAACCACTACAGACCATCTGTACGAGATCACTGAATACAACCGTACTTCGGCTTACTGTACAAATAGTATAATGTCGTAAATTTGCTAAAAATATAATTCGATAAATTCACGAGCTGACGGATCCGTTGACTTCCCAATTTTAATTGGTGTGAAAAGATGGGGATAGGGATAATTTGGGGCTCTATATCTCTGTAATGCTTCAGCCAATCACATTAAGCAATATCTTAAAGTTTAGGGCATATATATGGTATTATTTTGACAAATTGTTATACAGACTAATTGAAAAGAGGATTTTTGGCATATTTTATAATTAACCACGCTCACAACAAAAAACACCGAAAAAAATCAAACTTTCAAGAGTAAAAATGCATTTTCCCAAGAAATAATGAACTTCAACACTTTCTCAAAACATGTTGTGTCATGTAATCTTCAATATTAAATGCTGATATGCTATATTCATTAGTGTTGGCATTCAAATTTTAAGCCATGGGTTCCCCAATGGCATTCTCAAACAAAAATGTGGGCGTGGCCCTTAATATAGCAATATCTCATTTTTGCAATCCAGATATTCTTGCTAACAAGTATTTTCATAAAAGGAACATCCATGAGATTTACAAAATGAATAGCTATCAACTCTTTTTTTCCGATAGGCAAACTCCTTAAATAATGGCTTTTTAAGCATATTCATAGTTGACCGGGTTATTTTACCCACACAGGTGATGGCGGTGAATGCAGGAATTATCCTGTCATAATAGACCCAGACCACGTCAGCGTATTTCAGAAGAATATATGTGGCCAGAGTTTGAGCTGTAATGCCACCAATCACCAGTGCCAATACCCAGGTACGACTTATAGTAATACTTCTTTAAGTAGCATGTTAGTCCATTGAACCGCCATCGTCCTATTTATGCACGGGTCTCGCCTGTGTGTTGGGGTTGTGGCGTGTACGTGTTACATGTGTGTGTGTGCGTGCGTACGTACGTACGTGCATGTGTGTGCGTACTTACGTGCGTGCGTGCGTGTGTGTGGATTGTGTGTGGGGGGGGGGGAGGTTGGGGTTATTGCGTGCACGTGTACACGCAAGTATGTATGTATGTATGTATGTATGTATGTATGTATGTATGTATGTATGTATGTATGTATGTATGTATAGATTTATATAGCGCCCTTTCCAGACTTAACAGCTCAAAGGCGCTTCACAATGATGACATATATGCTCTTCTAAATAAATGTGTTTTAAGTAAGGATTTAAATGGTTCAATTTTGTTACTGTCCCTGATTTCTGATGGAAGACTGTTCCATATTTTAGGCCCTGCCTTAGAAAAGGCACGGTCTACGGCAGATGAGTTGGAAGGCGGCATGGCGCATAGAAGGTCACTTGATCTGAGTGATCTGAATTAATGATTGCAGATACGATAGTGCTATGTCGTGTAGACATCTAAACACTAGTAGAGCAACCTTGTAGCAGATGCGTTCTTTGATAAGCAGCCAGTGCAGTTCCCGGAGAACAGGTGTAATGTGTTAGTATGATTTGGTGCGTGTGATCAATCTAGCTGCTGTATTTTGGGCTCTTTGTAGGCGGTTTAGCTGGGATCATGTTATGCCTGTCAACAAAGAGTTACACTAGTCTAGCCGTGATGTTATTGTGGCGTGAACGAGAGATTTCACTGCATTGTCATCAATGAGCTTTCTGATCTTACTAATGTTTCTTATATTGATAAATGCAGAGCGGGAGACAGATGTAACATGGGCCTCCATAGACAGAGTGTTGTCTAATGTCACACCGATGTTACGCGTACAAGAACCGAGCGTAATTTCAGCTTCTCCAATATGCAGACTACTGATATCAACACTCTGTCTGAGTTGCCGCGATGATATTAGGAGAACTTCCGTTTTCTGCTCGTTTAATTGCAACAGATTGTTCAACATCCACAATTTAATTTCTCGAACACAATTTTCCACACACGCACGAGCATTTAGTTGGTCCTTTACATAAAAACCGATGTATAGTTGAGTGTCATCCGCATAAAAGTGCTAGTCTATGCCATAAGATTCTATTAATTTTCCTAGTGGAGCTGTATATGTGGTGAATAACAACGGTCCTAGCACAGAACCCTGTGGTACACCAGATGACAGTTCATTTTCAGCTGATCTAGTATTGTTCACAATAACAGTCTGGTGCCGGTTAGTCAGGTAAGAGGAAAACCAGTTAAGAGCAACATCTGATATGCCCAGTTCTTCTAATCGAAAGATCATCGTAGTATGATCGATCGTGTCGAAGGCGGCTGAGAGATCTAGAAGTGCAAGTAGCGCACACTTACGATTGTCCATTGAGCAAAGCAGATCGATCTGAACGCTGAGTAATGCCGCTTCAGTACTATGCAGTTTGCGGTATGCACTCTGAAACGGTGCCAGAAGATTATTGCATTCTAAATAATCCTTGAGCTGATTGGCAACAATTTTGTCTAACACCTCGATAGGAATGATAGATTTGACACGTGTATGTGCGTGTGTACGTACGGGCATGTGTGTGTGTGGGTGTGCGTGTGTGAGTGCGTGCGAGCATGCGTGCGTGCGTGCATGCATGCGTGCGCGCGCGTGCGGGCGTATGTGTATGCGTGCGTGCGTGCGTGCGTGCGTGCGTGCGTGCGTGCGTGCGTGCGTGCGTGCGTACGTGCGTGCGTGCGTGCGTGCGTGGGTGTGCGGTGTGTGCGTGCGTGCGTGCGTGCGTGCGTGCGTGCGTGCGTGCGTGCGTGCGTGCGTGCGTGCGCACGTGCGTGCGTGTGCGGTATGTGTGTGTGCGTGCGTACGTGGATGTGTGTGTGCGTGTGTGTGTGCGCGCGCGCGGGCGTGCGTGTGCGTATCTGTCTGTTTGTCTCTCCCCACCTGTTCCTCAAAAACTACTGCTCCGATTTAGCTCATATTTTAACATGAGGAAGGAACGATTCCCAGAGCCGTAATCCGGATAAAAGAACCCGGATCGAGATCGGGTCATATTCTGGATTTATCGATATCTTGAAAACTACTGGTCCGTTTTTATCAAAGCCTAAGAAAACAAATGTAGTGACCATACCCTACAATGAACCTTTAGAATTTTATCTGTGCCCCGCCCACCTCTAGTTAAGCTCCACCCACACTTCGTCGGGTTGGGATTAAACGATCCCCGAATGAACTGGCTATCAATCTCCTGAAATCTACACAGCTAAGTTGGTGAATATTTTATAACTAATTTGACTGGGCGGTGTTGCTGCTTATGGCAGCAACAGCGTCCAGTCAAATTAGTTTCAAAATATTCAACAGAAAAAAACTAAAGACATACAAGTGATACTACAACGTATAGTTTGTCTTCAACTATGCGTTCGTGACGTACGTATCTACGTCATTCGTGGCGTCACAATGATGCCATTGATTGTGATGTCATTCTATACATCGCGTAGTTGATTATGACGTCATATGATGGATGAATACAGTGGAAATGTCCATTCTACAAATTTGGGTGTGATCCGAAGAAATGCGGGAAATTTCAACAATCGGCATCTAGATCGGATCAAATAGCCGATCTCTTGATATTCTGGAAAATACTGGTTTGATTTCTTTCAGAATTTAGCAGAAGCAAGGTTTCCTCAACTTTAATCGCGAACCTAAGTTCAGTCTTCGTGTGTCGTTATCGACGTGTCTTCTCAGGTATCTGTTCGTACCGGGAGGCGATGCTGGTGTGCAATCTCAGGTTTATCTTATTATCGATACGTTATCTATCTTTCAGCTAACTGTTCATACGCAGATCGTAATCAGTACGTCCCCGGCCAGAGCTTCCCCAGCATAGATTGATGTAACACATGTACTTGCGGCGATCATGGATCCGTGTCGTGTACAGAAATAGCGTGTACACCAGGTCAGTCTACACGCCATTGTGGACTATTTAACAATTTGAGCATGAAAGGTCGAACTTTACATTTTTTTTTTAAATTATTTTGAAAAGAGTGAAACTAATTTGACCGGGAAATGTTGCTGCACATGACAGCGGCAGCTAACAGTGCCCTGTCAAATTAGCTTCAGATTATTCAACAGCTTACCCAATACCCATTCGTCCTACTTTCTTAGTTATCGCGAGTTATTTATGTTGTCAATTCAAAGGGAGATAAATGGCGGACTAAATTTTAAACGCATTCGCTGAGACAAGCTAATACACGGTTGTCTCCCTTGATCTGAGTGTCTCAATTCAATATAAAGGGAGATAGATAAATACTTGGCTTCTACCATGGTAAAAATAAAGATTGCAGGTTATCTCCCTTGCACACTCTAAGCTACCTAGCTAAGAATTATTGCTCAAATGAGCTCAAACCTGCACCAAAGCTCAATTGCATTTGGGAGAACCCTTCTGGTTCTTCGAGCCCACCTCTGGTTCATCAAGGTCACTTCTGGTTCCAAAAGTGGTCTATTATAGTACCTTAAGAAACTATCTGTCGATTGCGACCAGATGCTCTACAACTCAGAAATAACGTAACATGTTTCTAAAACAAAAGAAAACATTACTGTTGAATAGTTTGAA
This sequence comes from Chaetoderma sp. LZ-2023a, assembly GCA_034401795.1. NCBI lineage: Eukaryota > Metazoa > Mollusca > Caudofoveata > Chaetodermatida > Chaetodermatidae > Chaetoderma > Chaetoderma sp. LZ-2023a. The sequence goes on along the minus strand of CM067363.1, from coordinate 41,003,661 downwards.
CATAATTGGATAGGAAGGCTGCCTAAGCTGCCTTAGGCAGCCTTCCTATCCAATTATGTTCACACTATTCAACAGTAATGTCATCCAATCGAATCATGTTCTTTCAACAAGAAAAAAAATCTCTTAAATCGTGGTCAAAATTGTATTAATGTTTCTGTTTTTGTTTTGGAAACATGTTAAGTTAGTTCTGAGCAGTACAGATGTGCACCCCTCCCCCACCCCCTCCCAGAAAAATCCCTCACCGCAACCCAACCCACCCCACCACAGACTGTAGACGGGTGTAGGACATTCGCTATCAACACGCGTGTGCGTGCACGCATGCACGTGTGTGCAAAGGGTTCCCAGAATAAACTGAGACCGGTTTAGGTCAAATCATGCATCTACGTAATCCTTCTGGTCCGATTTTTCTCACGATTTATGGCATTTAATGGTGTTAACGTACTTTAGGATTCCACGAATTTGAGGTTGATCAGTAAACTCCGGAGCAACCGAATAATGTGCCAAATACGTACAGGTATGACACACGTGGCATTGATTAAAACGTACAGGTATGACATATGTGAGATTGATCTTGTTATTATTACTTCACATGCACAGCAATGGGCAATGCCTGTTTCTGAATGCACGGCGTATCGTGCCATTACCGATTCTATTCAACTAGTATACGTCGGTTTGTCGGTGGGTCTGTCGGTATGTCAATTTTTTTACATTTCTGACCAAGCTACGAAGTCGGTACCCTAGAGCTTCGTGGTTATTTTGAATAAACATTAATATATACTTCAAATTTCTACGGCCCGGTTCTCACTAAAGCCGTAAAGCGGAATAACGCCATACTAAAGTCTGGCGTTATTCCCGATTGGTTCTCTAAGATATGTCAATAAATCTATTCGGCCATGTTCTCACTCGAGGTTTAATCGGGAATAACGCCATACCTCAGTATTGCGTTCCGCCATTTAACTCTCCAGTGAGAACACGACCCTAGACCTTCAGCTAAACTATTATTTCTGTATTATTGCTGTTTTAATTTACTTATTTGTGTTCCTATGTCATGAGAAAACATTCGTTGCTGACAGGTAATGCCCTCGGCAGTATTCCGTCAAATCAATGCATAGATCCTTACTAACGAACTTTAACCCTTGAACCATTCGAATACCACTGTCTCGATTTCATGAGAGATAGACAGAAAGCGGTTGAATATTCTGAAACTAATTTGACTGGAAGTTGTTTCGAAATATTCAACAGAGAATTGTTGTTTCCTGTGTATGAGAGTTTTAAAGGGTTGGTGTACCGTGACTGGTTGATACAGCTGAACTTTACATTGTTATATAGTTTGTCGGGACGCGGGATTCCGTGTCCTTGATACATGCTATCCCTTGCTTATCTGTCGTAAAGAGTGACTAGTTCGTGCCTCCCGCCCCCCCCACCCCTCCCCCACCCCTCGCCCCCCCCCCCCCCCCCCCCCCCCGCCCCCCCCCCCACCTCTCAAAAGCGTGTGGTGTTTATTTAGGCTGGAATGACAAACAAATGCAATATGACTTATTTTCATGGCTATAGTCCGATACACACTTTTTATTATAACAATACAGCGGGTACATTATCATAATAATTTATTGAGCCACTTTCCATATTACTAGGACACAATAGGCTATTTAATTCAAACCATATTCTTTTCTTATTCTTCTCTGTTAAGATAAATTGCATTCTAAATTATCTCATTGCCCCTTACACCGCGAGTAGAACATGGTAATATTGCATTAGTTTGCACGCGTGCATCTGTGCGTGTGCACGTGTGTGGGTGTGAGCGCGCGTGCTTCTGCGCGTACGTAGGTGCGTGAGTGTTTGCGTACACGTGAGCGTGCGTGTGTGTGCGTACGTAGGTGTGTGTGTGTGTGTGTGTGTGTGTGTGTGTGTGTGTGCGTGTGTGTGTACACGCGAGCGTGTGCGCGCGTCCTGTTTTGTGTTTATAAACATTACAAAAATACATAAACTAGGTGTTTCATACTTGAGCCTAATCCAGATACGAAATACCCGGATCACGATCCGATCAAATTCTGGATCCATAGATGTTTCCACCGTAGGATCGTGACTCACGTGGTAACGTCTTTGTATTCACTTTGCAGAGTGCAAATTATGTAGTCAATCTGATTAAAGCGATGCTAATTTCATCTCAAATATTATACTGCACCGAGCGAGTATGGTTCATAGATTCCAGATCATTCATACCCTGTCACATTCCCGTTTCTGTATCACAATTATCTGCTTTGTAATATCGCGTAAATGTTGAACAGTGTCACTGCCATTTTGTCTCCTCAAGATATAGTGTGTGATGTCATGTAAGTGCCAATGCATTACATTATTAATTATGTAATATTCATATCGTTGAATATGGCAGCAACAACTTCCAGTCAAATTAGTTTCAAAATATTCAACCGCTTACCTGTATGATTGCTTTTATACCACACTGCCAAACTATAGCTGGCGCCTCTATGACTGAGCTATATACTGAGGCAGGCACGCTAGGATTTTTCTGATTGGTTGAAAAGTAAATCATGACAGCCATCATAGGGTGTAGAAATGTAGCAACATTTATCTACTAAAGCCTGAATATCTTTCTTTAGCGGGATGATGAAAAGCTTAACATTACCTGCATAGTTTATGACTGGCATATTAGATCACCTGAATAGCTACCAAGAGTTCAGATTAGTTATCCTTTAAAGATTGCCTTTGTGGTTTTAGTTTTCTCCTTGTCTATGCGTTTCTATGACGCCACGGGCGCTTAACGGCTGTGTTTGATGAAGGGAGCTAATCCATTACTGATGCGTTTTTCTGTTCCATGGGAACCAATACACGACTCAAAACCTATTTGCTTGACTGTTTTGCTTAGCTTTCCAAGTTTGGATTTGAAGTCACCGCATAGGAAAAGTTGCCATCTTGCTGTAATGTTGATGGTCGTGCGCAGTTCATCATAGAAGGAGTCGAGTAATGAAGGATTGATATATGATTTCTCAGCAGATGGGCCATATGCATTCACAATGTGACATTTAGTGGTCGTGTCGTTTCTCATTGGTATGACTATGTCAATGATTGCAAGGCATCCACAGAGGTATGCGAAACTGAGGACACGGCCCATCAGTCCTGGTCCAATTAACACATTGATAATGGTTGTAGACTTGTTTTTGTTCGAACTGTTCTTGACTGAGTGGATATTTTTTTTCTTGGATGGATGCGATATCAATGTTGTAGTAATCACAATCGCTTTCTTTCCTGTGCTCTTTTGTCAATGAGCCGGCTAGACCGCGGACATACCATGGTGGCACGTTGCGAGAGCGAATTCAAGTAGATGTGGAAAAGTGCTCGAGGGTGCCGAGCCAATGGTTGTTTGGATGAAAAAATTACACATGACCAAACTATTGACTTATGAGGGTGTTAGTTCACACACTTTGATGCCGCTATAGCTTCTCCGAAGGTACTGTCGGAGGAGACCACATGAAGGTATCATTATCAGTGCACGTTTAAAGAACTCGCCATCGAAAGAGATGATGGCCTAGTAAACGAGATCATGTCCACCAATGATTGTCGAAAAATGTTCAGAGCAAACAAAGCATTACAAATCAGTAGTCCACAACAAAAACTTGACCGTTCCACTTTTAGCTATGCCCCGCCAATCTCTAGCCTAGCTCCACCCACACCGCGTCCGTGTTGGAATCGATCGATCTCTGACCTCCCGGACTAGCAATTTCCAGAAAGATATACCGTTAGGCTATTGAATATTTTGGAACTAATTTGACTGGGCGCTGTTGCTGCCACACCATGATTATTAAATCGTAGAGACATACAATTCTTACAAAGCCTCGGACTATTAAGAGCTAAAGACGGAATATAATCATTTATGACGTAATGATTATGACGTCATCCTACACGCCACTTAGCTGATTATGACGTCATATGATGTCAGATGATAGATGGATACTCTGGAAAGGTGAGTTGCTTGCATAACCCGAATGATCACTTCATCGGCTCTGGCCAGGGAAAGGCTGAAACAATCAAGGAATGGTTCAGCGATCAGTTCACTGACACAGAACACGAACGTCTACCCACGTTTGACATACCACCCACAGCAGCAGAATGTTTATTAAACAGTAAAGAAACAATTCGTACAACACCGCTTAGTCCGCAATCAATTAAGCGTCCGTGACGAACTTATCTACACCATCTTGTGACGTAATTGATTATGACGTCATGCTACACATCACGTCGTTGATTATAACGTCATGTGATTGATGGTTAAATTGGAAATCTCCATTAAATTAGTAAATAATAGAGAAGAACGTTAACCATTACCAATCTGGTGTCAAAACTTACAAAATTAAAATTAAATTAAAAGGTGAACTGATGTTCATTTTTCAACACATTTGGTGGGAGATGTTGTTGTCATAGACAGCAACATTTTCCACCAAAATTGTTGAAAAATGTACATCAGTTTCTTAGACATTGACACAATAAAAGATAAAATATTGACATTAGAGTGGCAATGGTTAAGATTTAATTATCGTGAAGTCCGAATCGGTCCCTTTCATTGTTATGAACGCCTTTACTCTCTATTTAGTATCCATGGTTGGGGCGAACATGCGGGTTAGAGAAAGGCATAACCTGCCCGCTAAGTCGTCCGACATATTGGAAATTGACGCATTCAAATTCTAGCTAACGACGAGAGCCCAGTGCTTTTAGTGAGTGCACGGTGACCGTTACACAGGTCTACATTAATGTAAGTAAATGTCAACTAAGCTTTAAATGCTAAATATATGTGTGGTCTATAAGTTCCCCGGAAGAGGCTCTGTCGCGGATAGAATGGCTCTAGGGGTAGTTGAACATATGTAGCAAATACACAAACTAAACTACAAAAAATAACGGGATTACACCGGATGACATTGCTGCCTAAAGCAGGAATGTCTTCCAAGCGTATTATGGTCAAAATAGTCAATATATATATATATATATATATATATATATATATATATATATATATATATATATATATATATATATATATATATATATATATATATATATAGGACAACGAACTGCGAAAGGACTTTTGCTTGGAAAATTCCGTTCCCTTTATGAACGGATTACTATTTAACCATTGACATGTCACAGGCTTAATCTCAGGACACCTATTCAGAAACATTGGTGAATATTCTTAGACTAATTTGACTGGATCCTGGTGCCACTAATAGGCAGCAGCAGCTCCCAGTCAATTAAGTTCCAAAACATTCAACGTACCTTTCCTTGCAGCGTAAATAATCTATCATGTCTGATATGTAAGCTTAAATGGGTAAGCACGTGACTATATATACACTGAGACAATGAATGTATAAAGAGAGACGCTGTTACACCGTTATATTAGTGATTCATGGACATTGGCTGAGTATTGGAAAGGCGCACTCCATTCGTATTCCCTTTAAATAACCTGAATATTTCCTAAGCAGATATTTTTCACTCGTCTTGAAAAGTTCGTGTGATAACTGTGTGGTTCAACATCATGAACGCGATAATAGCCGTATCCGTGGCTATTGCTCTACTGACAACAGGTAACTAACATCGCAACTAAATACCTATATAGATAATTGTTAATAAAACGAATGAATGGATGGATAGATGGATGGATGGATGGACGGATGGATGGATGGATAAATGAATTTAGTCTTGCATTTTTGTGTTGATACCTTTAACTAGTATAGACCAAAAATAGGATATTTGCATCACAGTTTCGGAATTTATACTGGGAGGTTTTCGGAAATATTTGAAACAAATTTGTGGAAACAAACCGCGGGCTACCACGATTTGCTATATGTTTTCACAAAGCCGTCCCATTACCAAATAATCCTTGTACACAATCTAGAAAAATCTCCCTATTTCCAGTCAATTAATATATTATGACTATGCCATGCCGGTCCATCAGCCGTACTTTCTCTCACCCCTTTCGCCCTACCCCACCCCACCCTATCCGTAGTGTACCGATTTGAAATCGTAGCCCCATTATAGCAATAGACATTTCCCACATTAGCGTATTTTGGGAAAATACCCTCCGAGAATGCATTGTGCGTACAACTTCTGGCTGGTAATCGCGATAGCCGACGGGCAAACAGCATTACTTTACTATGGGAATCAGGTAAAATGCATTGTAAGCAGTGCATATGGAAAACTATGTTCATAATATTATTAAAGTCATACATCATTGGAAAGCTAAGCCAATTTTCTATACATTTCTATATTAGTCTGTATAGTTTTGTAAAGTTTACTACAATTGATTGCAATTTTAACATACTCCCTATTGTCCACTTGATTAATGGATATAGGTCGAATGGTGTATTTTATATACGCAAATAACTCAGTGAAAAGTCTACGTACACGCACGCACGCACGTACACACTCGCGCGCGCGCGCACGCACGCATGCACGCACACAATGATACATGACTTAAATAACATAATGATTGCGGTTTATCACAGGAACGGTTTAAATTGTGGTGTATTTGAGTGCAATAGTAACTCAATGCGGGCCAGCTGCTTGTTGGCGGCGTTACCAGCCAGCAGTTTTGCTCTTAGCGTCGATTTAGAGGAATCCCGTCGTAATGACGCCAATGTGGTAAATGTGTATTACACTCTATCTGATTCTGATGGCTATTGCCCGGATTCGCCCATAAAACATTCTCAAGCGCAAACAACTCTCACCGACTTCGCTATATTCAAAGCTCTGTATCAAAAGTTCAGTTCTGGCCCAGCTCCTGTACCGTACACGCAGCTATTCAAACCGTGTAAAAGGCGCGGTAGCTTTAGTAAAGTGCATATATCTTACAATCACGCTTGTTTTACTTACACAATACTATAACATCCTCTGTCTTTCCGTCCAACCATCACCAATCCTTCATCCAATTTCAGTAATTGTTTAACTTTGTGTTTACTGCTGATGACGATGATTGACTGTATTCTGTTGATGGAGGGAGTGGATAGAGTGGAAACTAAGCGCCATCTAAGTGCCTGTTATTTTTGGCACCAAGTACATAGAATGTTAATACTTTCCGAGCCGACTCAATCACTGCTATTCGAGGAACATTTCAAAACCTTTGATCCTCGGTACCGATAGCAGAGGCGTGTTGCAGAGCTCTTAAAGTATTGAGTTTGAAATTACCTTTTCTGGTCAACAGGGAGTTGGCTTTGATCGAACGCCTTTGCCATAACAAGCATCACTGTGTTCAAGCGTACCTGCCGTCTCTCTTATATACTAAAATTAACCCTGCGTGTGTGAACAGCGTCTCAAAGTGCTACACGAAATATCAATTAAACATTTTGATGGTCAATATTTTTCAAGATATTTTAATTTTAGAAGACTCTTTTTTTGGTACATTTACCACTGAGGTTTTTGTACTGCGGCTTGACTATTAAAAGGGTAATGGTTAAGACAATTACAGAGTTTACTTAGCTAGTGTCTATCTGTAGGCCGAGAGAAGAGTATTTTTGAAAGTTTACCACTAGAATGACTGGCTCGGTTACCGAGCCAGTCATTTTAGTGGTAAATATTCAAAAATACTCTTCTCTGTGCCTTTGAAATAGCCATGTCTCACGACCACTGCAAAGTAGTATTTTGGTCAGTTTGACCATTAAAGGGTTAAGTTGATATGAGGATTTACGACACATATATCATCGTAATGAGTTTAATATCACATTTATATTGTTTTATTGAGACAATAGACCTTTCCTATTGTGATAAGTACATCACGAACACATATTTGAAGACGGGCTATACGTTGTTGTACGAATTGTATGTCTTTAATATTTAATAAACATTCTGCTGAATATTTTGAAACTAATTTTACTGGGCACTGTTTCTGCCATGGACAGCAGTTCAGCACCAAGTCAAATTAGTTACAAAATATTCAACAGCTTACCTGTATATTTTCCAGGAAATTGATAGGGCATTCGGAGATCAATCAATCCCGACCCGGCGAAGTGTGGATGGAGCTTAGTTAGAGATGGGTGGGCATAACTATAAAGGGAAAGGTCAACTGGGGCATCTTATTGGAATTTTAAAGCCATTTATCTACGGGACTGGGGATCAATGTTTAGTATTAAACCTCTTGCACAATGATTTGAAAACGCGTGTGCTGCAGCTGATTGAGCACAAGGCGCTACTCTTCCTCCACCTCTCATTCCCTTGAAGTAAGGTACCTTCATCATTCCTGTTCTTTGTGTTGAACACGTATAACTTTGTGAACTCTGACTCTTGATTTCATTCACGAATAGGTGTGTGGCTCTATTCCAGCTATTGTAAGCATGTCACCAAGGCGACCTTCCATTCAAGGATAGAATGAATATAAGCTACATGGTCTATCTTTAGTGGCACATCTATCTTTCAATATCGGACTGTTTGGTCTCTTTCCTGCTGACTCGCTTCCTTCAATGTGCGCATTCAGACAATGGGCCGTAAAAACGATTGAAGGTGAGTAGAGGTTCGCATTTGTTAGTATGGCAGATGAAACTCTATTTACAGTTTTTAACAACCCGGTCAATTGCACCTGACCAGACAATTTGGCTTTAAACGTGGCAAAGGTGTTTGCGGTGGCAACATCGTGTGGTATGGCACTCCAGTCACAAATAATCATCCTGAAGAATGACATTAATACTTTTTCACGTGTCTCTGTATGACAACTCAGAGTTTGGAAGGAGTATTCATAAGAGCATTGAGATCTGCTATTTGTTTTGGGTAGTTTTCCGTCAGTGGTGATTGCTGCTTGGCTATGCGAGGTATTACGCAGCATACATAGTTTAGCAGGTGTTTGTCGAATGTTCTCGAGCAAATGAAAGATCTGCAGCAATGCAACAGCAGAAAAGCACTTGTGATAAACCCTCTCCTCGCCGTGATCATATTGAGGAGACAAATGTTACAGAAAACCTTGAATTGATTTAAATTGATTGTGGGCCAGTATGAGTCTCACTCATCGTAGCTTGTGATGGACATTTCCATTTTAGCTATGCCCCGCCCATTTCTAGCTAAGTGTTGGGATCGATCGATATATGAACTTCCTGACTATTCATTTCCAGAAAACTATTTTGAAACTAATTTTAATGGGTGCTGATGCTGCCTATGACAGCAACAGCGCCCAGTCAAATTAGTTTCCAAATAGTCAACAGAATATTTATTAAATAGTAAAGCCGTACAATTCGTAGAACGACGCATAGTTCCGTCTCAATTATGCGTTCTTAACTATAGCAATCACGACGGCATTGATTGTAATGTCATTATCCACGTCACGTAGTTAATTATGAAGTCATATGCTGGATGGATAGAGTGGAAAGGTCTATTGTCACGTTAAGCTTGATGTAAGAATTAACGAACCAGTGTTCGCTTGATAGCGACACTTGAACGTGACACATCGATTCCCATCTTGTAGCAATCACAAATCGCAATGCTTTGGTAGAACTTAGTTTAGCCTCTATTGTGTCAATACTAGGTTGGCGCAACTGCGACCTCTTTTGACGCCACTCTGGCAGTTTCCACTAAATCTGCCATTTTATGTCGAATACAAGATAATCTAACATTTGAACAAAACCGTTTTTAGCGTTCAAGAACACGATTGGTCTCAAGGATGAGGTCACCTTCTTCCACATTTTCGGTGCGGATTTATTTAAACATACCGTTGATGATGTATAACTATGTCTGATGAATGCTGAGATAGTACTACCTACATTTTTCGTTCGGTTTTGCTGCCATCAGGCCCACGCTTGTTACCGTTTTTTTCTTCTGTTTTTTGTGTGGATATTCTGGCTGGCCATTAAATTGGTGTAGTTGTCGATCGTCCGTGTCGGCGAACTCATCTTCTAACCATTGTCCGATTGGTTCAGCATTTCTCTGGCTAGGATCGATGAAATGTTAATCAAATCTTGTACATCAAGTGGTTGCCGTGGAGTGCCTATTTTAATCTTTTGACCGCTCTCATCCATTTGCGACTGTCATCATCAAGGGACAGCACTGGCCAGCCCAACTGTTCGTTTAAAGATGTTTAGGAAATGACTTTAAAAATCTCCGAAACCGCTTGGTGGATCGATTCAAAACTCACGAAATATCATATATGGCAAGAGCTGAACCAAGTTTGTTCGAAGGAACTTGATTGGCCAAAGGGTTCGGCAGCCATCTTGGATGACATAGTTTTCGTGAAAACGACTTATTCTGCAGAACCGCTGAACGGATCGGGCTGAAGTTTTGGAGATATGATTATGGATTAAGGGCCATTAAAGTTTGTTCATGGAAGTTGATCGGTAAAAACATGACCGCCGTGGACCAATCAAATTTTAGTGTGTTTGGCTGCCATATTCTATTTTTTTATTTGATGGATTTTGAAGCCCAAATTGGGTTTCTTAACTCCGCTTATTTGTCAGTCAGCTGTCGTATGGCGATGACCCCATCCGTCTTCTGTATGTCCGTCCATCCACCTGTCTGTCTGTCTGTCTCACCAACAATGGCGGCTCATTTTGTTATTTCTTGACAGATTGACACCAAACTTGGTCACAATGTTAATGTCGGCATCTAATATCTGTGTTGTGAAAATGAAACTGATAGGACGTCAAATGCCAGAATTTCCACTCCTTAAATATTTGCAGTCTCACTTTCATAGGGCAAATATAGGTTTGTTTCCACTGTCCATTGATTTATCACTATGTCAGATTTTATTGCCAAACTAGATATTAAATTCCAATTAACGGATTAACCTTTCCAGTAGGCCTACTGCCGAAATATTTAAGATATATATTATGTGCTCTGACATCTATGCTCTTAAAAATATTTTGAAATGTATTTGATTGAAAGTTGCTGCTGCGTTAGGTAGCAGTGAAAGTTGTTGCTGCCTAAGGCAGCAATGGTTTCAGTCAAATTATTTTTTAAATCGACTCCAGCTCACCCTACCTCTGCTGCTAACTTCAGCTAAATTCAGCCAGATGGGCATGGGTTAAATGGATTGTGTGGTGATGGGGAATAACCTGCTATAAAGACCACCTACCTGCCTTTCGAGACCATTTTCTTCAATTGTATTTAAACCTCTAATAACCGTCTGACTAAGTTTTTGCAGACGAAATATTCCAAAGGTTATATCTCTGAACCTGATAAATATATTGAAAATAATTGGACTGAAATTGTTGGTGGCTAAGCCGCCAAAAATTTTCAGTCGAATTGTTTTCAAAATATTCAACAAGTGAAGAGCGTTTGAAAATTGAAATTATTGGCTGCACTGGCTTGCAGCAGTGAGACAGTTAAGAAACCAGCTGTACAGTTAGCATTGATATCATCTATTTTTACTTAAACATTGTTCAAAATCACTAATGCAAAAAAACAGTCCAGAGAATGTTGTCAATATCTCGAAAACTAAACCATTTGACTGAAAGTCATTGGAAGTGACACCGATGGATGTAAAACTTAAGTAAGATTAGTTGAAATGCCAATGTTCAAGGTGAGCGATACAGGCCCATTGGGCCTCTTGTTTCTTTATCAAATACAGTTTATGATTACATAATGCATTGTTACACGACACAGATTTTCGACGTAGTGATAAAGGGGTTCCAGCACAGATGGCTAGTGAACGAGCCAATATGTTGATAATTCACGCTCCATAATCAATTTAACACACACACACACACACACACACACACACACACACACACACACACACACACACACACACACACACCCATCCCCACCCCACCCCCACGCCTCTCACCCCGCCCCCCCCCTCCGGAAGGATGTATAATGACAGATTACCCTACTCATTTGGGACCCGGTGATGGATGTGCCTGATTAAAAATGTGTATCAAGCGCCTCACTGTATTTGCAGCCACGAATCTAAGGCAGACAAAATAGATATGCCAGTTACTGTAAGCATACTTCATCGCCAGGGGAAGATAACTCTCACTAAATCTTGCGCGTTAATGGACCTTTCCATTTTTTAGCTATGCCCCGCCCATCTCTAGCTAAGCTCCACCCACACGTCGCTCATGTTAGGGTCGATCGATCTCTGAACTCCCCGACTATCAGTTTCCAGAAAACTATACAAGTAAACTACTGAATATTTTGGAACTAATTTGACTGGGCGTTGTTGCTGCCTATGGCAGCAACAGCGCCCAGTCAAATTAGTTTCAAAATACTGAACAGTATGTTTAGTAAATAGTGGTAACATATATATCATCATGCACGTCGATTACCTGATGTTGACGTTATATGACGTCAGATGATAGATGGCTACTCTGGAACAGTGAATTATGAGAGACTATTGGAATCCAATCTGTCAGCCAAGTATATGCTGTCATAATCAATTACGTCACAAGTAGGCTGACGTCACAATCAAAATACGCGATGCATGGCGTATATCATTCCGTCATGAATTGGATGGTTTTACTATATAATAACGATTCTTTTGATATTTTTAAAACTAAATTGACCTGGCGCTGTTGCTGTCATAGGCAGCAACCGACCCCAGTCAAATTAATTTAAAAATATTGAACAGCTTACGATTTAAGATTCAGAGAGTCAACGGTTCAATGGATCCCAATACGTGTGCGGAAGTTAGTTAGAGATGGGCGGGGCATAGCTAAATCGGAATTCACCAATTGGCACACATATCCGGACACACATTTAACCATCATGCCCATATGGAGACCGGTTTGAATGGCATTTTTCATGCTAACGCAGGTTACAGGGCCGGTACTGAACCAATACATAGCCGAGTTGTCCCGGTGTTGGTCCCGTACTGGTCCAATAACCTGCGTTATCAGACATAGTCTATCGCAGTATTCTACTGATTTAAACACCTGTGAATCAATTAGTCTATGTATATTTCAGCTAAAACGCATTTCGTTAATTCTAAAGAGAGCAATCCAAGTAGTACAAAAATTAAGGCTGCCAGAACAGAGGACTGTCTGCACAGAGAATCGCTGATCGGCGGCTACAGGCGGGAGGTGGGATGTCAGAGCAGAGGCGTGATAATGTTGCAGCAACCTGTCCGAACACCCATTTAGAGACATATCCTCAGTGGTATACTGATCACCTGTGATAAACTACACATTACATGGTCCGAACGCCCATTTAGAGACACACATTCTACATGGTATACCAATCACACATTACAGGTCTAATCATCCAGAGACGAATCTGATCAACATGAGTGCTTCTCCTGACCTAATAGTAGACAAGTTTCTCGCCATTTACAGCCACCCCCTAGAACTATGGAGTTACATGCATGGTGTAGGATGTGCGGCATGGCGGGAAGAGGTGGCAACATCATTACATGTCATGGGCGACTATGCAAATAGATCTCTTGAGTCCTGGCGTGCTTCTCCTGACCTAATGATCAGTAGTAGACGAGTTACTCCGCCGGAAATCCTCCAACAGTACAGGAGTTAAGAAGCTATCCTCTGACAGAAATGGCATTAACGGAATTATGGAAGTATTTAGATCATCTGCAATGATGTAGATGCTGCCAAGCCCGAAAATCCAGGTGTATGCCGCTATAATCTCTCTCGGTTCCACCGAGCTCAAATGTGTTACCATCTCTAGTTGGATATCATACATTGAACGCTGACAAGATGACATTCTGAGGTTCCTCGGAACTGCTCTGCTTGCAGCTGTTGCTGGAAGCAGAGCACTTGAGCGGGCTGCGGCAATGTATCCTATGCTCGCCAGCACGAGACTGCCCAAACAAATACGTAGTCATGACCAGTGTCACACCGGCATGAGGGGATTACCCACAGGCCCTTCCAGCTGCCTTGGTAATGCTCACTTGGCAGAACGCTAAACCGCTTACCATCTGCACCATGGCAGACTCTAGCATGTTCACAGGTGACACAGAGCATCTGGTGCCGCCTCAGCTACAGACAAACACGTCCAACCCTTTCTAGACCATAGAAGTGGCAGCCGGACTCAATCTCCTCACCTGGGTGAAATCAGTCATAGATGTTTTTCCATAAATGGTCACGGAAGTGATTGTACTGAGGCTCATCTCGGAAGTGGGCCCACTTGGCATCTAATATCATGGCTGTCTGTGAGGCAGCTACTATAGGTATGAGAAGTAGTATAGCCAGCATCCTATACATGGAGTGTTAAACCGAACAAGGTGAACCCCTCGAGAACTATCTACGTCAGATCGAGCCCTGTGCCGGCCTCGATGCTGATCTTCATCACATCTGTGGCAGGTCTTAGCTGCTTCACTTTACCACCAGCTAGAAGCCTTAGTCCTAGCGCACTGAGTGATGTTTGCGGACTTGTGAGCCCGACATGCTCGAGCAACTTCACGTGCCCATCGAGTTGGAGGAATGTGACACACCCTCTTTTCTCATGTTGCCATCCCAAATATTGATGGCTTCCTCTGGTCCATCAAAGGGGCGACGCAGCAGGAGCTTCCCTCCAGTGACCTCAATCCTATGACCCACTGCAACTAGCATTGTGCCCTGTCCTATATCGGTCAGGAAAGATGTCCACCTGTTATAAAGACACCGGACCGTGCCATCCTTCTTCACAATGGTGGAGAGTGGGGTGACCTCCAGGTCAATAACCGCTGGAGGTCTATATAGTGGCACCCACCCTCGCCAATTACCATCAGGTCCAGTGCGGTACCACACGACGTTCTTTTCGAAGACTACCTGCAGCTGTTTTGCAAGGGTCAGCACCACACCATCATGTGACATCGGTGGGACATGCTTCACAGTTGGCTCTAAGACATGACAGCTGAGGTCAGCATCCCTGGTGTTAACATCCTCAACCTTGTCTAGTGACTGTTCTATCAGGGGGTGGAGGACTTCTTCTTCGGGAAGTTATAACGGAACATTATTTTGTCCCCATCCCTCTCTCAACCCAGACGTTCCTTCGAAACATCCCTTAGGTCAGTGAGCATCTGTACACCATCTCCACCAATGGGATGGAGGGAGAATGTCTTGGAGTCTGCTCAATATTGGAGGACAAATTACTTGCCATCACTTTCCTTAGCCGTGGCAGCATCAACATCGTACACGTCCACGAGATCAGCTAGACCAGTCGAGTGAGCAAATATTGACTCCATTGTTTATACCTATATAGGGGTTTAAACGGAGTGTATAGCCATGCCAATTGCTACTCCAAAATGGGGAGAATGTTATCAGACCATCTTTAGGTGGTAGACGTGTGGTTCAGTATCGCATAGAATGGGTTCTTTTCAAGGTAGGTCAGCATTCCACCATGTACATACACGTCGATGTGTTACACCTGCCACCGGGAAGTACCTACCACAGCTTACTGACTGAAGTAGGGTTAGACACGATAGAATGTCTGTCAGGAGCCACCAGAAAACTGTGGAAAGCGATCAGCCCCAACATGTTGACCCACGTAAATCACCGGTTTGACAGCTCCACCATTAGTCTATATGCCAGCATTGATGGTCTGTCGGATGCCCAATTGGAGTTTACACTGCTGCTGCTGCTCATCAACCTATCATTATGATATCATATCAGACCTATCAGGCATTCGGCGAGATGTTGAAACAGGAGATAGAGGAGCAGCCACGCACCTTCTCCAGGATGGTATATATATAGCGGTACAGGAAATGCATTATCGACAAGAAGGTGAGTCACTGCAGCATGTGAGCTGGTATGAACAGAACGCCAGAGAGGCAGGGAGACGAGGGGACTACAACACTGTCCAAGAATGGGAGAGCCTCATCTGACAGGAGGAAGGCGTTGTAGGGCCAAACTTGTATGATTACTTGGATGACGAGTGTGATGAGTCTGTAGAAGCTTTGCAGTGGGAAGAGGAGAAGTATAAATCCAAGAAATTCCACCAATAGCAGACATACTATCACAACGACAAGGTAAAGCTCCAGATGTCACAGCTGCAAAAGCAACTGGCGCATGACATTATGCTGAATGAGGGGTGTTTGAGGGTGGTATGTCTCCACACCATCAAGCTCGTTCAGTTTACTTGACTCTCCAAGATGAATCCCGCAATGACTCATCAACAGATCCTACAGGTGATGGCATGAGTTTAAGAACTAGGTATACCATGGCTAAATCAAAGTGGCGAAAGCAGGCTGAACTATATCATGCCCTGGCAGCTGAGGAGGGTGGTACAGTTCATGGCTGGCGACTCCAACAGATTGACACCATCAGACAAAATTTTGTCCATGAGAGAGAAAATTATTGCAGAACATGCAGGTGATATAAAACAGCTTACAACAGTCTAGCACGCACAACCACAGCCACAGGCGTGATTGGAGCCAGTGCTGGTGTGGCCGCCGTTGCCACCCTCGCTACAGGGGTGGGTGCTATCGTAACTATCTCGCTGGGTGGAGTGATCCTTGCTGCTACTGTCTTGGCCACCGGATTGGCGGTTGGACAGCATCAGATTACCAGGAAGCTGGAGAAGCATGCTAAATATGTATCACTGGCACAGAGTAGCCTACGGGCTATCGACGAGTCTGTCAGCAAAGTTCTCGAGGATGGGCAGGTCAGTGATGAAGAGTATCACCATATATTGAAGCTCCAAACCCTGTCCCACACAGAGAAATCCAAAGTGCACCAGCAATATCTCAAAGACTCCAGTGGGCGGGTGGACATGGAGGAGTTAAAATATGAGATGCTGCGGCAGGCCGCATTGAAGGACTCTATGGTGCCAAATAGTATGTTGCGTCTGTGGCTGGAACAGCGGCTTTAAGATGACTACTACAGAAGGCATTCCAGACGAACATCACGACAATCGACCAGAGCCAACCGCCCCTCCTGGGTACACTCTGGACCTGCTCGAGAGCTGAACTACGTGGTCTCCTGGATGACATACCCGCCCTAACACCTATTTCGATCACAGTCGATGGGCGGTCCCATATCAGCTTCTCCATCAATCCACGACCACTGACCAGCCTTGCAATCACCATCAAGGATGCGAAGAAAGCTCACACCTGGATAGTAGATCAGAATCTCTCGTTCTGGAACCAACAGCTGAACTTTGCCATGTGGTGTGCCACAGCCGGATGCGGCGTCAGCGCTGGTTTGCTGCACTCCTATTCTGGTACCCCAGAAGCTGTGCTCATTGCCAGCTGTCTCAGCTTCCATGTGTACTACATGGTGAGACGAATCCTCCATGAGCTGGGGGTAAACCTGCCTGATATGAATAATTTCAACCCACAGCCTACCGGAACCACTAGCTACAGCCTCTCAGCAGCCAGTAGACTCCAGCAAGAGTTCAACGTCCACTCAAACTATCGGTGGCGTGGTGGTGACAACAAGGGCCTGGGCATTGTGTATGGTGACCCGAGATGAGACTACTCAGGTTTCCCCTATCAAACACCACGGAAAATCGGCCGTCGGAAGACAGTGAAGTTCTCATTCGATCAAGACTCAAAGCCAGGAGTGAGGGTGCAGAATATGCACATAACAAGATGTCTGGAAATACTTTATCCCACACACAACCTCAGGGCTTAGACCAGTGGGGGTCGTTCAAATCAATCAGTCCGTAGAAGTATTATGTTATTGTCTTCTGACATCCCAGATCAAGCTGCGCCACTCTATAGCTGGGGTGAGCGACAAAGAGATGCAGGCTATATTCAGCAGTCTCTTCGAGGATATGATCATCATTGCAAATGCTAGAAGCCTCATTGCCAAGTTCCAGCAAGCCTTACAGAAGGCCTGCTGCCAGCTGGAGCTTGCCATATCTCCACACCTGTGGCTTATTCCGAGCAAGCTGATCGTGAATATCGAGGACCTGGTGGTCAAGGGTTATGTCAACATGATAGTCCTGGGAAATTTCCTCAATGTCCACTTTGGGTTTAACACTGACATCAACTCGGCTGCGCATGTCATCCCGACCCCCATGACACCTAGGCCCCCGTAGTCTCCTACGAGGGCCAGTGCTACCATCGTTCTGACTGTCGTTCCAACACACAGATTGCTGGACAACAAACGGCGACCCGTACTGGCACCCACCACATCGCCCGGCAGTGCTAGCAGGACGGTAGCCCTACGAGTGGGGTCAGGTTTGGCTATTGTTGTGCTCGTCACCAGTCTTCTCCACCACTAGTAGATCCTGCTTATCAAATCCTAGGTAGAGTTTATGGTTGTCAGCTCCTCTGTTACCTCAGCATTAGAGAGCTGGCCGAGCTTCTCTGGTGACTTCGTTTTATAGTCCTTCAATTCGGTGCGGTGGACATCATAGTACCTGAGGCATATGTCCTTGGTTTAAGCCGCTATGTATAGTGCTATGGATATTCCTGAGTACGAATCTACGCAGCTGACAGACGCAGACTGGTTAGAGCTGCTTAGCACTCTCGAGGTAGAACTTACACGTTTAAATCTGTTGTATACTCAGGGCTTACACAATCACGTCAACGGTACAGATTGTAAAGCAACTCCCGGAGAGCCAGGCGAGTCTCCAGAAGGTGAAGAACCTGCTCAAAAGCAAGACCCAGCAGCTACTGTCACAGGCTACGCCCCTGACCATTCTTGTCGCCAGTAACGTGGCAGCGAATGTGGCTGTGGTAAAGATGACTGCTGGTATCTTGGTTATTCCTGCTGCCGGTGCCGCTGTCCTCGCTACAGTGGTGAGCACAGTTGTCGATCCCTGTCTAGGAATAACACATCCGATCCGAAAGATCGCCATCTGTGGTGCCTCCTATACTGTTGCCGCCAATATTATGAGCGAACGCATCCCTCTAATGGAAGCCATGGTTCTAGGGCTAGCGATGAGTGCTATGGCTGAGATCATCGTGGCTTATATCTAGCTTTAAGACGGATATATATATATATATATTGAAAGCCTGGCAGGTCCATGACACAACAGTAGCATATGAGGCATGGCGGGCTATGCTAGAGTCAGTAGCACATAGTCGATCACATGGACTGAGGATTTCCAATTCCCAGAAATGGTGGTTAGCCCACAAGGCATGCCCTTTCGCAGAGGGCCAGTATCCTGAGCACTGCTACATATTTCCTTGGCCCACTGCATGATCTACCTACGCCCATCTATTTCCGTGGTTCCCGCTGGATATGACTAGGTTTAAACCGCTATATATACCAAACAATGTCTCTATCGCTTACAGACATAGAAAGTAAGGCGATTGGGGAGTTGGCCCACTTAGGTGAGGCACGCCTCGGCTCCGAGGACACTGTTGCCCCCATCTACTTCATGGACTTCGATGAGAATGGTAACCCACGGGAAATCCATGGTACCGTACCAGTCAGAGACCTCATCGGAAATGTACAATCCATACGAGCCTCGGCCCTTAGCAGTACCACCGCTGCATACAAATGCATGGCACCAGAGGGCAGGCTAATTGGCAAAGCTGCCCTTGGGATGAGTGATGAAGGAGTCATCAAGCTGTTGGCTGAATCACAGGTATCTGAGCTCGTTCAGAACCTGTTCAAGAGCAGATGCTCCTTCCGACTGGATGGAAATAATCTAAAGATTGGAAGGATTATACTCAGTGATGTTAGCCTCGATGGTGAAAAAGGGGCTACCTCAAAACTCCAACTCCCGGAGGTGAAGGAGTCACGGTTTTTCGGCTTGCCATTTAAGACCACTTAATAGACATGACCTCAAGTGCTTGCCTCATATGGATGCTTGATGTTCTGGACACTGCTACTGGCACAGGCTCTCTGCGTTACCTTCTCAGCTGTTGTTGGGATTTCATGCTCGACACCTCCATCACATCATTTGTCTCAGCTGGCGGCACACCAATGCTGGTCTTGCAGGCAATAGAGCTCATACAGGAAGTGCTTCAATTTAAAGATATAGACGAGGCTACATCCAAACAGGTGCTGGCCATCCTTCATGCGCACACACAACATGTCAGTGCCATATGGCAGTAGACCAGCCGATGCTGGGCAGTTGCTATTGATCATTGCACCATGCGGACATGGAAAAACATCTTACTGCGTGCCTTACTGGCAGAACATCTGCATGAGCGCTACATACTCCTGGTATCCAACTCTGCCGCTGATGCTGTCGACAACAACCTACCAGTGGTATAAGGGCCCAATAGCCAAATGCAGAACCTACAGGCACTAATGGGGAAGCTATTAGCAGCTCAACTGACAGACCCACTTGTTCTAGTCATCGATGATCCTGCAATGGACCAGAAGACGATCACCTACCTCAGCGACATCACAAGGCGCATCCATCACACCAAGATCACTGTCTTCATCCTCTTTCAGAAGTACACCTGTGAGATCTCGCCAGATATCCACCACAATGCTTGCTGTACTTCATTTCCAAGTATGAGCGTGCCCTGCTGAAGACCATATATGATAGCCTGACCATCAACGAGACAAAACGGGACTTTGTTGCGGGAGTACAAAGGGTGGGTCAATGGTACCAATTCATCTTCAGCAACAAGGAGGCAGGTGAGCTGTCACACATCAAGCCTTCTCTGGGGAAAGCAGAAAACTTCGGCTACAAGCTGGATCCTGCCAGGAAGCTAAAGCGAAAGCATTAGCCCATAAAACTGAGTTGTGACAGTAGTAGTAGTGGCGTGGATGCTTTTTCAGGGTCGAGAAACGTGGTCAGAAGCTTGAGGAAATTCGTCCGTAGACTCCGCTGCCCATAGTTGTTTCTGAAGCGCTATCCACTAGTACGACCCTCTTCTTCTGAAACTTCTCACGGAAGACCCACTTCAGCCACGGGTTTCTAGCATCTGACTTGCGAGCAGTTTTGATGACGTAGTTCTGGTAGTTCTCGGCGGGGAATATTCTAAATGCTGCCTCATCTCTCGCCAGCCACTCGAGCCCTCTTTCATTGAATATTTGCTCAGCGGCCTCCCTGTGGCCAGCAGCCAACACCTCCTCTCTACCTGCATTGTGCCCAGTGGCATGCCCAGCCTCACGGCCCTCAGTCACAACTGTACTGATCTCTGCTTGGAAGTACTCTGTGGCTCCAGTCTGTATATCATCCAGCATCTGATGTTCATCATCGGTTCGGATATCGAATACGCCTGCCCATTTCCTTACTGTTAGGAGATCTTTGAGATCAATCCTAGCCTCCTGGAGAGCTAGAATTGCAGGACTCTTAGTGGGTGTCTAGTGACCTGCCCTCGGCACTGTCAAACTTCCGATAGAGCATCTGACTCAATAATTCCTTCATACTATGGACCACTGTAGTCTGCTCTATGGCAGTCAGTATCTCCGCATCAGACGGAGGTCGGACCTGGCTTACTCGTGGATAATGTTAACGTCACAAAGTAGTCGTCGGACCCTGTCAACTGACAGCTGTACTGGTTTCTTCATGGAGGGTGATACAGGTTTGTTCTTCTGACAGAAGACGATCTCGTGAAATAGTGCTTTATACATTGCCATTTAAAAACCTGTATGTACCTAGACGTTAAACATGCAGCAGTTTGTACAGCATCCAGATGGGGCAGTTGAACATGCAGCCTCGCACCACACTGATCCTCGGAAGGACTGTCTGACAGTCATTCGACCTAGTATCCATGATGCGAACCCCTATATCCTCAGTGGGGAAGTTCATCGCCTTCACTCTCCCTGGGCAGATCCATGCGATTAGGAGCATGACGCTCAAGTGCAAGGCCAAGATCACAGAGGTGAAGAAGGTAGAGCTCCTGCAGGTGGTGAGCTGGTAGGAGATTATGCAGAGCAACACCACCATGGATACTACCTATCTGAACGATGAGTATCAGGCCCTGGCTCCACTGGCCCATGGACCTTCCTACTATGTGAATGGGAAAGGGTACTATGCCATCAGATGTACTGCCGGCTTCACAGAATTCAACTTACAACCAGATGTAGAAATAGCTGTCGTGGTGCCATTCTTCTCCCTCCTTGAGAACACACACGTGAGCCCGGCCTTGATACAGGACAAGCTGTTCCTCCGGGTATACACCAAACATCTTACGGATGTATCGATGACCTCTCCACGACTTCAGGTCTGGCACGATGAGAACGACCAGGAGCTAAAACGTGCAGGCTCTAGATAACGAATCCTACATGTAGAGCGAGAGCATCAGCAGGTCCAGGCCACGGCTAACCAGAGTCTAGAGATGACATCGCCAACAATGCTCTCCATGGAGTTGAGAAGATCACTAAAGCTATTCCAGCCATCGCCTTGGGGGTAGGCACATTCTTTGGCATTGCCGGGCCATGGCTGCTGTATGTTGTGATAGCAGTCGCAGTCATCTGGACTGCCGAACATTTAAGATGTGCTATATATGATGGCTTCTCTGCATGACCTCGTCAAATCCCTTAACTGGCTAGCCTTTGTCGATAAGCTTCCTTTCAGTGACGGCACCAGCACTGCAGAGATTAAACAGCAGTGTTCACAGTTATTCGAAGAGGTGTGCATCGATGGTCGGATGAATGGCGGACATCTGTTCATCTGTCTAGAGTTTGCCTAAGTTGTAGAGGAGAGGACAGAAATTGACGTCAGCGATGAAATCCGAGGTCCAGACAGTCTATCTTGAAGATCTCTATTACCGGCCCAGCAGCTATTATGTTGCAAGTGTCAAAGATTCACTTTGGAGATGGTTAGCCAGTGGCTTACCAGACAGGCGATGTGGCAGATCTACAGACCTCATGGCAGATTTAGTATGCACACTTCGATGCACCTGTCCAGCACAGAGGCCATCAGGATAATCTGCTATTCCTTCCACATAATCGGGTCTGTTCCAGAGGAACATGCAATACCTACAAGTATGCCCTCCCCATCGTCGATGTTGCCAGTTGATACAAGGTGGCAGTGCCTCTCATGGATACGTCCACAGGTCAGGCAGCGGCCAGGTTCCAGAGTATCTATGAGGACCCACAAATCCACTCCAGTGGCCAGGGTTGCTGCAAGTGGATGAGGATAATGAGTTTAAAGTTGAAACTGCAACCCTCATGCAGAAACATGGTGTGGCGATTAGGCGAGGCGGGGTGAGACATCACCATGCCCAGGCTGTCGTCAAGCAGTTGAACTGGACACTGGCAGAGAGGCTGTTCCCACATCAGTATGCTCAGGAGATGGCTGTCCCAGTGGGCGGGCATTCCAGGGTATGGGTGAGAGGGTTGTCCATTGCGGTGGAGAGATCTAATGTTGAGGTTACTAGGCTGATAGGACAGAAGCCAGGCAAGGCCATTCAGCGATCCTCTGTGGCCCATCCTCGATGTCAATCATGCTCAGAAGATAGACTTCCATCCGATTCCCTGGTTCGGTATTTGTATGAGCCTGGCGAGTTAGAGGGTGGACGTAGGCGGGCAACTGACCCGAACTGGTCAATAGATGTACACAAGATTGACAGGTATGTGGAGACGGCTGGACAGCCTACGTTGTACTACCTGGCACAGTCGGAGGGCAGTCCTAGGCGGCCGTTTGTATGAAAGGAGTTTCAACTTATCCCTACAGACACCAAGCAACCTCCACCCCAGAGAGTAGACATCCTCCACTGACTGTTGTTTGAACATGTCACATGATGCTCATACCGGCAGCTCTTCGATGAAAGCATCCATTGGAGTCATGGCATCATTGTGACAATAGGCCAGAATACCATTGGGAGCAATTCATCACTTTGTATCTGAGGGATAAGGACTGTTTTGGTCTGGTGGACCCTGTAAAGGTGGTGACCTTCACTTCGCCACATGTTCATACCATGGTGGATGACCTTTCGCTCGAAGAGGCATTCCTTGTACTGCTCATGGTGAATCTGTCTAACCACAGCCCTGTGCACACCATTTGCCTTCTTGATTTCCTGCTCATCTGACCACTTGATGGAGTACATCTTCGGGTGCAGGCCAACAAACTCTTTTATGGGCACCCGGCACACTTATCCTTCATCTTTCCCAGGACCTTCTTGTTGGCAGCACTGTGTAGTGGGTGTGTTACTGGGTAGTCACTTGTGTCATAGAGGTCGCTCTTTACAGTCATACCAGTGTAGATGTCCTATAGCTGAACCTACAGCAGGAGGCTGTCGGTGTCTGTGTACATGAGCTCACAGGTGGCACCATATAGTCGCTCTGCTCATTGTAGTAGAAGTCATACATAAGGTGCTTCGAGAAGTCCAGGATGGACATTCCCACATAGACAGGGTGGTTCAGCAGCAGGCTCGTCTTGTGCATGTGGAGAGCAACTAGATCATCATCGAACACCTTCGCCCGGGAGACGTTGGGCTTGACTATTAGGCAGTGCTGCTTGCCCCTCCTCGAATGACCACACTAGCTTGACACCCACTTGCTTGCCCAAGTTCTCCATGGTCTTACCGAAGACAGTAACATTCATCAGCTTGTTGAAATCCTTCTCAAAGTCGCTGTTGGCCTTCTTACAGAGCTCTGTGTTGAGTCGGATGTAAGGCTCCATCCACAGTGACTGATTGAAGCATAGAAACCTGTGCTCCTTCTTCAACCTCATACCCAGGCTGATGTAGAGATTCAGGTTGCAGTAGTGGAGAACGTACTGTTCTCAGGTTAAGCACCAGCTTTTCTGCTGCCATCTCCGCTATCGACTCACCCAATGCACACCGATACTCTGAGAGGCACTCTCCCTTCACCTCCATCCATTCAGGCACCAGCAGGTAAGCATTGTGCATGTCACGCAGTGCTTGTGAGTACTCAAGGCCAACCTCTAAGATGTAACCCTTTTCATCATCATCGAGATGTTGTGTAATCTCTTTGACATCAATGTCCTACACCCACTCAAACCCCAAAGTCGGTAAGTGTTGGCTCATTGCCCAGCTATAGAGATTGTTAGTGCCCATATTCATGATGTGACTTGTCGGCTGTTGTAGATTATAGCCAGCTATGTATGGGTTGTTTGCCTTAGCATAGAGTTTGCTAACCATTAATACACCACCACTGAGCCTTTTCTCTATGAAGAGATGCATGCCATAGTCAGTGAGGCGTTCCAGCTCCACACCTGTCTTCCTTAAAAGTGCATCCTAGCTCGATCCCGGGCTTGTGTAATAGTGTGCTGGGTTCAGACGATACTGCTGAAGGCATGTGATATGGAAGTTCTCAAAGGTATCTGCAAGGAGCAGAGTGTCAGTCCGCAGATAGAGGTCATAATAGTCTCCCATTGTCTGGCTTCCGAACAGGGCCCAGACAACCTGTACATGGTTGTAGTCGCTGCCAGATATTCCCTCACCAGAGAGTTTACTGTAGAAAGCAGCTTGAGGTGGGAGAGAGATCTCATTGAAACGGGGCCACCCATCCATGTGCTCATATGGAGTATACACTCTTGTGGAGCAGGAGCCCACACTTGGCAGTGCTAGGTTCATACTGGAACTGGGCAGAGTCGATGAACCGCAGTCAACGGAGGCTGAAGGTGATGTGCTTCTCCATATTGTTGGGGATGCAATTGATCTGTCTCTCTGTTCGGGGGATGGCCTGCATTATGAGGTGAGAATCATACCCACGCAGATTGTGGAACATGACCGGGATAGCGTTCGTCCTAGGGTTGAGGCGCAGCTTTAGATTACACACATTGTGTGCTGCTCCCCGGTAGAGACCAGTGATGTGGCAATGATCTCTGACACTGTCCACATCTAATGGTCTGTCGCACACATGGCAACTGACCACGGTTTTATGAGCTCGCCAGTCTTCTCTAGTCATCTCCATCAGCCTAGGGTGGGCGAGCACAGCCGTTATCTTCTCATCTTCCCATGCCAATCGATCCTCGATACAGCACTGGTGGTTTACTGACACCGTCACAGCAGACCACAATGTATGAGAACCCACAGATCTCATGGTGTTGTGTTTTCTGTGTGCTGCTCTGAGCCAGATTCGCCTCTGGCCCCTCAATCTTGGTTGTTAGGGCTTCAAAGTCGGCATAGATGATGAATGGCACCTTGAGTTGCTTGTGGTGGTTGGTGAGCTGTATCATCTTCCTGTTCTCTGTAGGCATTCATCTGCGCATTGGTCTGTGGCTGATGCCGTAGCACTCCAGTTTGTGTTTGATGAGAAGGTCTTCGTGAGAATAAAAGTGGAGACACCGCTCGCAGAAGTGCTTTATCCCTTTATACCGACTCTGATCATAGAACAGACGATTCAGGTCCTTAATCCAGGTATAGTGTTGCTTGCCACCCTTCTCGATAAGCTGCAGATTTGTCCTTGGAATGACGGGATCAGCCTCACTCGGCTGGAGTGGGTAGACACCCTTGTCATGCCCAAATACATTAATGGCCAGGCCATTCTGCTGGCACCACACTTAAGCTAGTGGAGATGGGTTGGAGAGTCTGCACCGCTGAAGACAATACATCGATGCCCGCTGAGGATTACTGTCTGCAGGATAAGCAGCAGCCACGAGAGACCAGCGAAGACAGTGGTCATCGTCGTTGTTCTGGGCATTAACCACAACACGTTTTCGCTTAATCGAAGTGGGGAGATCGATGTAGGACCCACCACATAGTGGTTGATATCTGGCAATATTGAGGTACAATGCATTAACCTGGTCGACTGCCCAGCCAGACCCCTTGCGGGTGTAGTTCTCAAGGCCTTGCAGCACCTTGTCTTTGGCCGCCTTCACAGCCTCGTTAATATCACTTCAGGATGGCATGCTACTTAGACTGGAATAGGGGATTTGTGGTAACCTCTGTCGCGTCATTCTTCTCCTTGTGGAGGGTGATGTTGAGAGCAAGGCAGAACTTCACACGCACGCACGCACGCACGCACGCACGCACGCACGCACGCACGCACGCACGCACGCACGCACGCACGCACGCACGCACGCACCCACGCACGCACGCACGCACCCACGCACGCACGCACGCACGCACTACATGTTGCTATCATAC
Source organism: Chaetoderma sp. LZ-2023a (assembly GCA_034401795.1). Lineage (NCBI taxonomy): Eukaryota > Metazoa > Mollusca > Caudofoveata > Chaetodermatida > Chaetodermatidae > Chaetoderma > Chaetoderma sp. LZ-2023a. The sequence goes on along the minus strand of CM067363.1, from coordinate 40,976,891 downwards.
ATTCTGTTTCAGTTCCTCTTCTGTTGTCATTTCAGACCGCATTCCCGCCTGAGGTCGAGAAGGATCTTGTTGACTATATTGTGAGATTAGAATCCATGATGTTTGCAAAGTAAACCGGATGCTGAATGGATTCGTCCTCGGATGGAACCACACAACATACGGATTACAAAAACAAAACAAAATTGTTAGAATTAGAATCTTTCGGACTTTTCGATGGGACTATGGAGGGATGTAACCCGGATGACTGATCGAGTTCGTCCTCGGACGGACACAGTCACCATACGGGCTACCTAACCAATCAAAATCAAACAAGTGCGCGCTGGTGCCTGCTCGGATGATGGCCAGAAGAGCAAATGGGTCCCAGGACCCGAAAGACCCCACAACCCAACCTCCCCACTCCCCCCAAAGGGGCCGGTGAGGTCTCTGACCTAAAGCCCCCCCCCCCCCCGGGTACATCAGGTCATAAGACCGTACGCACCTACTCCCCAACCCCCGACCCAGCACCTACCCCATCCCTTCCCCACCCCAGTTAGGTCCAGGTTAGGCCATCCCCATCACCCACGCCCAAGCACGAGGAGCAACAGAAAAGCCATGGACAAGAACAGCAACATGAGACAAAATCGAGAGACAACGATCAACACACACACACACACAGAGAGACACAAACTAGTGCACAAACCGACGTCACAAGAATTCACAAGAATTCAACAGAAACCATAAAGGCCAGGCGTGAGTCTAGACCCTAGCATTGGGAACTAGCATATAAACGCCTTAAATATTACAACACACACGAGACCGTCACAAATCCTAGGGTTATGTCCCTCTTTTCCTGGATTATACCATCAAGAAACCTGTCGATCTCCTCATCTGTGAACTTGGGTGGGGTTTCTAGCTCTGGGTGGTTGATGCTTCTCGGAAAGGAGAGCTGGGGTTATTAGTTTCCTGCGTGGGGCTGGGTTTGGCTTCTCAGGAGTGGGTGGCAGCTTCCTGCGTGAGGTTGGGGTTGGCTTCTCGGGAGTTGTTGGTAGCTTCCTGCGTGGGGCTGGGGTTGGCTTCTTGGGATGGAGAGCTGCCAGGTTCTCAGCATAAGTGGTACGGCTAAAAAGCCCCTGCTGCAACAATCTCGGCAAAGTATTTCATCAATGTCCATAGCAGACGTGTGTACCTATCCAGTTGCGTTTCTCTAATATGGAGATTTTGATGGTATCACATGGGCCGGCCTGGGGGGCAGATAGGCATACAGACAGACAGACATACCACTGACAGACTGTTCGCAAAACAAGTTGTCCAGCGTGCTCTACTATCTGGCAATAATATTTACATTTACTACGGCCTATTAAATATATAGCGCGATTTGAACCGGCGATTTTTCAAGTGTAATTAGACATATTACGAATAATGCATTAGCCATCTCGGCCATACATGCATTAACAACTATGGCCTAGATTTAGCTGATAACATGTTATGCGTTATCTATGATATGAAATTAATATCCATTTAGGAAAAAAGACCGGTCGGTAATAAAGCGGGGCGGGGGGGGTGCGGTGTCTCTCGGAGAATGGGGTAGGTTTTTAAAAAAATTTTGGGGGGGTTTGCTGCAACGTTATCACGCCTCTCTTCTGACATCCCACCTGTAGCCGCCGATCGGCGATCCTCTGTTCTGACAGCGCTCTGTTCTGGTAGCCTTAATTTATATACTACTATCCACATAGTTGGTTTCCCTCTCCACCCCAGCACCATTGGTTTAAACGTGATTTATTTTGTTCAGATGGAAGCACGATAAGACTTAGAGTCTTATGCCCGTGTCTCCCATGCACATACAGATTATTCAAAGCTTTTTTACAACAAAATGGCGGCAAATCATAATAGTTTAATTAATTGTAGTCTATTGGTGTGCATACGTGTGTGGATGTTGAGTGTGAGGTGGGGGAGAGTAGGAAGAACGACCGAGATAGAGAGAGAAGAGGAACGGGGGTGCGGGGGGGGGGGAGAGTGAGAGATAGAGAAAGCGAGGAATAAGATCAAATGGAAGAATAGCAGAGGTGAGCTCTAGGTGCTGCCTTCGCCCCGACCTGTACGTGTTGGGCTGCTGTTCGTTTACCCCTTAAACGATAAGTTCGCGAACGGGGAGCTACTGAAAGTGGTTGGTGTTAATTATGTATTGACATACCGTATTACAGATCAGTTTATTCATTTCCAAGTTGGCAGTGTAAGTCCCGTATAGAAGCTGGTTGACCATAAGATTAGCAAGAGAAATATCATTCAAGGAAAGCTGATTTTGGAAAACGACTCTTTGCTCGTTAAAAAGGGCACAATGTAAGAGGTAGTGGTTTGTAGATTCATCATTGTGCCCACAAGAACAACTGGCAGCTTCCGACAGAAAGTTGTCAAATAGATGTCGGTTTAAAGAACTACAACCATTTCGGAGCCTGCATAGCATTGTGTTGGCAAACCTCGGGCCTACGTAATACCACTCAGGGGATTGTCGTATGGGTGACATAGCCTTGAGTTTGCTTTTAAATTCTAGAAGAGTGACAGAATCTCTCACCGGCACAGGAAGCATATTCCAGGCGCGGATCGTTGCTGGGAAAAAGGATCCATAGAAGAGCTCAGTACGGCAGCGAAATGGAGTGAAGAAATTTGGATGAGGGATATTGTAAGGATTTCGTGCTTGGGATAGTGTGGGAGGATGGTTGACCAGAACCTCACAGGTCATCCCGTTAATAATTTTAAATAGCATAGATAATCTATGAAATTCACGTCTGCTTGACAAGGTTTCGATGCCTGTTTCTAAGTACAGGTCTTCAGTGCTCGCACTGCGTGTTATTCCACATGCCGTTCTGAGAGCATCTTTTTGGATATCCCCAGCACCATTCATTGTTAATGATAATTTATTTTATTCGGGCATATCTCAATGTTCAAGTTCAAGATCAAGTTCAAGTTTATTTATTTATAGAGTATATCCATACACGTTACGTATGAGTGATTGAGTTCGTTGAATGGGTCAGTTATTAGGCCTTTCACTTTTTAACACCTATATAAATCTACATATTATACGTAAAATATTCCCCGGGATCAGACACCGAGAACGTTTCTAGGTCTACTCCCACACAAAAGCCCGTCTCCCACGACACGGCCCACGTTGACAATTTCAAGTTCATTTCATCTACACAAATGTTTTGTAAAAAGCATGTGGGATAAGCATACATTGAATTGGTATCAAAAGTGGATGTCGTTATTGAAGTATAAAAGATTCCGCTTTTCGTAACACATTCGTCGCTTTTCATAACAGAAAGGAGGTTAATGTAGGCCTACGGCACGTATCTGTAGAGATGGCGGGTTGATAATATAGCAGAGAGTGTGTGAAGGATGATGAAAGGCGTATGGGCAGAGGAAAAGTGAGGTAGACATGGGGAGATACGGTGAAAGGTCAATGTCTTTTATCCCTGAATGAAATTATACGATTTGTCTTAAAACCAATAGCATAAGCTGTTCAACCCCTAGTGTGTCAACTTAACCCTTCAAACGTCAAACCTTCTAGGTCAAACCATGGACCATCAGCTATGTAGTGATCTTGAGGCATGCCTATGTGCAGGTCAAGAGAAGAGTATTTTTTAATATTTACCACTGGAATGACTGGCCCGGTAACCGACCCAGTCTTTCTAGTGGTAAATTTTCAAAAATACTCTTCTCTTGTCCTTCAAATGGACATTAGCTAAGGAAAAACTTAGATTGTCTTTAATGTTACCGTTTTGATGGTCAATCCGGCCACAATTCCAGCGGTAAATTTATAAAAAATAGTCCAAAATTAAAATTACTTGAAAAATGTTGACCATTAAAACGAGTATGCCTAATTGATATGCACGTAGTATTTTGAACGCTTTGAAGCGCTGTTAAAACCAGGTTTACTGGTATCGGGTTCTGTATTCATATTCAATATCATTTGTCAAGCATTTGACAAGCAAAGTAAGAAATGTGTCGTCACGTATGACATATCGAGTTGTGAAACTGATAACTATTCCGTTGCAAAACCGACTAAAACCGGCTTCCTGGGTGGTCCTGGGAATGTGTGTTTGCAGGCCAAGAGAATGCTTTTTTAATTTAACGGCGGAATCGCTCGCTCGATAGTGGAGCCAGTCATACCGGTGGTAAACTTTTAAAAAAATAATCATCGCTTTGGGCTTCAAATAGACATTTACTAAGCATTTATTTTAATGTGCTTGATTAAAATTTGACATTAAAGGTACATATTCACACCAGAATACTTGAAAATAAAATTGTTAAATTGTATACATTTAAGGGCTTAAATTATGCGAATCGATATAATGAAACGAAATTAATCTTAACATACGATGGTTTCATTCCATATAAATTAATATAATTCTTAAAGCTAAGTCCCTAACTCAAATTCACAGCTTAAAATATTATATTAATTTAGGCCCTATTCGTAATGACATCATGATATGTTAAAATCTATTTCGTTTCATTACATCTAGGTCCACAGTTTAAGCCTCTAAACGTATACAGGTGTATTTTCAGTCATTTTGCTGTGAATATGCATTTTTGACCCTTTATCACTCGACTTTGTTCAAAATAATTCCAATTTTCTCATAAAAAATGCCCATTTGCAGACCAAGAGAAGCCTATTTTGAAGAATTACTGCTGCAATGACTGGCTATGTTATCGAGCCAGTCACTCCAGTGGTAAATTCTCAAAACTAGGGTTCTCTTGGTCTGCAAATGGACATTTTTCAAGACCGGTGCTGAAGCCGTTTTTGGCCGATATGAAGGTTAAAGGGTTAAAGGTTGAATCGTGTGCCCCTCATGTATGTCAGCTAGGTACTGCCGCGGGACGATAACATCTCTGACATACATTCGCTATCAAAAGAAAGCATAAATATCCATGGAAATTATCTATTGGATAAGCACCTGAGCGGAATGAGATTAAAGCTAAAACCGGTTTTTCTACTCAAAATCTTAGCGCTAGCCATACATCGACCGGGTAGCTCGAGCCCGTTTAGCCCAGCGACGTTCCTTTTTGCATAAATTCATTTAATACAGGCTGTTATGCATATTATTCATCTATTTTTATCGCTTTGCAATAACGTGTGTTGATGAATATACAATTTCAGCAACGCCCTTCATAAATCAAATACATTTTCTGCGTTTTTCTACTTTGTCCAAGTTTTTGCTAGTTTTAGGAGCTACAAAATACCGTGTGAAAATGTTTTGAGTCACGGCCATGACAGACAGCACAACAAACAGACAGACAGATGGCCGGACCGACGGATTTACGAAAGGACCGACGGTTGGGCGGGCGGGCGGGCGACAGCCGGACGGACGGATGGGCGGACGGTCGCCTAGACGGACGGACGGACAGACTGATGGACGGACGCCTAGACGGACGTCTAGACGAACGGACGGACGTGCGGGCGGACGGCTAGACGAACGGATGGACGGACAGATGGGCGGGCAGACAGATTAGTTTCAAAATATTCAGCAACTTGCCTGCATAGTTACCTTGAATTTGGGATTCTGGGAATTCAGGATTCAAGACTATACATTGATTCCAACACAAGTAAGATGGGCGGTTGGGTGAAAATGGACGGGTCATAGGTAGAAATTGATCCTTTTATTTGAGGGCGGAGTCAATATTGATGATAGTGTGATGGGCCAAAGCTGGGACAAGTGGTCCAAATGTACAGCATAGAGATTTTGCGGAAAACATATTTTGTCCTAACACCGTATAGTCGATGAACCTAATATACCATGTGCATAATTGAGTAATCCAGTTATAGCTATGCTCCGCCCATCTCTAGATAAGCTCCACCCACGCTCTAACCCTTTGGGATCTATCGATCCCTGCACTCTCTGAGCCACAATTTCCAAAAAACTATACAGGTAAGCTGTTGAATATTTAGAAAATAATTTGACTGGGTGCTGTTGCTGCCTATGGCAGCAACAGCGGCCGGTCAAATTAGTTTCAAAATATTCAACAGCATATTTATTAAATAGTAAAGACATACAATTCGTACCACCTGGCGGACTATTAAGCGTTTGAGACGGAATAAATAGAATGATTCATGACGTAAGTGATTAAGACGTCAACCTAACCTTCACATAGTTGATTATGATGTCATATGATTGACTGAAAAACTGCATTCCTTCATTGTGCCAATGCTGGCCAGCAAATTATCATCTAATATCAATAGAGCGATGTATTTTTAAAATTGGGTGGGATCCTAGGCGATGAACATAGGATGACCATATACTGGGATATAGGTGGCAAAGTACAAGGGTGGGCAAGCGTAGGCAGTATATGTTAAATTCACAACCCTTCACCCCTCACATCTGGCCAGTGATGATGATAACCCTGACTCATGGTCTGAGACCTGACTCGTCCTCTCATCGGATGTGACTGTGTAGATAGGCGTCGTCGCCAGGAAAAATGTAAACTGATTTGCTCTGAGAAGCGATTTCCTGAATTCTGAGTGCATGTCGGTGTGGCGGAAGTAGGGTGGGGGAGGGGGAGGGGTGGATGGGCGGTTGGGTGAAAATGGACGTGTCATAGGCAGATTTCAGTATATCATTAAGTTCATCCATAATGTAAAAATTCTCTTTATCACGCAGAATGCAGGAAGTCGCTTCTCAGAGCAAATAATTTTACATTTTTCGTGAATGACGTAGATAAGTACTTCTTCACGAACGTATAATTAAAGACAGATATGGTACCGGTGAATAAGACGGGTAGTTGGTGGTTCTTATGGGGATTTAGCTCGCCACCGTCTCAACCCGCGTACCGACCGGGATCTCCCTTCTAGCGGAGATAGATGGAATCGATGACACAATGTTGTATTCTATTAATGATGACTCGTTTACTGAACTTTCTTAATCCTATAGTTTACATATATAATTCCAAATTCTAGTCACGTGTCGCTTACCTATTCTAAACCTATTCTACTTAACTACAATGGATTCCTAAGAGAGAAAAATTTTAATAAAACATAACAAAGTTAACCTTAAGGTCTTCTCTCTATCTGACTAGCCAGCTGACTACATAACTGACAATCTCACTACTCACTAACTGTCACTAGCGGTCAGAGACCACTGTGGAAGTCCGTCCGATTCTCTACTCTCCCTAATTGTCACTAACTAACTTTAACTGTCTGACTCCCTGTCTAACTGTCCGTCGTCAACGTTTGCCCACTCTTAAATATGAGCCTGTCGTTATGTCAACAAATGTGTGTGTAGTAAGTGATAGCGTGTCTGAGCGTGAATGTGGCCTAGGCGTATAATTAACTAATTTAACTAATAATAATTAACGTATATAATATAATCGTATAACAGCATATTATAACATGGTTACGTTGACTTACAGGAGTTATACTCTGCACGTGTCCATTCCGACTATTAACTGATTGTTCCATTGTGGGCGTGTCGATTAATAGTCTATGCATATATTTTTCCATGTATTGCTGTAAGGCTCGCGGCCTGTCCATTCTAGTGCGTCACGTGTCACTGGGCATGCCCATCATTCAGCCAATTCCGTAGTTGTGTCGTCGTGTGTGCGTGTCTGGGCGTGGCTATTATCAAGCGTATGCGTGCATTCGTGTGCGCGTCCTTGATGCAGATGCGTCCGTGATTGCGTGTGTCTCTATGTCCGTCCATTTGTATTGGCGTGTCCATGTGGGTGTGTCCCTGCACCATACAGACTAAGCGTTGTTGTACGAATTGTATGTCTTTACTATTTAATAAACAGTATGTTGAATGTTTTGAAACTAATTCGACTGGCAGCAAGGAGCACTGAAGTTAGTTTCAAAATATTCAACAGATTATCTGTATAATTACCCTGTAGGTGGGGCTTAGAATACATCTTCCGTATCCTCTGCGTGTCGTAAGAGGCGACTAAAGGAGGTAAGGGTGAAGTAACCCTGACAGAAACCTCGAGTGCTGACGACGGAGGTTCCAGGCCGCACGGCGCACTCTAATAAACCATGGATCCACGCACTTAACGCTTATGATCATGTCGATAGTCACTTGCAGGACTGGCGGTATGATCAGCGAACGAAAAGAAGAAGAAGAATCTGTATAATTTTCTGGAAATTCATAGTCACGGAGTTCAGTGATCGATCGATCCCAACACGGACGAGGTGTGTGTGGAGCTTAGCTAGAGATGGGCGGCACATAGCCAAAACTGGAAAGGTCCATTGTCAGAGTGTATTGCTTAAGACCAATACAAACTTATTTAGATACCACATATTTAATATTGAAAATCAAAACCAATAAGATAGATTTGCTTGCGTGCCCAATTTGCTAACAAAATACTATTAGGACTGCCTACGTAACGTGGCGCTCGTTGTAGGCGGTGAGCATTCTTGACTTAGTTAGATTCTATCGTAAGAGTTATGTTATATTTATGATTCAATAACATCATATTTATTTTTCCCATGATCCTGACTCATGGGGTGGGTGTGTGGGTGGTTGGGGTGCGGTGGGGGTCGCGGGTTGTACGGATGTTGTTTTAACATGCAAAACACCACGTGGTTACGCCACTGGATATGTTGACATAATTTATGCGTGTCCTATTATGAATTTAATAATGCTGCGCACAGTATATCTGAGTAGAACCTACTCCGGACAAAAGCACCACGTTTGGGCAGAGGTTTTTTCTATTTTATCAGATCTCGAACTCTTAAGATATCAAGCGCCCATGACGTGGCTTAGTGTACGACAGTGTCTGCTGATATATGGCTAGGCATGCCCAAGCTTTCATGTCCCCTGATTTGAACGCTAGGTACACAATGCGTGGCTAAGTCGAGTTCCAACAATTACTGCCGTATGTGGAGTGGGTGTAGGGGTGAGTGCTTGATTTATCACGCGTACACGTGAAGATAAATCTGAAAGCAAAATAAAATATTTTCTTAAACTGTATCACGTAAAATTGCTAGTTCTATTCACCCTTTAAGCCTCGAATTTGTTTTAAAATATTTCAATTTTTTTCATAGAAAATGTCCGTTTGCAGACCAAACAAAGACTATTTTTGAAAATTTACCACTTGAACGACTGGCTCGCTTATCGAGCCAGTAATTCCAGTGGTAAACTTTCAAAAATAGTCTTCTCTTGGTCTGAAAATGCGTCTCTCAAGACCACTGCAGAAGCCGGTTTTTTGGCTGTTATGAGTGTTAAAGGGTTAATAATACACCCTGGAGGCCTATGATGCATCGCAAATTGCCGCTACAAATGGGTGGTCACCTACACTCCAGCTAGGAAATAACGTATCGAGTCTCCTAAACAAAATAAAACGTGGTGTTGAACATTTTATCATACCTGAATTGGAAACCATTGCTGCCTAAGGCACCAAAGTCATCCAATCCAATTATTTTCGAATTATTCTACAAAACTTGTCATACTATCTAACACGTTTCTGTTTTAGTTTTGGATACATTCTATTGTATGTGTGCGCTGTACCGTCCTGTACATCAATGCATATGGATAGCATATTTGGAATACATGCAGGTGTCATCGTCTGCTGGCTTACACTTGTACAACATCTAAATTAGCTCACTGTACATATCGCGCAGACTCGTAAACGTAAGCATATTCGCAAATAACTGGTGTTGTACAGAACTAACACTAGGCGTCGAGAACCGAGGTATATATCGTGTGCCTCCCGCATATTCGACTACAAATATTGTGACAACTATATATTCCGGATAATCTTTCTAGATGTACTAGATTCCGGACAACTACACTGGATTCCTCGGGGTTGAGCCCATCGAGGCTGTATTTCCCACAAGAAGAAGAAGATTAGCATATAACTTTCCGGGTCCAAATGCAATTCATTAAGACATGGTTGCAAGAATCATCATCTGTCGGCAGGGGGCCTTAATAAAAGGGTTGCCGCTACATCTTAGATTCCTTTATAGTGTCTCATGTTGTTGATACACACTCATCTAGGTAAAGCTAGGCAATTCGTATTTACATATAAATGTACCGCGTATCCTGTTAAACACGGATACGGCAGGTTGTCACGGATTTAAAACGATAATATTATTTGAACAAAATACTATTTAGGGTTGACAAACCAGTCATCGCTATTTCCTAGAAGGGATATGGTCAACAATGGCACTCGCCCACGTTAAATGCAAATATTTAGTGGACCGGTTGTTTTTATATCTAAGGCCGCGCTATCGCTAGAGAGTTAATCGGGAATAACGCCACATTTCAGTATGACCTTATTCCGGATTATGTCGTTAGTGAGAACACGGCCTTGGTTACCGTAACCTTGGCTACACTAAGACCACCCCTCTAAGCTAACATTAGTATGAATTCGAACCGAGATTAAGCTGCGATGCGGTTGGCTTCATGGAATTGGTTATCATGTACACACTGTTTCGAATATACAGCAAGAAATCGGCCACACACGATTGAATGAATATGTAGGCAAAGAGGCTTAAGTTGGTCACCTGATCTGCATCCAAAACCACACAGCACTGTATATCTTACAATGCTGTTCACCTTGCAACGATCAGAGAACATCCACCATACCTATAGAGACGGAGTGATGTGTATAGCCGGGACATTCGAATGGAGGGTCTCAGTTTTTTCTATGTTCCACCCATCTTTAGCTTACCCGTGTTGGGATGGATCAACCCGTACACGCACTAAAATTCAATTCCCAGACAACTATACAGGTAACCTGTTGAATATTCTGAAACTAAATTCAATATTGCAGCAACAGCGCCCAGTCAAATTAGTTTTAAAATATTCAACATGCTTACTAAGTAGCAAAAACATACAATTCATACAACACCACTTAGTCCACCTTCAATTAAGCGTTCGTGAAGAATTTATCTACGGCATGCATGACATCGTTGATTATGACGTCAGCCTACACGTCACGTAGTTCATTATAACGTCATATGAGTGATGGATAAACTGGAAAGTTCCATTCATATATTAGTAGGTGCAACTTTGTGAACGAAAATATAAAATAGAAAACTTATGGAAAACTTAGCGTAAAGCTGTTCACGCCGCTAGCTGTAATAGTTTAACGCCCGTTATAATTGTTATAATTACTATAACCGCGCCGCCTGCCCGCGCCGCATCCATTGCGGATGCGCCTTTAGAAAACCATAGTATACCAGCCTTGTACGACTGGTATAATTATCTGGGTCTTGAACATTAAAATAGTTGCTTATTGTATGGCCATTTGCAGGCCATGCACAGATTTTATTTTTATTTTACCACTGATCACTGGCGATCGAGCCAGTCATTTCAGTGGTACATTTAAAAAAAAGTATTCTGTTGGTCTGCAAATTGACATTCATCGAAACCACTGGGGAGCCCGGTCTTTCATGCCGAAACCGGCCAAAACCGGACTCCTCGGTGGTCTTGAAGAATGCCCATTTGCAGACAAAGAGAATACTATTTTTGAAAATGTACAACTGGAATGCTCATTGACTATAACAACATAAGGCATTTGCAAATTAAAATTATCTCCTAAAGGCAAAAGGACATTTCGTTATCAAGGATCGGGTTCGAACCACCGACCACCATTCCTCTGGATCCGAGCCAGCGTACTTTATTATAACATCAGATACATGAGTGACAGATCAAGTTCAGGTTCCAGTTCACTTCGTTTCACCCAGGCCTCTGTTGATCATTGATGTTATTGTTGTTACAGCTGTGCTTGGCTGTAATGATTTGGGCTTGTTCGGATGCACCACGGTACATGGAACGAAGCTGACCGCTAGGCGTGGACTAGATAAGATAGACTCAAGCAGAAATTATCCAAAGTCATGCGAGTAAGTAAATTATATGATCCTCATCCATGATACAGTCTTCTCCGCCACCAACGCCAATGCCGAATCAACTTCAAAAGACAGCGATCCATTTTAGCCATTCCCTACCCATTTCTAGGTTCCATCCACGTTTTGCTCGTGCTGGTATGGATTTATATATTTTGAAAACTGATTGAATTACCAGAATCCCATGTTCAAGGTAACAATACAGGTAAACCCGATTCAGATGCACGAACAGAGTGCGCGGAGCCGGGTCTTAACTATAGAATCTGGCAAGAATCATTCTGGCGGTGTTTAGTTAGAATCTGGCAGGGCTTAATTAGAATCTGGCAGGGCTTAATTAAAATCTGGTGGGGCTTAGCTAGAATCTGGTGGGGCTTAGCTAGAGTTCAACACGGCTTTGCTGGAATCTGGCACGGACTAGCTAGCATCTGGCGGGGATTAGCTAGAATCTAAGACGGAATAGCTAGACTCTGGTGGGGGGGATTAGGTGGAATCTGGCACGCACTAGCTAGAATCTGGCTAGCAGTATCTAGAATCTAGTGCGGACTAGCTAGAATCTGGCGGCGTTAGCTAGAATCTGGCTAGAATCTGGCACGAACTTGTTGGAATCTGGCACGGACTTGCTGGAATCGGGCATGGACAGCTACAATCTGGCACAGACTTTCTAGAATCTGGCATTTTCTAGCTAGAATCTGGCATGGACGAGCTAGAATACGGCATGGACTAGCTAGAATCTGGCATGGACGAGCTAGAATCTGTCACGGACTGGTTAGAATCCGACGGGGATTAGCTATAATATGGCGGGCTTAACTAGAATCTGGCAGTGATTAGCTAAAATCTGACGGGGCTTAGCTAGAATCTGGCAGGGTTTAGCAAGAATCTGGCACGGACTAGCTAGAATTGTATATACACAATAGGGGAATCCAGTTATAGCTATATCCCTCCCATTTTTTTTATAAACACCACCCATGCTTTGATCGTGTTGGGATCGATCGATGGATGCACTCTCCGAATCTAAATGTCCACACAACTATACAAGTAAGCTGTTGAATATTTTGAAACTATTTGACTGGGTGCTGTTGCTGCCGATGGGGAGGCAATTGCGTCTTGGGGGCAAGAGCGCCCAGTCAAATTAATTTCAGAATATCCAACAGCATGTTTAAAGTGAAACTTACAATTCGTAAAACGACGCTTAGTCCATCATCGAGTAAGCGTTCGTGACGAACTTATCTACGTAATTTATGGCGTAATTGATTTGATGTCATCCTACACGTCACGTAGTTGATTATAGCGTCATATGGTTTATGACAAGCCCTTGGTGTGTACGTCACGCTAGATTGCGTATATATAACAATCATCATAAAAGTAAGTTTCATGAACAAATGCGATCTTTTTAATATTAATTAGGCTTCCTTCAACAAAGCTAGTATCCAGAAAGGAAAGAAAATCAATAAAATGCATATAAATACACATGCGTATTAATATTAACAGTATGCCACATGACAGAGTGGTGACTAAATACAGATATGCTGTGACGTAATAAAACATATTTGCTCTGTTAACCCTTTCATGACAAAGCAAAATCGGCCTCTGGAGAGGTCTTGAGGAATGCCCATTTACTGACGACGAGAATGTGTTATAGATTCACAATTTAGCACTAGAATGACTGGTTTAGTTACCACCAGTGAAAAATTGTTAAAAAATTAGTTTTCTCTTCGTCAGCAAATGTACAATCAATGAGCAAATATTTAGCTTTTCTTGCTAATGGTAGTGATGGTGGTGGTGCTTAGTGGTTGGTGGTGTATGTCGGTACTGGTAGTAGTGGTGGTAGTGGTTCTGGTGGTGGTGGTGTTAGTGGTGGTTGTGGTGAAGGTGGTGGATGGTGGTGTTGATGCTGGTGGTGGTGATGGTGGTGTCTGTTGGCGGTGATAATGATGGTGGTGGCGGTGGTTGGTGTAGGTGGTTGGTGGTGGGTGTTTGCTAGCACAATGTCCAGACAAATAGATAGCCAGTCATTCCAATGATAAATTTGTAAAAATAGTCTTCTCTTGTTCTGCAAATGGACATTTTCTATGAGAAAATTGAAATTATCTTGAAGAAATTCGAGGGTTAAAGGGTTAAAGTGTTAAGAAAGTCTATAGCGTCCATGTAATGGTGTAACATGAGGTGGTCGCTTAGGGCAGGTGTGACTGAATTATATAGTAAAAACATGGCTGTAACGTATCACTGCTGTGTAGCCCAAAAGGATATATTTATATTTGACTTGTAGTAAACGACCATCTATGATTATACTACTATGCTCGTAATATGGCTCTTAATTGTTGAAATGTAACGTCATGAATGATAAGGCATTCGGTCTCAAACCGATTCCCCCACACTGACTATTGTTAATTTATGAGCACCGTGAATTAAAAATGCCTTAATCTTTACTGGTGAACAACAATAGCCATGGTTCACGCGTTATTAGAGTTATTTTCGATTTAAAAAAAAATTTACTCCCAGCGAGGACATTGTAATATCTTGCCATATATCAATCTCATGTCATTTGTTCACCAGAATGTGTTTTTATGTATGCGAGTGCACTCAAATAATCAAGTGCTAAAACTTAACTCCATCGTGGCAAGCTGCATGCTCTCATGCAGTATAATTAATGTATTGTATAGTCTGCGCGATCAGCAGCGTAGTTTCCAAAAAAAGGGCCGCACATATATGCATGCATTTTGGCTTGCATGTGTGTCCGGGCATGTACATACACACGTTGCCGCGTGTATAAATGTGTAGTCGCCTGTACAAAATTGTGGCCGCAACATTTTCTTTTGTAGATACATGATAATTATCTATATAATATTATACAACATCGCTTAGTTTACCTATATATTACCCGTGTAATGCAACACTCTGATTTTCTTGAAAATTAAATGACTGGGAACATGTTCATGCAGGTAGCCGCTAGACGCTGCTGTTCATAAGTGTCGGCTGGACGCTATTGTTCATAAGTGTCGGCTGGACGCTATTGTTCATAAGTGTCGGCTGGACGCTATTGTTCATAAGTGTCGGCTGGACGCTATTGTTCATAAGTGTCGGCTGGATGCTATTGTTCATAAGTGTCGGCTGGAAGCTATTGTTCATAAGTGTCGGCTGGATGTTATTGTTCATAAGTGGGTGCTGTACGCTATTGTTCTAAATGACCGGCTGTGCGCTATTGTGCATGCAGGTGGCCGATTAACCAATCGATGTCTGCATTCCCAATATATAAATTTCAAAGTAACCAGACATGTACATTGTTTTAGATGTATGTTGACAGTAACAACCCCAACACCATTCGCAGGCAAATTCGTGATTTATATGTTTACACAGTTCACATTTCCATAACAATTTTGAAAATTTAATAATTAAATGACTACCATCTGATTTTTTTGAAATTTAAATGGCTGCGTTATATTTTTTAACCACGAAGGGGGGGGGGGGGCGTGGTGGTGCCGCCGCCGACCTACTTAATACATTATGCATGCGTCACCTATTTAAAAACACATTAATCTATGTCATAACAGACAATAGCGTCTAGCCGGACATTTAGAGCGGACACCTGCATGAACAATTGCAGCCACCCGATCATTTAGAACAATTGCATTTAGAACAATTGGGTCCACCGGCTCATTTAGAACAATAGCGTCCAGCGGCCACCCACTCATTTAGAATGATAGACTCCACTCACTCATTCAAATCAACCAATCAGAACACAGTATTTATATAGGTAAAGAGCTCATTTGCATAGCAATATCATCTAGCGGGTCCCTAGACTACTCCCCATGATGCGGCGTGCAGCGATGTTAGCAGTACTGCAGAGCAGGGAGCCCAGGATTGTACCTTTCCTCCATGTTTCACCGGCATGAAGTGGATCGTCATTTCCTTTCTCTTCATTCTTTGCGGATAGGTATTTGTGGGTGAACTCTGTTTGCGATTCATTCATAAAGAGATTTTCAATTTTTAGTTTTCCTGCAGCTATTTGGATTAGTTAGTCAATGGTTTCCTATCCCCGTCTGTATTATAGTCCACGTCATCAGCCCATTCCATCTATAGCGGCACACACAGTATGGATACTGGATGGGGTATTTGCTCTTGTGGAACCTCCCCATGCAGATTTAAATGCAGCAACAAGATAATCGCTGGAAACACGGGAGGTCGTCTATCTCGCTGCAGACTGATGATTGATGTTTCAAACTCTGCAGACTCCACTGTCTTGACTCCTACTTTCCTGCTTCCAGCCTTGTGTCTACAAGCAGTAGTCTCACTCGTCGTGGGTCATCTTCATGGTAACTGGCCCAACATAGTACATCTATGATTCTGGAGCATTTAAGTGTGTCGACGCCTCGTGACATGTCAATAATGATGTTCTGGGAATCCAAGTGGTTGAACATGACTTCTGACACGAGCCTGCATTGAGCATAGACCATGTCTGCACAGCTGCGCTCGCCTTTAAAGCTACTTTGATGTGATCCAGTGTCGCCATCGATCTTGTCTCGGATGCAACATGGAGTAACACTGTATAGGATCTTCCGTATGATGTTGAGGAGCACAATGGGTCGCAAATTGCCTGGAGGCCGTGGGTGAGGAGTGACTTTTCGTACTTGGATAGAACAATAAAGGTGCCTTGGCTTACATTATCAATGGGACGATGGCTGAATCCGTTAGTGCATTGTCGGCTTTAAGATTATGTCACCTGATTATGAATAGCTCATTGCTCACGTCATCAGGTCCAGATACATGACCACCTTTCAGGGATGTGAGTGCCTTCACAACGTTTGCTGATTTAATTGGTTTTACAATACATGCTCTCAAGAGTTCATTTCCATGACCGGTGAACAGTTCCTCGAACTATCATCATATAGCGTCTGATTTGCCCTGAGTTATGTACAGTGTGTGATGGCGTCTAGGCAGTAACTCTCAGGGCTCGTGCTGCTCGAATCATTTTGTGGCAGCCATCCGTGGCAATGATTTTATTTGTTGGAGAGTTTGCTTGTTGAATAGCGAGATCCTATAACCTTTCGCTGATGTGGCGCAGAAGGTCATTGTGTAGTTTGGCGCGATCTTCACTTTCACGACTTTGATAGATTCATAAGCCGTAATGCTTTATGCTCTTCTAATAGTTTTACTACTACTACTACTACTACTACTACTATTACTACTACTACTACTACTACTACTACTACTACTACTACTACTACTACATAGTGTGACGACGGTTGCTATCATATGATCGTCAGATCATACATAGCAATCACATTTCTTTACAATCACGTTAGCTTATGCCACCCGCAACATATTTGGACTCCAAATCCGCTACAATATGGGTAGACAGATTGGTATTCAGTCTTGCATGCTTTCTGGTTGATTTAATGAAATAAATTACTTCATGTCAATTATAAAAGCGTAGGGGATATTCGTAATCGAGATTTACATTTATACACAATTTATATCAGTTAGAATTAAGATAATTGTATTTGTTATTATGATTATGTTATAATCAATGTAGATTTCATTATTTATAAATGTATGGAATCTCTATGGATTATTTGAGCAGTTATGTAGGCGTTACAAATCAACATGTTGTTGTATATCCGCGTGATCCAGACGGGTCACAATACATTGTGTGCATGTGTTAAAATCGTCGCCTCGACAAGTATTCGGTGGTTGGCCTTCGTGAGAGTTAGTTGCGCCTTGGCGAAGTTGTGATGTAGGCAGCCATCGTCTCACGTGTATATATTTCTACGCCGGCTATATACACCGGCGTGGCTGAGAGAATGTTTCCATTGTGAAGTTCAAATATAAAAATGAGTTTATCAGCAGTCCTCATACAGATTCGTAAATAGATATGGGCGCCATCTCAGTGTAGGGCCCATTAACAGTTAATTCGCGTTTGTCCAGTCAATATACGTTTTGATTTGTGGGCACAACATGAACTTTCATCCAAGAATCTCTCCATGACTTTGGGTCATTAATATCAGCTATAGCCAGGTCTCCAGCTCCTGGTAATATCATCTGTAGCCAGGTCTCCAGCTCCTGGTAATATCATCTGTAGCCAGGTATCCAGATCCTGGTAATATCATCTGTAGCCAGGTCTCCAGCTCCTGGTAATATCATGTGTAGCCAGGTTTCCAGCTCCTTGTAACATCAGCTATAGCCAGGTCTCCAGCTCCTGGTATTGTCATCTGCAGCCAGGTCTCCAGCTCCTGGTAATATCATTCGTAATCAGGTCTCCAGCTCCTGGTAGTATCATTCATGACCAGATAACCAGCTTCTGGCCATTCGCTAATCCATCACATCTTTAGCTTCTGGCGGCCCGTGGCCAGGCCTATTCAGCATTTCAGATCCGCCTACGTCATAAGATAAATTCCGGTCGTTTATATTTTTGTGTTACGCGTTCGTCTGGATGCACCCACATCTTTCCGTCGTCTTCAATACGATATCGGAATTCGTATTGTGATCATTCGTCCGCAGGACCCTTTCGTCTTCAAGCCACAAAGAAATGACTGTTTCCATTGAGCATTTACAACAGCTATACTACATTCAGGTCGTATATTATTGATTTATTATATGAAAACTTTTTATTGATTGTTGTCATAACTATTAACACATTAATTAGATTAATATTTTCAAGGTTAAATTCTGAACCAAGAACCGTTCAGTCTTAACACATTAAGTTTATCAACATAAAATCATACATGCTGCCATAAACTCTGGGGATTAACCGATCGTCAATATCCATCCCAGGTTCTAAATGATTCAGTAGTCGATAGTGGTCTTATGGATCAGATCGAATGGTGATCATTTTCAACTTGGATAGTGGATGTACCCGGATCACATCTTACATTAATTTTGAGCATTTATGATTTCTGAAGTGAACTAAATCGTCTGTGATATTCTTTGAGGATTGATATAAATGACATCGGATCGAAAAGTCGATTTGATGTGGTTGTTATCAAAACTCAAAGAAAGAGCAGGGATTGGATCAACCAGGATCAATCCGTTGTATCGATAATGGTCGTTTCGACCTAGATATGACTTCAAGGATTAGAGTTCTTGTTTTGGGTCAAATTAGTTTATGACTATTCAACGTAAGACATTGAGGGTTTCAGTAGTTATAATTTTGAAATCCTGCTTCAACAGAATCATTTTTATATTCATATAATATATCAATTGTAACAATCATGTCAACTGTACAATACTGCTATAATTTTACAACAGATCAGAAAGTAGGTAAGAATGGATGAATATTATTTTTCAAATCTGTCTTTGTTTATTTCCTCTAAAGTACCACCATATTGTGAATCAATAGGTTAAAGTTCAAATGCTAATGCAGATTACTCTTCCATACGTCGAGCCAAGATAAGGAAGTGTTGGAATTCACCTCAAATCGGTCCCATAAGCTTTCCTTCGAATAAAATGGTTAACCATTGATAATGGAAATCATTTAGATACCCCTAGACATCTATTCTATCGGTTCCATTTTGGGTTAAGCATTTTGGCAAAATAAAATATCCGGTAATCATTTGATTAATGACGTCATAATCATTACTGTGGTTTTGTCTTTTGGATAAAACGCATTGGTGTTTCACATCGTACAGTAATCTAATCCACGCCAACGTCAGCTAATTCCCTTACAATTGTCATCCGTATGCCTAGTTCGGTTGCTTTTTAGAACTCCTATGGCGCAGATAGCTGATGTTTCCATACATTTGAGTATTTTGTTAAGGCTTCGGTTGGATCGAAGCTGACGCAGCTGTTAGCTATCTGCTCTCCAGAACCTTTTGTTGTGACATTTGGGTGTCAATGTCGCTGATGAGGGTAGGTATGTTGGAGGTAACTCCACCTCTTGCCTAGCAATGTAATAACTGGCCTGTGGTCGGTATTGAGGTCTGCACTCTATAGAAACGGGCATCCCGAAGTAGGGACTTTCCTTCTATTTTATATAGTTTGAAGTATATGTGGTTTAAGGCTGTTGTTGCATCTTTATATCGTGTTGGGCTTTGCCTCAACAATGTGTCCTGGTCATGTTGCCCGGTGATGGCATGGGTATTTGAAAGCCATATTTGTAGAAAATATGTCAATGGAATTAAGGAATGCCACCAGTGCATTTCCATTGCTGTTATGTGTACACTCTACATATGACCCCATGCATGATCCAAGTCCTGGCTTCTTATCCGTATTGCGGAGTTTACCCAGCTTGGAGTTGAAATTTCCACACATAAACAGTTGCCATCTGGCTGGGATGATAATGGTGGAACTTAGTTCTTCATAGAGGGAATATAATATTGATGGATTCTCTTTGACTTTTTCCAGAGTTGGGAAACATGCATTTAAATGCAACACTTAGTGGTGGTTTGTTTTCGCGTTGGCCGTGTCAGGTCGATGAATGCAATGCAATCACTCATGTATCCATCACTAAGGGCATGATCCAAGCTCATTGGTCCGATTACGGTCCGGTATATGGCCTGTCTTTGCTCCACGAGGACTAACTTCTAGCATGTAAGAAGTTGCTCCTCTGAGTGAGTAGCTACTTTAGTCTACTTTAGGCAGATAATATCGATGGTATAGTATTCACATCTGCACCCAACGTGTAGCTGTTTGCTGTTGCGGTCAGACCACGTTCATTCCAAGAAGCGATGGTAAGCTCCTGGGATTCGCATTGTCTGAGGGTGTAAAAACAGTTTCTAGTTTGAAGAGGGTTATCCATAAGCAGAGTTGCCTCAGAATGAGGATGTCAGCCTGCCAGCCTTGATGACTTGGTTCCCCACCAAAATAGCTGTCCCAACGATGGTGGTACTTACGGAGTAGACCGTCGTAACTCATTAGTACAAGTAGTTATAGCACTTGTCCTCACACCGATAAGCTCAATCCGTCTTAACTTACCAGCATATTTTGACACCAAAATTAGGTCTTCGTTATAGCCAATAGACAGATTTAACTGTATATGATTGGCATTCCTTCAATACCTGCTCTCATTGATCATGACATCGCGTGGATATAACACTAATTACTGTTTGGTATTCTACAGTACAGCTTAGAAATAACTTTAAATATTTATAAAACAAAAACAGAAACATGTTAGTTAGCACAATTTTGAACACGATGTAAGAAATGTTCTCTTGAATATTATGAACATGTATGGATTTGATGGCATTGCTGCCTTCATCAGCAATGGCGTTCTGCCTCAGTCAGCAATGTCCTCCAATTCAATTATGTACACAACACCATGCCTGTGGCGTCTCTAAGGCGTATACCAATTTTAGTTTCAAATGCTAAAACACAAAAAGAACAGCTTTCAGAAACATTGTTTTCCAAAACGAGATTTTTACTGATTTTTTCAATAACTCTATTTCTACTGGAGCCATCTTGTCCAAAGTGGGGCAAGAGTTTATTCGCTGCGTGGAAGAGGTGTGACAATGGACCTTTCCATTTTTAGCTATGCCCCGCCCATCACTAGCTAAGCTCCACCCACACCTCGCCGTGTTTGGATTGATCGATCCCCGAATGCCCTGGCTATCAATTTCCTGAAAACTATACAGGGAAGCTGTTGAATATTTTGTAACTAATTAGACTGGGTGCTGTTGCTGCCATAGGCAGCAACAGCGCCCAGTCAAATTAGTTTCAAAATAGTCAACGGAATATTTATTAAATAGTAAAAGCAAACAATTTGTGCAACAGCCCATAGACCGTCATCAAATATGCGTTCGTGACGTACTTATCGACGTCATTCATGACGTCATTCATTATGATGTCATTGTACACACCACGCAGTTCATTATGACGTCATATGATGGGTGGGTACTCTGGAAAGGTGAATTTTAGGGTCAACTGCTTAAACGTATCAGCAGCAGCTTACGGCTTAAGACGCTATGGCGGGCCACCCACAAAATATATCGATGAGGGTATTTGCCAAATCTGTCCTTGATTTAAATTAATTTGAGAGGCATCGGCAGCAGCAGAATAATTATTAAATTGTATTGTGCATTTGGTGTTTTGTAATTCTGTACTATTATTATAATTACCAGATACATCCAGGACTGGTTTGGGTGCATTGCTACCAAGCGTGAGGGATGTGGCTCTGGTAATCTGAATCTAAAGGCGTACAATAATGAGTATGATCGTCTTAGACAGTCACCATACAGCTGCACGGTCTCAGGTAAACCATTATGAGGTGCATATACATACGTGCGTGCGTATGTGCGTGCGTGCGAGCGCGCTTGTGTGTGTATGCGTGCATCTACCTCTGTGCGCGTGCCTGAGTGCATGTATATGCGCGCATGTGCGCATGTGTGTGTGTGTGTGTGTGTGTGCGCGCGCGCCCGTGCGGTAAGTGTGTGTACGCGTGCGTATGTGTGTGTGTGTGTGTGTGTGTGTGTGTGTGAGTGTGTGTGTGTGTGTGTGTGTGTGTGTGTGTGTGTGTGTGGGTGTGTGTGTGTGTGTGTGTGTGTGTTTGTCTGTCTGTCTGTGTGTGTGTGTATGTGTGTGTGTGTGTGTTTGTGTGTGTGTGTGTGTGCGTGTGTGTGTGTGTGTGTGTGTGTGTGTGTGTGTGTGTGTGTGTGTGTGTGTGTGTGTGTGTGTGTGTGTGTGTGTGGGTGTGTGTGTGTGTGTGTGTGTGTTTGTCTGTCTGTCTGTGTGTGTGTGTATGTGTGTGTGTGTGTGTGTTTGTGTGTGTGTGTGTGTGTGCGTGTGTGTGTGTGTGTGTGTGTGTGTGTGTGTGTGTGTGTGTGTGTGTGTGTGTGTGTGTGTGTGTGTGTGTGTGCATGCAGGCTATGATTGATAGTTATTTTCCTAAAACTGTCTCTTCTAACTACCTTGCATGTCGAGCAAACTGTTAGTCAATTATTTGTTAATCTACTGTATCAATTGCTCCTCCCCTAATGACGCAGGTTATTGGGATGGTTACGGGCCCACATCGGGCCGTATTGACTCGGTATTATTCAAGTACCGGCCCAGTAGCATTTGTTATCAGGATTTGCATTCGCAATTCTTCCTAATATTACGCAACACAGTTACAGAATGATGAATATTAGTCTCACATTTCATCTTTTTGAAATAACCTATTCCCGTTTGTGGAGTTCACATGAACGCAGTTTTGATTAATCATGAGGTAATTAGCATAAGAATGTACGGATAATAATTAGCATATTAATAGATAGTGTTAATGTCATCAATTATTACACCTTTCATTGCAGGCGCATCCTCTCTAGTAGTATCTGTGATGTCACTGGCAGTGGTGCTGATGGCAGCGCTCAAGATGGCTTAGTGGTGCGACGACAGTTTTACATTTAACATACGCTACCTAATCACATCATCCCTCTCACCTGTCCACTCATCGTAGTCATATGGCAAATGTTCATTTTTGTTAGCCAATGACGACGACGACGACGACGGCGACAATAACAATAACAACAATACCAGCAACAGCAGCAGCAACAACAACAACAACTACAACAACAACAACAACAACAACAACATAGGCTGGAACCAACTCAAAGCCATTTGAAACAATATTGTCATATAGTTAATCGCTATAGAAATATATTTTACATCTTTTTATGTGTTATTGGGAACTCGTGTGAGGATCTCTACGTATGCTTATGGGAACTCGTATGAGATCCTCTATTTTCACAGTTTGTTTACAGCGTATTCTTTAACATAGATCTGTTTATACTATGTATCATGTGTATGTATGCTGTGTAGGCCTGTAAATAGACGTTCCGCAAGGCGACTGCATAGACCGTCTTGGACGGCTTGACCATACACCTTAATTTTAGCGTTCACGCGGGCGAAAGACAGCTTCTCAAGTTGCCCTGGGAAATACGCATTTGCGGGCCATGCACAAAACATGTTTTTTTTAAAATGATAATTATGTCAAGAATAGTCGTCTCTCGGTCAGTAAATCAGTATTTCTATGAGAAAATTGAGATTTTTCTAGAACAAATTTGAGTGTTAAAGGGAACAAAATTAAAGTTGACATAAGAGGGTTAATCACTTATTATATTATCATTGTCGCCATTCATAGTTTAAACATGGTGTATTAAAATGCATAGATATAAATATGGCACACTTCCCCCCATAAATGCGTTGCATCCGGCCCTTTTGTATTTAGAAAGGAAATCAGGCTACTTCAATGATCTTCTTCGTCAGATAAACAATAATTTCACCCGCACGCCCCCCCCCCCCTCACCCACCCCCTCCCCTCCTCGCTCCATTTGCTTGAAAATACAATTGTTAAAATTGTCTACAGTTAGAGGCTTAAATTGCATGTCTATTGATGTAAAAATGAAACGAGATAGCGCTTAATGATTATTTCATTATTGATAAATTAATACAATTTTTATGTCGCGAAATTGAATTAGAGACACGACTCCCTAATTCAATTTCATAACTAGAACAATGGACCTTTCCCGTTTTAGCTATGCCCCGCCCATCTCTATCTAAGCTCCGCCCACGTCTCGGTCGTGTTCCGGTCGATTGATCTCTGAACTCCCTGACTATCAATTTCGAAAAAACTATGCAGGCAAGCTGTTGAATATTTTGAAACTAATTCGACTAGGTGCTGTTGCTACCTAACAGCGCCCAGTCAAATTAGTTTCAAAATATTCAACTGCATATTTAGTAAATAGCAGACATACAATTGGTACAACGTGTCGGATTATTAAGAGTTAAAGACGGGCTACATAAAATCATTTTTGACGTAATGATTATGACATCATCATACACGCCGCTTAACTGATTACGGCGTCAGGTGACGTCAGATTATATACGGATACTCTGGAAAGGTCAATTTTATCAATGTAGGCGTAATGAAATCATCATATGCTAAGATTTATTTCGTTTCGTCACACTTGCTTACACAATTTAAACCTCTAAAGGTTATACAATTTTAACAATTTTATTTTCCGGCGTTTTGGTGTGAATATAAGTATAAAGAACGCATTGCCGCTAGAATCTGGCCTTTATTTTAAACCTAAATTTTAGATTATGGAAAGTGTGAGATAAGAAGAGTAACACTGGAAGACGCGTAATGAAGTAACTGTAAATCTGCGATGTATGGTCATTAAGGAGTAGTATAAGGCCTCTTCTTAAATAACCGTTGAACATGGCTGGTGCTGATTCCATAAACAGTCTAGAGCCGTGTTCTCACTGGAGAGTTAATTGGGAATAACGCCATACCTGTACCTGATTATTGCGTTATGCCGGTTAAGTGTCGAGTGAAAACACGGCGTAGGTCAAGTAGCAATTCAAAGATCCATAGTTGAAATTCCTATAGGTTTATATACGGCATAGAAAAGCTGATTTCTAGCAAACTGTTAGCGTTGACAACTAAAAAGGTCACCTTGACCCTAAAGGATAAAATAATGTGTCTTCTAGCGCGCTCTTTGAAGTTGTAAGATGAAAGGGATGTTACTTATTGGAAACAAAAAAATTTGAAAATTTTCCCCTCAAGTGATCTTGCCCTCAAGCGAGATATTAAAATTTCCACTGGAAATTATTTAGATCTCTCAATGCTCTAGAATCCGACCCGGTTTGAAGATAATCGGAATAAAACTCTATGAGAAAGTGTAGTTCAAATACGGCTACCATATGTATACTCTGGGGATACGTGGAAGGAAAAGCTGATTTCTCGAAAACTATTGGACTGTGCCTCTTCAAAATCGATTTGAAATGAAGTCTATGTAGCACCTATAAGTTTACCAATGTTCACGTCGATCGAAGCAAAATAAATTTCGGCGCCTATTTTGAAGAAAAATGTTCACGGAAGAAAGAAAGAAGAAAGAAAGAATAACAAATGAAAGAAGAAAGAAAGAAGAAAGAAAGAAGTAAGAAAGAAAGAAGACATAAAGGAGAAAGAAAGAAAGAAAGAAAGAAAGAAAGAAAGAAGGAAGAAAGAAGAAAGAAAGAAGAAAGAAAGAATAACAAATGAAAGAAGAAAGAAAGAAGAAAGAAAGAAGTAAGAAAGAAAGAAGACATAAAGGAGAAAGAAAGAAAGAAAGAAAGAAAGAAAGAAAGAAGGAAGAAAGAAGAAGAAAGATCCTGAGTGATTTTAATAATCTGCGACTGCATCACGGATTTTTTTAATGGTTTTTTTGTTGTTGTTGTTGTTGTTGTTGTTGTTGTAGTTGTTGTTGTTGTTGTTGTTGTTGTTGTTGTTGTTGTTTCTGTTGTTAAGCCTCTAACTTATAACCAGTTTTCGCACATGATTGTTATTCATTGGGCTACTGATAAAGCACATTTTCCCGCAAAAAAGCATGTCTGTATTGTGTTATCTTTGCTTTTCCCACTAACGCTGTAACCACAGAGCGCATGTCTTCGTGCGTATGTATAAGAGCACACTATAGATACGGTACAATCAAATCCGATCTTAAATGGGCGTGTGTTGAGGGTGATGGGAGATCTTTCACTCAAGTTTGTGACGTCATAATCAATCATTCGTCACTAGTTAGCTGATGCCATTATCATAATGACGCATAGCTCTGTCATCAAACCTGAAAAGTCCGTCACTGGTATACGAATTTGTGTTGTTGACTTTGATTAGTTCACAATGTAATACGCATTTTGTTACCTATTTAGCACTCAACTTTGATCAAGAAAATTTCAATTTTCTCATAGAAAATGTCCATTTGCAGACCAAGAGAAGACTGTTTTTGAAAACGTATCACTGGAATGACTGGCTCGGTTATCGAGCCAGTCATTCCAGTGGTACATTTTCAAAACCAGCCTTCTCTTGGTATGCTAATGGGCATTTCTCAAGACCTCTGCAGAAGTCATTTTTGGCTAATATGAGGGTTAAATGGTTAAATCAATAAGCTAAGTCATATAATGGCTCTGTTATCATAATTTATAGCGAGCTTCTGTTTCTCTGACTATCCCTGTTTATAGCTGGTAGTGTACAGGACAAACACATACGACCACGTGACAGATACGTGTGTGGCCATGCGACAGATATGCATGGGCACGTTAAATAAGCGAGATCACGTAACAATTACACGTGGCAACGTGACAGATAAACGCTGTCACGTGATAGATGCACGTGGCCACGTGACAGATAAACGCGGGAACGACACGTACACGTGGGCACGTGACAGGTAGATGTGAGCACGTGCCAGACAAACGTGACCTCGTGACAGACAAACGCGGCCGATTAAGACAATGTAATTTATTTACGTTTGTAATTAATTTTTTCGGTTAATTGATTGTAGCTCTTTAAGACGGGTGGCCTGATATACCATATATCATTTGATCAATCATTTGTTAACCTTAAAAGCGCGCTGACAGTTCTCACTGCATCAGGCACTAGTATAAGCACTCATGTGTCACAGCGCTCCAATGCGCTCACAAAGCTATCAATTAACCCTTTAATGGTCACGATCATTTCAAGAAAATTAAAGTTATTGCAGGCCATGAGAAGAATATATTTGGAAAATGTATCAATGAACTTTGCTTTATGGTGCCTTGCAAATGGACATTCCTCAGTAACACTGCAGATGCTGATTTGCCGGCCTGCTGATGAAACGCTAAAATGGTCAAGAACAGTATTTGTTAGCAAATATCCATTTGATTTTGATTTAAACATATTTTATTGTAACAATTGCACAATGGGATCGGGCACAAGTTCTTACAACTTAGATTTGCCCTCTCCCTACAGAATTATTATAAGCAGCCAATGATTGAGAACACTAAAACGAGGTGAGAGAGAAACAATAAATTAAGAGGTATGTATGTGTGTGTGTGTGAGAGAGAGAGAGAGAGAGAGAGAGAGAGAGAGAGAGAGAGAGAGAGAGAGATATGTAGGGGAGAAAAACGATGTAAACAGATTAAAAAAGAATAGGAAAGAAAAGAACAGCTCCTTCAAACACTGTCATTGTCGGATAGCAGTTAGCCATTAATATAATAGATTAAACAATACGAATAATTGAATTAACAGACCATATTCATGGTTATTCCATACCGTCGTCATTTACCACCCATTTACCCACCCCAACCCTTCCTCTCAACATTACTGCTCACACTGCTGCTACACAAATTACTGCTCCCACTGCTGCTCCACAAATTACTGCTCTCACTGCTGCTCCACAAATTACTACTCTCACTGCTGCTACACAAATTACTGCTCCCACTGCTGCTACACAAATTACTGCTCCCACTGCTGCTACACAAATTACTGCTCCCACTGCTGCTACACAAATTACTGCTCCAACTGCTGCTACACAAATTACTGCTCCCACTGCTGCTACACAAATTACTGCTCTCACTGCTGCTACACAAATTACTGCTCCCACTGCTGCTACACAAATTACTGCTCCCACTGCTGCTACACAAATTACTGCTCCCACTGCTGCTACACAAATTACTGCTCCCACTGCTGCTACACAAATTACTGCTCCCACTGCTGCTACACAAATTACTGCTCCCACTGCTGCTACACAAATTACTGCTCCCACTGCTGCTACACAAATTACTGCTCCCACTGCTGCTACACAAATTACTGCTACAACTGCTGCTACACAAATTACTGCTCCCACTGCTGCTACACAAATTACTGCCCCGACTTCTGCTACACAAATTACTGCTCCCACTGCTGCTACACAAATTACTGCTCCCACTGCTGCTACACAAATTACTGCTCCCACTGCTGCTACACAAATTACTGCTCCCACTGCTGCTACACAAATTACTGCTACAACTGTTGCTACACAAATTACTGCTACAACTGCTGCTACACAAATTACTGCTACATCTGCTGCTACACAAATTACTGCTCCCACTGCTGCTACACAAATTACTGCTCCCACTGCCGCTACACAAATTACTGCTACAACTGCTGCTACACAAATTACTGCTACAACTGCTGGCTACACACATTACTGCTACAACTGCTGCTACACAAATTACTGATCCCACTGCTGCTACACAAATTACTGCTCCCTCTGCTGCTACACAAAGTATTACTCCCACTGCTACTACACAAATTACCATTACCACTGCTGCTACACAGATTACCATTACCACTGCTGCTACACAAATTACCATTACCACTGCTGCTACACAAATTACCACTCCCACTGTTGCTACACAAATTACCACTCCCACTTCTGCTACATAAATTACCATTACCACTGCTGCTACATAAATAACCACTCCCACTGTTGCTACACAAATTACCACTCCCACTGCTGCTACACAAATTACCATTGCCATTGCTGCGACACAAATGTTCGCTACCGGGGCTGCTACACTATTTATCTCTACCACTGCTACTACAGCCACTGATCCCATTAACCCCGATCCTAGTAACACATCGTTTAGCCATGGTTTAAAACAAGCCGCACAAAATAGAATAGAATGCTGCCCCGAACGTTACCCCTAATATAACACATGAAGACGCCCCATAGTGCCAACTGACAACGGATGCCTAAATTCTCTCTTAATGTATGTGGGCTACGGTCCGAGTTAAGAGGTCCAGACTTCGAGGAGTTTATTTCAAATTATTATCTGATTGCTGTAACAGAATCAAAATTAAGTCAGTACGACGCAATTACCGTTAAAGTGTTTATTTGCCATACGACCAATAGAACTAAATGCAAAATTAGATCTGGTTGGGTCGCTTTATTAATTAGACAGGACATCTCTGAGCACATTTGTATACTTGAATCTGAGTCCGAAATTAGCCTATGGTTTAAGATGAGCAAAACGCTTCAAAGTCAGGAGACTATTGGTGGAGTCTTGTACGTGCCCCCAGAACACTCTAATTACTATAATATTCCACTCTTTGATATAATGGTCCTTTCCAGATTACCCACCCATCATATGACGTCATAATTAACTGCGTGATGTGTGCAATGACATCATAATGAATAACGTCATGAATGATGTAGATAAGTGCGTCACGAACGCATATTTGAAGACGGTCTATGGGCTGTTGTACAAATTGTTTGCTTTTACTATTTAATAAATATTCTGTTGAATATTTTGAAACTAATTTGACTGGGCGCTGTTGCTTCCTATGGCAGCAACAGCACCCAGTCTACTTAGTTACACAATATACAACAGCTTCCCTGTATAGTTTTCAGGAAACTGATAGCTAGGGCATTCGGGGATCGATCAATCCAAACACGGCGAGGTGTGGGTGGAGCTTAGCTAGTGATGGCCGGGGTATAGCTAAAAATGGAAAGGTCCATTGAGCAAGACGTTCTCTCTAAAATCCACGAGAATGACCAACCAATAATCTCCCTGGCTGATTTTATTGCCTATACTGATCGCATGATTGATTTTATTGAAACTGGTAAGCAACGAGACGACCCCGCGTGTTACAACGGCGACACTTTATCTTTCAATATTGATGTTAATAATGACGCCAGCTCCTATGATATCCCCATGGGGAGGTGGTCTGAAGAACACACAAGAAACACTTACGGGAATAGATTAATTGAGATGCGCAAGCACTTAAACATACTTATTGTAAACGGGAGGGCCGGGAATGATAAGCACATTGGCAAACTCACCTGCAGAGATGCCAGTGTGGTAGATTATTGCATTGTATCCCCTTGTATGTTTCCGCTTATAACTATATTTGATATAGTTGATCTTAATGATTGTTGTCAGATGTCCACAAGCCTGTACATATTGTCTTTAAGTCAAATCTAAATAACAATGTAGATAGTGATTGTACAAATGACGATTTTACAAATGACGATAGAGTTCTGCCTCCCAAACCAAAATGACAAACTAAGAATACAAATGGATTTTTGAGTAGTATTGACACGACTTGTGTACAAACTATCCTCCGGCATCTAGACATGTTGGCTGCTCCGCCAGTAATTGGTGATGAAAGCGTCAATAATATTGTAGCTCAAATTACATCCATACTGACTACGGCAGGGAAAATGTCTGGGTGCATGAGAAGCGGAGATAGAAAGAAAACAGCCCCTAGAAAGAAAGGCAAATAAATAATTCTATCAAGCAGAACGAGAATATTTTTAAAAAAATACAAATGACGCCAACAAAGAAATAAAGCAAGTATGAGTAAAAACTACAAAAGAGAGTTGAACAAACAGTATAAAATATATTTTAATTCGTTTACGAAAAAATTGCGTGACGTAAGGAATCGTGACCAAAAGCGTTCTGGAATATTATCAATGCACCGGCGTCACAGAAACAACCAAAAGTACCCCCAGGTAGAAAGCTTAAAGCGATGCTAATCTCATCTCAAATGTTATACTGCACCGATAGATTATGGTTTATGGATTCCAGATAATTCATATCCTGTCATATTCCCGTTTCTGTATCACAATTATCTGCTTTGTAATATCGCATAAATGTTAAACAGTGATCGCCACCATTTTGTCTCCTCAAGCTATAGTGTGTGATGTCATGTAAGTGCCAATGCATTACATTCTTTATTATGTAATATTCATCTCGTTGAATATTTTGAAACTATTTTGACTGAAAGTTATTACTGCCTATGGCAGCAACAACTTCCAGTCAAATTAGTTTCAAAATATTCAACCGCTTACCTGTATGATTGCTTTTATACCACACTGCCAAACTGTAGCTGGCGCCTCTATGACTGAGCTATATCCGGAGGCTGGCACGCTAGGATTTTTCTGATTGGTTGAAAAGTAAATCATGACAGGCATCATAGGCTGTAGAAATGTACTAACATTTAGCTACTAAAGCCTGAATATCTTTCTTTAGCAGCATGATGAAAAGATCAACATTACCAGCATAGTATATGACTGGCATATTAGATCACCTGATTAGCTATCAATATTCAGATTAGTTGTCCTTTATTAGATCATTTCAAAAGGCTGAACGAGGCCTCGGAAGCCACTGTAGAGCCAGATTTTCAAACGTTAGCCTCAGTAAATAACAACGTTACTTTAAATGACCCTTTCGCGGAGGAAGAAATAACAACGGCTATTACCCAGCTTAAAACAATAAAGCCTGCGGTATAGACCAGATATTGAACGAATTTCTAAAATTCTCAACGGCGTGCATGAGCGGCGCCCATCGATCAGCCTTGGCAAACCTCGTCGCAGGAGAATACTGGCTCTGATCAAGAGAATTTAGTGAAGTATGTTATGCAAATGGTAAAATACATGTGGCATTCGGCTGGCCGTGTTCGAGAGGCTATCATCTTAAACTGGTGCCTGACTCCAATGCAGCCCCAAACACATAGATTCTATTCTAGTTTTTATATCATCTTAAATAAATGTACTTATCTTAATAGCGGCGTGTTAGCGGTATTTGCAAAAGAGTATACATAGAGCCTATGCATGTTTTAGACACTTTAAAAAGCATGTCATATAAGGGATTTAGTTGGGAATTCATTTCGTAGCACCATGATCCAATTTGCAACAACACATATCAGTTTTTTCTATAGGCAATATTATAAAATAGTTTACGCAATTTCCGGATTTTTCGGATTCTCTGGGTTTTTCGGATTGCACCCAACTTTGCAGAATCATAGTGTAGGATCACTATCTTGCTTGCGGCAAATCATTTCCCGCGATATTCATGGATCCATATATTGATCCGATTCGATTGGATCAACTCTGACCAGTATTTTAGATATAGCCACGCGCGCGTGAACGCACGCTCGCATGAACGCGCGCACAAGCACAAGCACGCGCGCGGCCACGCACTCACACACGCACGTACTGCCTCCTTCGGTTACGGGCCTCTATGTTAGTTTACCAGTCGACGAAAGACTGAGGCTACCGGCATACATTTGGAAAGAATGTTGGCGAAAGCAGACAACAGAGGCTGAACTCCTACACAATGCCAATGAGCAGGATTTCTAACACGATCACCATGTATCATATGAAAGGTGATAATGCAGCTTAAGCCTCTAACAATGTAAAGGTTAACCACATTCGTAACTCACGTATAGAGTGGGTAAATACGCCTTTACGCGTTACTGTTTGATGTGTATGCAAATACTGCGTATTCTGGGAACGGGTTAGATATTTATTTGCGGCTCGAAACTAGTAAAAGTTGCTATGCCGTGTGTTTGTCAATTATTTTACATTTCTTTGTAAAGCCGTACAACAATATAAAAATATAAAGGCCCACATTCTCACCAAAATGCTTGAAAATAAAACTGTTAAATATGTATACATCAAACGTTTTATTTTGTGTACCTCAATGCAATGAAGCGAAATGTTAAATTCTGATGATTCCAGGCAGTATACATTAATACAATTTCTTAATTGTGAAGGTGAATTAGGGATACGTGGCTCAAAATTCAATTTCACAACTTCAAAATTATATGTTAAAGTTGAAATGGAATACAATTATTATAATCTAAGATTTATTTCGTTTCAATGCATTAAGGAACACACAATTTAAAGGTGCACATTCACACAAGAATGCTCTAAAATAAAATTATTTACATTGTATACGTTTAGAAGCTTAAATCGCATACCTCAATGCAATGAAACGAAAACGAATCTTAGCACATGACGATTTCATCCCGCCTAAATTAATATAAGTTTTTAATTGTGAAGTTGAAATAGGGGCACGTACGCGTCAATAATTCAATTTCAAAACGTAATAAAATTGTATTAATTTATACATAATGAAATCATCATAGTTTAAGATTTTGTTTCACTTTATTACATCTAGCCGTATAATCTAAATCGTGTTCTAACTGCAGAGTTAGTCGGGAATACCGCGTACCTCAAGATTGAGCTACGCCGGTTAAGTCTCTAGCGAGAACATATCGTGTTCTCATTAGAGACTTAACTGGCGTAACGCCATACTGAGGTATTAGGTTATTCCCTAGTAACTCTCCAGTGAGAACACGGCCTACGCCTCTCAGGCCGCGTTCTCACTGGAGAGTTAATCGGGAACAACGCCATACTTCAGTATTGAGCTACGCCGGTTAAGTCTCTAGTGTGAACACGCCCTTAGGCGCACAATTTTAACAATTGTATTTTCAAGCATTCTGGTCTGAAAATTTTAAAATGTATGTATATATTTCCCCATATACTTGTAATACGTATGGGTGTAAATAAGTTGAATTGAAAATATATGCAATCTTAAGCATTTTATTTCCTAGCATTCTGACGTGCTCTAGGGCCTTTGCGTTAAGTATGTATGACCCAGCCCGAGGATCAGCTCACTCCAGCGTGACTGATGAGATAACCCCTGGATCGTATAAACATCTACGCAGTTAAATCGCGTGAATAAAACTCAAGGTCCCTATTAATCATTTGATCATAAATAGCCGAATTCAAATCACTCATTTATAGTTGAATGCATATCCTATTCAATATTTTGAAACTATTTTGGCTGGGAGCGGTTGCTGCCTATGGCAGGAACAACTTCCATTCAACTTAGTTTCAAAATGTGCAACAGTTTACGGCCATAACGTACGCCCTTTGAAATTGAGAAGAAGTGGGAAATGGAGCCGCAAAACGTTCAGACGCGCATGGTTGGTTATTCATGGCGTGGTAATTACGCGTGCGCTTCAATGCACACCCGCTAAACATTTTCACTCACTCCATTTTTCAATTGGTTTTTTTCATGACATAGACTCGTTCATTTGAATAACTCAACCGGCACATTTTTCTAAGGAAGGCGCGCAATATATTGAATGAATGGATTTATTTACACCCATACCTCTTTACAAGGTATACGGGGACATTTCTGTATCTCACAGTAGTATGCGGACAGTAACTGTATATTATACAAACATATATTTCAATTTTCGTCAATATATACATTCCAGCCATTCCAGTGGTAAATCCTCAAACACAGTCCTCTTCCAAGTCCGCAAAACGGCATTCCCCGAGACAACTGCAGCGACCGGCTATAGCTAGAATCGTCATGAAACGATCAAAATATATTCCGTGGGATACTTAGAGACCAAGCGGACTGTGATGCGTTTCCTCGATAGGGGCAGCACCTCCCACTATTCGTTAAGGCTAGGTTTGCGCGATGTGCGCTGCGTTGAAGTACGTGTTGACGCAAATACAACGGGTAGTCCGACGCACCGCATATCATCGCCACATCATTCGCGTTGACATCTATGTGAGAACTAATGCATCGTGATGTTAAGTAGGTGTATTCATATATTTACTCAGTCTTTCTCGTGGACCCAGGGGCGGATCCAGGGGTTAGGGGGCGCAAATGGGAAGGGTCTGGCAGGGGGTGTACCCCTCCCACAGACAGGGTGTTCGGAGGTCCTCCCCGAAAGAATTTGAAAATTATATGCTCTGAGAAGCCATCTCCGGCATTCTGAGTGATCAAAAATCTTACTTTTTGCACGATCACCAACAATAATAGTAGGCGTGGCTAACTTTAGGAGGGGGGGTAGGTGTTGGGTGGGGGGGGGGGCGTACGCCGGCTCCGCTCTCCTTGAATCCGCCAATGGGCTCCATGGATGTAGCAAGAGCACTTATTCTCTGCAATACCCTAGCTGGCAGAAGAAGATCTGGATGAAACTATGACAATGGTAGCGGCCATCATGCTAACTGTATATCCAAACTCAAGCCAATGCTGGGTCCATCTGTTACTATGTGAGAGAAAGGCTCGTGGTGCATTCACGAATCTTGTGTCCGATTTGAAGAGACACGATGATGAATGACAAAAGAGGAGACATACAGGCAAACGGAGAGAGAGAGAGACGGACAGGCAACCAGACAGAGCGACATACAGGCAATCATACGGATTTAGCCTGTATATTTATCTGATGTTCCCACTATGTTTATCGTGACATATATAGATTCCCATATATTTCTGGTAGCATCTGGATCCTTACAATTCACCTTTCCAAGTTTATCAATCGATCATATGACGTCATATGACGTCATAATCAACTAAGTAACGTTTATGATGACGTCATAAGCATGACGTCACGAATGACTCGATATAGCCCATCTTATGCCCTTAAAAGTCCGTCACGTTGTACGAATTGTATGTTTTTGCTATTTCATAAACACGTTGTTGAATATTTTGAAACTAATTTGACTGGGTGCTGCATTGGCAGCAACATCACCCAGTCACATTAGTTTCAAACTATTCAACAGCTTACCTGTATAGTTTTCTGTAATTTAATAGCCAGGTAGTTCAGGGATCGATCGATCCCAGCACGAATGAGATGTGGGTGGAGCTTAACTAGAGATGGGTGGCGCATGGCTGCAGCTGGAAAGGCCCATTATTAGTGGCCCATTCTGTTGATTTAAGTTTAAGAATTTCTCCCTGTCATCGTCCTGTATTTCTACTTCTTGGTTCTGGGCCCTTTTAGCTAGGCTTTCGCGATTACGTGATTATATCGAAAATCGCGATTATGTTTTAAATCGTGAATTTATATGATTAAAAATTAAATAATCGAATAATCGTGAATATTTTCTATTGCACAAAATATTTCAAAACCTAACTTTCAATTACTTTTTAATGCGATATGTCTTGAACAATTACACTGCTTAGTGAATGTTTGTCCATTTGCAGGGAAAGAGAAGACTATTTTTGAAAATGTGTTACTGGAATGACTGGCTCGATTCTCGAGCCAGTCAATTCCAGTGATACATCTTCAAAAATAGCCTTCTCTTGCCATCCAAATGGACTTTTCTAAATACAATTTCAATTATCGTCATTGATATTCTTTTGTTGTTATGTCCTGGTATTTTGTATCCAAGCTGATTAATCGAGTAATCACGATTATTTTTTAATAATCGATCACGATCACTCAACGCAATAATCGCACAAGCCTAGTTTTAGGAGCCATAGTTAAGATGCCTTAAATGCTTCAAATGCTTGAATGATGATTATATGAGAATGTGAGTAGCTTTTGACTATGGTTGAGAAAAAAAATTGGAATGTGTTTTGAGTGTATATTAGGCCTAACAACTGCATTCCAACAACAAACCATACATTTGACAGCCATTTTTTTTCGCAGGGCCACTTTTATTGTCACCTCACACGAGACCTTAACAAATGTATCAACGTCATTGCAGAAATAATTCCATAAATAATTTAAAAACATCAACTACATCTATGCCTACATTGTTGGCAAGGACCTTGGAAAACGGTAGTGCGTGCGATAATGGATAACGCAGCACGCGATAGGATCCATGTTTAGCTAGGGCACGCCCATTCATAGATATGCTACGCCCATTTCTAGATACGCCACCCCAATTTATAATCACACCATGACAATTTATAGACACACCATGCCCATTTATAGCCACACCATGCACATTTAAAGGCACACCACGCCCATTTATAGCCACACCTCGCCCATTTATAGCTATAATCCGCCCACTTGTACGTGTTAGAATCGATTTATATACGTCGAACTCTTAATTCACAGAATCCCAAATTCGAGGCACTTATACAGGTACGCTGATAATTTGAAACTAATTTTACTGGGAACTGTTGCTGTCACACGCATATATTCCATCCTCATCCGTGTTTATTCCCGACGCCATCCAGGTAGGGTCATGCTCCGTCACGGTGAGATACATAGTTGTGTTAAAATTTGAGCCAAATCGGATCATTAGCTCTCTTTAGATGGAGGCCCGAACACATGATCATATTTACCTAAGGATATATTTTATCTTTCCTTATATTTGGGGCATGCAAACAGAATGTGTAATTCACCCTCTACACAATTACATATTTCACAACGACGTTCGCTTCTTTCAGTTCCCGTCAGTAGTATACATCAGCGGTAGACGTCGTCGCCGATTTGTTGATAATATTTAAACTACGTCACCTCACGACTCCTTATATGGAAATGAGCCACACCCACTTGTAGTAGAATTGGGTGGGGGAGATTCGTGGCTCATGACCGTATATATATATATATATATATATATATATATATATATATATATATATATATATATATATATATATATATATATATATATATATATATATATAAATTTGATGTTTTGTTTTCTTCCATGAATATGCATCCCGTGATATAATTCTATCATATCTATATAGTTGCTGGTCCTAGCCAATCGTGTAACACAGAGTTAGTAAAGCCGCTAGTTCCAAATAGAAATCTGCTATTTTCACCAATTCCTGAAAGAGTGATCTGATGTTTTAGTGCTCGGCCAGATGGTTACAATTTATTAAATGGAAGAGTTGAATTCCAGGAACGTTTTGACGTCGAACTTGACCAGGTAACCAAAGCACTGGTCGCCATTGACGAGTAAGTGGACAGTGCTGATGGGCGGTTTACAAACTTTTCATATCATAACGGTTGTAGTGTGAGACACATTGTTCAGAATCTCTTCCATAAAGGAAAGGAAAGGAAACTAGCATAGGGAGAAGAAGCACTACAAACCATCAAATGCTTTCGGATAGCATTGCAGTGGATCCCTTCACACTGTGGAGTCCAAGGAAATGAGGAAGCAGACAACATGGCAAAGGTGGGTGCAGAAGAGAATCAGACAGAAAACATGTTTACGCATACAGAGATGAAGACTATCATCAAGTCACTCTATAAAACACCTCAATCAGAAGATGCCTACCATCATCTCTCGAGGCCAGAGCAAGTGACCATTTTTCGTCTCAGAACTGGACATAACAGACTAAACCAACACATGTACAGGCGGTTCCACCTTACGACATCGCCCGCTTGTCCTTGTGGAGAAGCAGAACAGACCACAGAGCACATACTTCAATGTTGCAGTACGTATCAGCTGCTGAGAGAAGAAATCTGGCCTTTGTCAACCTCCTTTCTTGAAAAGCTGTATGGGCCTGTGGAAGAACTGCAGAAGACCACAGATTTCATCTTGAGAACGGCTCTCCAAGTGTGATACCAGCGATCGAAAAGAAGAAAGAATAAAAAGAAGCATAGGGATATCTCGATCAATTCACCTTTCCAGTGTATCCATCCATCATCTAACCTCGTATTACGTCATACTCAGCCCAGCGCGTGTATGATGACGTCACAATCATTACGCCACTGTGGGTGCCATATAGACCATCACCAAATCTCAAATACTCCGACACGTTGTATGAATTGTATGTCTTTGTAATTGTTTGCTATTTAATAAACATGCTTTTGAGTATTTTGAAACTAATTTGACTGGGCGCTGTTGCTGCCTTAGGCAGCAACAGCACCCAGGCAAATTGGTTTCAAAATATTCAATA
This sequence comes from Chaetoderma sp. LZ-2023a, assembly GCA_034401795.1. Taxonomy (NCBI): domain Eukaryota; kingdom Metazoa; phylum Mollusca; class Caudofoveata; order Chaetodermatida; family Chaetodermatidae; genus Chaetoderma; species Chaetoderma sp. LZ-2023a. The sequence continues at coordinate 40,937,938 of CM067363.1, read as the reverse complement.
GCTTAAATGTGTAGATTTTTTTGGAAATTGATAGTCAGCGTGTTCAGAGATCGGTCGATCCCAACAGGAGAGAAGTGTGGGTGGGGCTTAGCTAGACATGGACAGGGTAAAGCTAAAACCGGAAAGGTGTGTTGTCATTACCTCATTCGTTTTAAGATCCCTCGTGATACTTCCAGTATAAGTATACTTGCCCGACAAATCTTCCCTGGAAATAGCAGTTTTTACAGGAAGTTGATATAAGGATGTACCAGACAATCCGTATTCAATTTTTGTTATTGACCTGAAACAAAATACCCCTGAAAATCACTGCTTATGCAGAAAGATACTCCGAAACGAGATTTTCAGTATTTAAAGACACAAAAAGAAGAATGGGTAGAGAACATATAAGAAACATAGTTATATTTTACGAAACCTGACAAAATAATCATATAAAGTAAGACTAATCATACGAAATGGTGACAGAGCAATGATTCATGCCATTTGTGAATGTTGTCTGAATGTGTTACATGGAAAGATAAAGTTATTTAGAAAAGCTACAAAAGACTCAGAAAATGCAAGACCAGCAATCATAAGACTGGGCTTGAACCGAAAAGAAATATTTTACAGTTATAACAGGTGTGTTTTAAAATTAATAACCTCATGATATGGAAATTAGAATTCTTTTTTTATTGTTAAAGGGTTAACCGGGCATCTACTGGTTAATACACTATGAGCGGGCAAAGGGAGTGTGTTTTAAAAGATGATGTCTATGGAGATTTCTGGGCTAGGGAGAGTATTTCAATGAAGGCTAATGAAAAATTTAAGTTTCAACATCAGTCAGAAATACAACCAAATGGAATTGAAATTCGATTTTATCGGCCGTTTGTTATAGGTGAATTTAAACATTGTTGCCTGATCTCGGGAGATAAGGTAATAATTCTTCACACATATGATCGAGTTTGGATACTACGTAATTGTCTCTAAACTAGTGTTTTTGATTGTTTCAAGAATCGTGTCAAATCCCATCATTCTATTCTTAAATGATAATGTGCTACATTTCAGTTTAACAATAATTCGCTCATTATTTCATCATCGATCATATTAATGGAATACGCTTTTGGACCCCTACAAATGAATTCAATGATTTTAAGATGTTTACGTACCTCATCAGTAAATTCACCTAAACGATTATGATTAGTTGTAATAGTGCTTGGAATACGGGAGTGCTGAAAATACACAATACCCACCATGTCATGATAAAGACATTGTTCACCAATTTAGAGAAGACTTTTATATAGTACCACCGGTGCATAATTTATCTCAAAACAAGATAGAATAACATTTGTTTTGTTATCGCTGACATGGAAGATTTCTGATTCCCCCTATTGACTTAACAATAATTCGGAGTTACACAGATTAATGGTTTTGATCTTCTTAGCTTTGTCTAATAAAATTAGGTGAAAACGAGTATTACTATGAAAGAATTTTGACTCAGCAAACTTGAGTTTCTGAAGATATCCTCCAAATCCGCGCAGTGCCAATTTTGATAGCGAGAGGATAGACAGGTTAAATTTAATTTTGTCTTAATCCAAAAGTATGTATTCTTGGAAATATTCTGAAATGTATTTATTTTTCGCTTCAGCGTTGATTATGTGACTTGTAAAACCTGAAGCAATCCGTTTCAATTTAAGAAATTTTAAAATACAATCTGTGAATAATGTATCTGTCATTTTCGGGGAAATGCTGGATTTCGTAAAAGGCTACGATTTGATACCCCATTTCAATGGATTTGTTAATTTCTATTAGTGGTACACACATAAGTCAAAGAAAGCTATTTATAAGAATGCTGACATTGTGTTTGCTGGTTCAATTTTAAACACATCTTACACAATCTGAAAACCAACCTATCCTCACATTTCATGGGAAGGTATGGTTGGAAAACTGTTTTCGGAGGAAGAATGTCGCATTTAATTAACCCGAACTATTCATGAGCTCGGTTGAAATGTTTACAATTTTCAGTTATGATTTCAGGATAGTCTAGTGGATATTCAAACGCCGAGCATACATAGGGGTATAATGCACAGATATCTGCAAAAATAGATTTTCTGATTGACTTTAGTTTTAGTATATAATTGCAGGACGTTGGTGCTGCCACCATAAAGAGCATGACGGGGTATTAATGTGGAGAAAAAGCTTAATTCAGAAACAAATTTTGCGACTTTTGTTTTTGCGCTAATGTTTTTCCTGAACTGACATTCCCAAATCTTGTGAACAATTTTTTCAGATTTTCTGAACTCATACGTGTGTTTCTGTGTTCTTGTGAATATTTCTTCCATGGCTAAAATTAAATAAGTTGGGGTTCTTGTTAAATGCCTTCTGAGCGGAAAACATGATAAACACCCTTTCTAACACGCATGTAGTTTACAGACTGTGGATGTCTCATGACACTTTTAAGTCAAACTTTGTGTGAAACTTACTGGACAATTTTAAGTGAAGCATTTTGAGTAAAATACTAAGACTTATTCTTGTTGGAAGCCCTCACTGGCTTTTTATACCGCTTGGTGCAAAATCCGCCGATTTACATATTTTAGAAAGCCCGCTTAAATCTTTGGTAATTTGATGTATTTTGAAACAAGAGTTTCTCCCTGTTTTAGCTAGAACATATTTGTGCACACGGGCACACGTGCGTTTTAGCACACATCCGCGTGCACATATTTGGTTTATACAGCTTTGGCGCATATGTCCACCTATCTCAATATCATTGTAGCAACTCAATAACCAAATTGTCCCATTAGTAAACAGCGCAGACCCATATACAAATTGATTATTGGTGCTCTCATTGGTAAACATCGCAGGCCCATACACTAGTTGGCTAGCGGCACACCCTTTTGTAAATGGCGCCAGGCCATATACTAATTGGTTATTGGCATACCTGTTTTAAATGGCGCATGACCCATATGACAATGTCAAATTAGCGCCAATAGCCAATACAGCTATCCATTCATTAATTCTGTCTTACTGATCATTTCAGCAATCCATTCAGTTGTTCAAACACGTATACGTCTGGAGACTATTGCCGGTAGACACTAATTTATGTTTTTATTGAATTGATTCAAGCCACTGATTAATCCATTGTTTTGTGATTATACATAATGTATGTCTGTAGTTAAGGATCAGAGACATTAATTTGAAGACTAATAACTCAAGGATCAAATGAATTGACTAACATTGAGTAGAATTCACGTCTTATTGGATACATTCATAAACACTTTAAACAATACTCACATTATTCAAGAAATTTTAAATCTTCTCGTATAAAATGTCCATATGCAGAGCAAGAAATTATTTTTGAAAATTTATTTATGCAAAATTTAAAACAACAGTTTCATTCAAAGAATGTGTGTGCCACATCTCACCCAGCGATTACCCACACATGCCCATACACAGATTCCGTAAGTATAAGTATACTTGCCTGACAAATCTTCCCTGGAAATAGCAGTTTTTACAGGAAGTTGATATAAGGATGTACCAGACAATCCGTATTCAATTTTTGTTATTGACCTGAAACAAAATACCCCTGAAAATCACTGCTTATGCAGAAAGATACTCCGAAACGAGATTTTCAGTATTTAAAGACACAAAAAGAAGAATGGGTAGAGAAGATTATAAGAAACATAGTTATATTTTACGAAACCTGGCAAAATAATCATATAAAGTATGCAGACTAATCATAAGAAATGGTGACAGAGCAATGATTCATGCCATTTGTGAATGTTGTCTGAATGTGTTACATGGAAAGATAAAGTTATTTAGAAAAGCTCCAAAAGACTCTGAAAATGCAAGACCAGCAATCATAAGACTGGGCTTGAACCGAAAAGAAATATTTTACAGTTATAACAGGTGTGTTTTAAACATAATAACCGCATGATATGGAAATTAGAATTCTTTTTTGATTGTTAAAGGGTTAACCGGGAATGTACTGGTTAATACACTATGAGCGGGAAAGGGAGTGTGTTTTAAAAGATGATGTCTATGGAGATTTCTGGGCTAGGGAGAGTATTTCAATGAAGGCTAATGAAAAATTTAAGTTTCAACATCAGTCAGAAATACAACCAAATGGAATTGAAATTCGATTTTATCGGCCGTTTGCTATAGGTGAATTTAAACATTGTTGCCTTATCTCGGGAGATAAGGTAATAATTCTTCACACATATGATCGAGTTTGGATACTACGTAATTGTCTCTAAACTAGTGTTTTTGATTGTTTCAAGAATCGTGTAAATCCCATCATTCTATTCTTAAATGATAATGTGCTACATTTCAGTTTAACAATAATTCGTTCATTATTTCATCATCGATCATATTAATGGAATACGCTTTTGGCCCGCTACAAATGAATTCAATGATTTTAAGATGTTTACGTACCTCATCAGTAAATTCCCCTAAACGATTATGATTAGTTGTAATAGTGTTTGGAATACGGGAGTGCTGAAAATACACAATACCCACCATGTCATGATAAAGACATTGTTCACCAATTTAGAGAAGACTTTTATATAGTACCACCGGTGCATAATTTATCTCAAAACAAGATAGAATAACATTTGTTTTGTTATCGCTGACATGGAAGATTTCTGATTCCCCCTATTGACTTAACAATAATTCGGAGTTACACAGATTAATGGTTTTGATCTTCTTAGCTTTGTCTAATAAAATTAGGTGAAAACGAGTATTACTATGAAAGAATTTGGACTCAGCAAACTTGAGTTTCTGAAGATATCCTCCAAATCCGCGCAGTGCCAATTTTGATAGCGAGAGGATAGACAGGTTAAATTTAATTTTGTCTTAATCCAAGAGTATGTATTCTTGACAATATTCTGAAATGTATTTATTTTTCGCTTCAGCGTTGATGATGTGACTTGTAAAACCTGAAGCAATCTGTTTCAATTTAAGAAATTTAAAAATACAATCTGTGAATAATGTATCTGTCTTTTTCGGGAAAATGCCGGATTTCGTAAAAGGCTACGATTTGATACCCCATTTCAATGGATTTGTTAATTTCTATTAGTGGTACACACATAAGTCAAAGAAAGCTATTTATAAGAATGCTGACATTTTGTTTGCTGGTTCAATTTTACACACGTCTTACACAATCTGAAAACCAACCTATCCTCACATTTCATGGGAAGGTATGGTTGGAAAACTGTTTTCGGAGGAAGAATGTCGCATTTAATTAACCCGAACTATTCATGAGCTCGGTTGAAATGTTTACAATTTTCAGTTATGATTTCAGGATAGTCTAGTGGATATTCAAACGCCGAGCATACATAGGGGTATAATGCACAGATATCTGCAAAAATAGATTTTCTGATTGACTTTAGTTTTAGTATATAATTGCAGGACGTTGGTGCTGCCACCATAAAGAGCATGACGGGGTATCAATGTGGAGAAAAAGCTTAATTCAGAAACAAATTTTGCGACTTTTGTTTTTGCGCTAATGTTTTTCCTGAACTGACATTCCCAAATCTTGTGAACAATTTTTTCAGATTTTCTGAACTCATACGTGAGTTTCTGTGTTCTTGTGAATATTTCTTCCATGGCTAAAATTAAATAAGTTGGGGTTCTTGTTAAATGCCTTCTGAGCGGAAAACATGATAAACACCCTTTCTAACACGCATGTAACTTAAAGACTGTGGATGTCTCATGACACTTTTAAGTCAAACTTTGTGTGAAACTTACTGGACAATTTTAAGTGAAGCATTTTGAGTAAAATACTAAGACTTATTCTTGTTGGAAGCCCTCACTGGCTTTTTATACTGCTTGGTGCAAAATCCGCCGATTTACATATTTTAGAAAGCCCGCTTAAATCTTTGGTAGTTTGATGTATTTTGAAACAAAGTTTCTCCCTGTTTTAGCTAGAACATATTTGTGCACACTGGCACGTGAGCATATTTGGTTTATACAGCTTTAGCGCATATGTCCACCTATCTCAATATCATTGTAGCATCCCAATAACCGAATTGTCCCATTAGTAAACGGCGCAGACCCATATACTAGTTGGCTAGTGGCACACCCTTTTGTAAATGGCGCCAGGCCATATACTAATTGGTTATTGGCATACATGTTTGTAAATGGCGCATGACCCATATGACAATGTCAAATTAGCGCCAATAGCCAATACAGCCATCCATTCATTAACTCTGTCTTACTGATCATTTCAGCAATCCATTCAGTTGTTCAAACACGTATACGTCTGGAGACTATTGCCGGTAGACACTAATTTATGTTTTTATTGAATTGATTCAAGCCGCTGATTAATCCATTGTTTTGTGATTATACATAATGTATGTCTGTAGTTAAGGATCAGAGACATTAATTAGAAGTCTAATAACTCAAGGATCAAATGAATTGACTAACCGTGATTAGAATTCACGTCTTATTGGATACATTCATAAACACTTTAAACAATACTCACATTATTCAATAAATTTTAAATCTTCTCATATAAAATGTCCATATGCAGAGCAAGAAATTATTTTTGAAAATTTATTTATGCAAAATTTAAAACAACAGTTTCATTCAAACAATATGTGCGCCACATCTCACCCAGCGATTACCCACACATGGCCATACAAAGATTCAGTAAGCCACCACCACCCTTTTTGATAGACAGTGTTTCTTTAACTAGGACGTGTCAAATAATTTACCCAGTGACTGAAAGTTAATCATTGATCTCTGAAGGTAGCGGTAGAAATCACAATTTCTCTACAACTATACGTATTTGATATTGGCGCAGGTTTGATATTGACATATTGGTATTCGCCATTGGCAAACGGGTACGCTGATAACCTTATACATTCCTGCTAATTTATATCGATGTAACATGCTCACATTAGAACTTCGTGTTTAGCCATGCGCCGTTTACAAACGGGTGCGCCGAATCATCACCATGCCTTCAAAGTAAGTGAAAACTTGAATACACGTTTTGAGATTGAATGTTGTGGAATCTTCCAAAATCCTTACTTGTTCCGCTAGGTTAGGGAAATCAATATGTGGGTAAATCTGTTTGAACTGTTACTTTTACTGGAATGTTTTTATTGTAGATGTCTAAAACAGGTAAACATCAACTTTGAATTATTTTGTTATTATTTTAACAATATCCGGAGGCAGGTATCTACGGCGGCGGTGGTCACGATATACAATCAACCCTGTCTATATCGACCACATGAGTTGGGCCACAACTAATAGTGTAACGTTTATTCAAGAGCTAATTAGATTAAGCTGAGATTTAACGCATATCCAATAGTAACATGGTGATATGATCATGTAGACTTCTTAAATTGCTATGCACGAACTCTATTAAGTAGGTATTAAGTGCGAAGTAGCACTACATGATCATACATTCCTACGTAAGAGTTGAGGTGTCACATCAATCATTGCAGATACCAGTGTCAGTACCATTCAATCTTCAATCTAATGGCATAGTTGACGAAATCTTTTGTGTTCTTCAATCTAATGATGACTGCCATATGTCGAAATGAATTGTTTTTTAGCATTTTTAAAGTTAATGAAATCTCCTCCAATGGGAAAACAGACATAGTAGTGTTGATAAACGGACATTTAGGCTATACAACTCAATGTCACATGAATTATCCAAGTACTCAAAAGCAAAATGATGTCACACTGCCTGTATGCATCAACACACGCGGTCTATAGCCAAATCAAATGTATGATGAACTTGTATAAAGTCGATTGGCATCTTGTGACTGGACTAATTTATATCGCTGTAACAGGCTCACATTAGAACTTCCTGCTTAGACAAACTTAATTTGTGGCCGATTCATCAGATAGCTTCCGTATACCATCAGCTTACAAAACGTTTTGTCATTATGGCCATGAAAGCCAAATATCTGAAAGTGTCTGATATTTTTTGATATGTGCGAAAAGTATCTTGCTGTGTGTGCCAAGTAAAAGCTTCGTGCTTACTGTTCATAGTGAGGGTGCATACGTGATCATGTGACATGCAAAATGACTGGGTACAGTGAATTTGTAGCTGACGCAATTTCACGCGACAAACTGGCGAATCTTTCCTTCGATTATCCCTGCTTATTTGTTGTGTGCTGTAATGGGTATAAAGCACAGGGAATTGAGTATCTCCCTCTGGGGAGCCGACTAATGTTTCAAACTCTGCAGATTTCACAGACTTGACGCATACTCTCAGCTTGGTGTCTGCAGTTGTAGTCTCACTTGTCTCAGCTTATCCTCATTGTAACTGGACTGTCGTAGTACATCTAGGCTCTGTGAGCATTTAATTGTGCCAAAGGCTCATTACATGTCAATGCCCATTTTGTGGACATCCCAGTGTTTGGACATGACTAATGACACAAGCATGCATTTAATCCATACACTGTCAGCCCACATCTAAAGCCACTTTAACATGATCCAGTGAAGTCATCGATCTTGTATCGGATGCAGCATAGAGTAACAATGGATAGGATTGTATGTAGGCATTTGAGGCGCAAAATGGGCCACAGATGTGCTGTGACCAGGGTAGCTACTTGGGATTGGGTAGCACAGTAAGGGGTGCATTGACCCATGGCATCGATGGGGAAGGTGGTGCATACAAGCTGAAATGATTAGGCGCGTGATAGGGTTTGATATGATGTCATGTGCATATTTAAATAGTTCATTGCTCATGTCATTAGGTCCGGACACACGGTCATTTCTCAAGCAAGCCATTTTTATGTATTCCACTGGTACGTTTGCAAAAATCGTCTCTCTTGATGTTTAGAAAATTGGAATTTCAGTAAAGAATCTTGACCATAGACAACATATACGTAGCACTTCGCGCGCGTTCAGCATTGTGGAAATAAGAGGTGTATTCTGAACGTGAGAAACCTATTATTCGAATAACATATGTTGCTGCTTTTCTAATGGTATGTTATTACTTTGGACTTGTTAAGTATGACGTCACCGCGCGTGATTCGTAACTTGGAAGTGTATACCTTACTTTATTACATCATAAGTACGTGTTTATGACGTCATCATTTGTTGTTAAACAAAAACATTGTTTTGTGTATTTAACAATCGAGCTGAACCCGGAAATACGTCATCACTTAACAAGCCCATAACGAGGACAGCGTGCACTATAATTCACCTTTCCAGAGCACCCACTCATCAGATGACGTCATACTCAACTACGTGATGTGTAGAATGACATCATAATAAATGACGTCATGAATAACGTCGATAAGTACGTCAGGAACGCATATTTCCAGACGGGATATGCGTTGTTGTGCTAATTGTATGGATTTACTATTTAATAAATATTCTGTTGAATATTTTGAAACTAATTTCACTGGGCGCTGTTGCTGCCATAGGTAGCAACAGCACCCAGCCAACTAGTTACAAAATACTCAACAGTTCCCTGTATAGTTTTCAGGAAATTGATAGCTAGGGGATTCTGGGTTCGACCACTCCCAACAGGGCGAGGTGTGGCTGGAGCTTAGCTATTGATGGGCGGGGCATAGCTAAAAATGGAAAGGTCCATTTCAAATGCGCTCATGAATAGATTTTGTAATTTAAACAATGTAAATAGCCTATGACGAGTTTGTCCGATTGTCGGAGGAAATGTGTCTCGACCTCATCCTATGCAAAGCATACCATTGAACGTTCCTTAATAACACACGCCTTGCAAATTATCTGGAAAACGGTACCTGTAACATAATATGTGTATGTCCAGACTGCTATGTTTTGTTTTCCTAGAAAAAATGGTAGTAGAAATAAACATATTTATGAAACTGTAACGCATCATTTGTGGCGTATAGGGTTTCATGTTAATAATGATGAAAAAACATGATTTCATATTCCTGTAGTTGAACCTCCAATGTCACATGCACGGTTCATGTGATTAAATAGCAATGCTAATGCATTTGAGAACGATTCTGCTAAAATTATTAATCAGAAAAAGATATGATTGACGTTACAATTTCACAAATATTCCTTCATAAACATGCATCCTTAGATGACACACCTTCGTTAATAGTTTGCAGGTCTGTTAACATATAACATGGATCGCTCGAACACACGTTGCTATTATTAATGTTATCTGTTTCTATAATATTATAATTTCTCAACAAGACACCAATATCATTGTGGTTAGGAATGGACGTGGTATGTATTTCTAGTCACTACAGTAGGTCACTAATAAACAGATTCTGTCACCACCCAAATCGTTACACTTCCTTATTTACATCAACGTTATGAATGATGTTGTGTTGTCCTTCCGTATCTCATCGCATTACGAATGTCATACCGGATAACGCTGAATAAGGCTCGTTAACTGTATACCTGATGAATCTGTTCAGACACCATTATCTAGGAAGGCATAACTCTGTAAATATTACATATTTTGAGGTCACTCTGGGTGAAGGTACTGTTTGTGCGCGCGTATGTGTTGTTATAATACATGTATGTCTGTCTGCATTTATTTTCTGCAAACGTTTTAGATAATCGTATCTCAGTCAACCTTGAACATATTCTAACCTACATCATCATGCTGTATTTTTGACAGAAATGTGTATATATCGAATTCGTAATAAATAACATCAGTATATTTTGTTCGGCATGGAGCACACTACTGCCACGACAGGCCAGGCATTGTATCAAATACCTTATGGGTTACGCGCACAGGCAGTTCCAAATGATGAAGCTTACCACAACATGATTCTCATCTTAGAGTAGTTGCATCTAGCAGCCAACTACATTTGGGCAGTTGGTAAGTGTCTGAGAAATAGTGGAGCAGAAGTAATCCTGGTACAGAGTGGGACATGTAAGTTGGGTACAGCCAACAAGAGATTTGTCCCAGCTGGCAATTACCTAGGGGAAGCAATGGCCATGCTTCATTTAGAGGCGTTTGAAGATTAGTATCTGGCTGAATACAGGGATGGTTTGGATGTGAACGAGTTGATAGTAAATTAAAAAACTGTGTGTGCCTTCCATGAAGATCGTAATGAGCACTAGATGAACAACCAATGCCAGAGTGGGACCTTCCATTAGATGCACTCTCCAACCTGGTGACAGAAATGAACAAATCTGATGACGAACGAAGAGACTCACCAACACATACATTATGGAGAAACTGCATTACTGCGATCGATGTACTTCTACACTTCACTGCTGCCATACGACTTGGACAATGGAAACAAAGTTTAGAAGACGGCAACAACATGTTGCCATACACCACTGCAGCTGGACGAGATGGCAAACATGGTGCACGTGGACTCATGGGCATCTCTCTGGATGATACGGCAAGGACAAAGTGAGTGTACACAAAATCCATTCTGGCAGAAGCTTCAGCAAACTTCAAGGACATGATGAGGACTCCATATAGAGCGTGAGCCACTCAGCATCACAATGAAGGCAAGAAAGAAATGGTACATCGAATCATGCGATGTGTTTCTGAGCTGAGAAAGCCATTCAAAGTCTAGTCATTAGACATGACCAACAGCACCAGCTATGATTACATGAGATCTGGAAAACGTTGCCCTTATTGGATCTGCAGCTGTTAAAAATGTTTGACGAATGAATCTCAAAAGATAAATAAAGTGAAACTGCATACATTCGAAGAATTGAAGGCAAACTCATGCAAAAGCCTACCACAAAAGCAAAAAGGGAAACTACACAGTGAAGTCATGATTTTGAAGAAAATACTACAACTGAAAACCGTATGAAAGGACGTTAACGTCGAAGAAACAATAGAGCCCCCACATTTATTTGAGTTAGATTGGTCAATGCGACATGGCAACAAGGCTACTTGGTTGGGTTCCATGCTATGGGAAACTAAAATAAAAGTGGAAGAACAACTACCACAATCGAATAAGAGTACTGCTTTCATCATAGATTCTATGTATTTCATTCAGGAGCACGCATTCACGGAAAGAGAGACATTTGCTGCGTACCAAAGTCGGATCCTATGGAAAGCGATAAGCATAGTCCCTGAAACTTATGATAATATACATGTTCCAGGTGGCCGGTATGACCATAAGGACAGTTGGAAATATGAGGAGCGAGAACGCAGGAATGCTCAACAAGTACACAAGGAATATGAGGTTGTTGCTTCAATAAAAAAAACATTAGGCTCAAAGACGTCATGAAAGTGTCTCGCAACAAAATGAAATTACAAGACTTTATTTGCACGTCTTGGGAAGCTAAAGCATCAGATCATATGTTGGATGGCGTCTGTTTGTTTCTTTATGGTAGATTCTTGGATGAACAGAAGAGCGTATGTGTATCATCGGCAGGTGTCCAGTCGATAGTTCAACTCATTTCAAACCATGACGAATATGACGCTCAAATAGTCCGTCATGCGATATATGCAGCACATCACATGAGCACTAAGCGTATCGTCATATATGCAATTGACACTGATATAGTAGTTATGCGTGTATACTATGGCAGCACTTTGCTGGATGGCATCGAGCTCTGGATACGAACAGCAGCAGAACAATGGATATCAGTTCATCAGCTATCAACACTATTGAGGCCATAGGATTGCGCTCTCCACCCCTTTCTGTATGCGTTAACCAGAAAGGATGATAGCAACCTTTTGTTTGGGATGGACAAAGTAAAAGCTCTTAAGCACCGAGATGATGTGGACTGCAGCATGTTGGGACAGTATGGAGAAACCAATAACTACGACGTTGGCGATGAACTTATATATATATATATATATATATATATATATATATATATATATATATATATATATATATATATATATATATATATATATATATATATATATATATATATATATATTTATAATATATGTTGCTAGAAATCTCGTCATGGTCATGCATGGTGGGTGTGGCTTTACATCCCTAGCATCATTACGGGTTCACAGGTTCATGAGTAAAAGTTCAGGATTTGAGGTATCTTCCGCCTACAGAAAATGCATTCCATCAGCATCTTATGCGTGCACTTTATGCAGCACTACTTCGAAAACGTGCCCACATAGCAGTAATGGATATACCGTCTGAACTCATATTTGAATGGAAGATGGGTGAAGCGTCCTTGAAACCGATCAACATGACACAACCAGCATTACCAGAAGTCGCCAAAGAGCTCACCTGCTGCAAATGTGTTGGTAGCAAATGCTTAGGCAATTGCCGGTGTAAGATATCGCAGGTACCGTGTTGTCTTTCACGTAGATGTGAGGGTACGGCGGACAAATGTGTGCGTGCATTGCTCCTACACACCCTGGATGACAATATTGATTCGGATGCAGGCGATTCGAATTGGAGTGACAGAGACGATTGAACATATCAGGCGATAGTATAGAGAGCAAATAAGTATCATGCTGCAGTCTTAATGATGACTGGCGTTGTCTGAAAAATGCTCCTGTAATTTTGATTGTTTTAATTATATGTATGCAGTTGCTGGGAAGTGTCAAAACAGACACCTGCTGATTTTGGTTGTCCTGTACATTGACAAATTTCACATCTCCATGAATAATAAATAAGTCCGCCACGCTATTCATGTTGTTTTGATGTAGACAGATTCTTCATAAATGTAACAAATCTAATTGACAAACTGGTAAGGAGACAAAGTTATACTAGGCGTGTCGCAAACACAGCTTATATGCATGGGATGGCAAAATGGAATGTACCAACTAATTCTCAGTGATTTCCAGTGATTTCCATATTACATAATCTAAATGGCAATCATAGAAAGACTGTGTACTCTATACCGAATGTATGGTAGTATATACAAATTCATATATATATTATTTCACGAGACACAACTTGAGTGGTATACATTTTCTGTGTGACACATTCATAATTTTCAAACGCTATTTATTTGCACAGTCAATTCTGTCAGTTTTGACGTTCTGTTTATCAGTAGGTGTGATGGGACGTGTTTTGCTCAATAACTATATAATGACCAGACATCCATATATGTATTTGGCATCATATGATAGGGAAATGTAGGACGAGGACGAATCCCAGCACGTGATGACCTCGCTGAGTAAAAATCAATATACGCCTCTCATTTGGCAAATTGAGCTGAATGTATGACGCATAATCCCAATTCAAAATACATCAACCACACGGTACAAAGCCACCCCGTGACAGGACCCACCCGGCCCCACCACATCAATGCGCACAACCTAAGCCTCCAGAAGTACCCAACCTCATCAACCTCATCACCAAAGGCCCTGGGACGTATGAGCACTTTTTCAATACGTGTACCGTCTGCCACTCTGAGTAACGCAATTAAATAGTGATTTGCATATACACATAATGCGCATATAGGCGTTATGAAAAGAAAAGTTTGTTTATAGCAAATATGATGAGTGCGAGCGGCCCGTCAGTCCAGTAGCGAAGCGCTCAAATTCATCCAGACGAAATTCGAAAGTCGTTAAACTTTATTTTTCGTGCAGGACTACCTGAATTATTCATATCATCTCAGTAATTTTTGTGAAATATTAATCACGTGTTTTGCTCATAGAAATACGGATTTAAAAACTTATTTTTAACAAGGGTAATGTTTTCAGGGCTCAGTTGCTCTGATAATCGTTTGTGTTCGTCCCGTGTTGTCGAGTAGCTTGCGAAACTGAATGGAGATATCCGACTTGTCATTCATGTATGTGACGTCACACTCAATTACGTCACATACACGTTGACGTCACAATCAAACCGTGTAATGAAAGACGTATCTGTCTCCTTCGTAAACATTTAAAAGACGATAAAGTATAGATTGTGAAACTTATTTCACTGGACAATGCCAGTCATATTAGTTTTAAAATAGTTTCTAACTTTCCTGTATATCTTTTATAAATGGTATCTTGAGAATTCAGGTTACAAAGCATCCCTCTATAAACGGACCCCGACACGCGAATAACGTGGGCGGAGCTTGGCTAGGAATGGGCGTGACATAGCTAGACATTGTTCCTCGAATTGTCTCAACCCGGTGTTATCTGAGCGGACAAGCAACAGCGTTATTAGACCCTACTCCAGTCGCTCGTCCATGTTAGAGGCCTTATGTATCGAGAATAACATATAGATCGTTGTATGGGAGAAGGGAAACTAGCATACGTAAATGCGTGCATATCATTAGCCTGGAATGTCTTTATACCACAGGCCGTATATGAGTCAGACACGTCCACACATTAACGCTAAAGTCACAAAAACAGTGCTTGAAATCAGGCATACCGATAAGCTATGCGATAATTTAAACATTTAATAACCAAATTTGACGAAGAAAATAAAAATATTTGCGTATTGAATGCCAATTTGCGGGCAACGATAAGACTATTTTGAAACATTACCACTTGAATGACTGGTTCGATAACGGAGCCAGTCATTTCGGTGGTAATTTTCAAAAATAGTCTTATCTTTGCCTCGAATGAACATTCCTCAAGACCACCACAGTTCCTGTCGGTTTACGCTGGTTTTGACATGAAAGCGTTACATCTAATTTACTAGAACGCCTTTGAATGACGCTGACAGCCTTCAGAAAAATTAGTTTTAAAATATTCAAAATATACACGTGTGTAGGTGTGTATATGGGCCGCGGAATTGGGTGCTGTCGAGGGCAACGTGTCATCCTATTAAGTTGATGCGGACGCCGCATAGGATGCTCAGACAAAGAAAATAAGTCGTGATGCATGCCGAATTCATTATTAAAATGACATCGGATTCGTTCTCAAAGTGCCTAAATTACCTATTTAGCAGGGAAGACAACCCCTCACCCATCATTGAGGGGAGGTGGGGAAGTGGGGGGGGGGGGGTGCGGCGGAGGGCACCATTTCATTGACTCCCCCAGCTTGGTTTCTCACCCAAAGATTGAACTCGTTCTACCGTCCTTACTAGCAAAACATTTAGGCCTACAAATATTGATTTTGTTCGTATCGTTACGATAATATGTGCGCGGTTGTAGGCCTACACGTAGCCTTCCTGTGTAGGCAAGGGTAGGCTTAATTAATGTAATACAGTTTTAATTTATTTATCTTTAAAAAAAGTATATTCTCCTGGCCCAATCACTAGCGTCTAAACGTTATCCAGGGTCCGGGGTTATCTCCGAATAACCGTCATGCATCAGTAATTTATCGGGGGACTGGATAAACCGGTGTTGTGTCTGACACGTGACGCAATGCCGAAACGGGTTTAGTATATTAGAAGTACTCGCGGGCCAGGCGCGCTCACTAGCCGTTTTCTCAACATAGAGTTTGCATTTTCAAAAGAAATAGGATTTTTAAATTTTATATTTAATTTACAAAATCTGCTTCAAAATGAAAACATCGTTGTTGTTGCTGGTTGCCGCGGTCCTGATAATACCAAGTAAGTAATAGATCACACCTACACCTGTATACGAACCCTTACCACTCTGATATCAGAAATTTAAATTTTCAAACTAAAATTAAATAATACTCTGCTGTTCATCTTCAACAAATTTGGTTGAGGATTTTGCTGTCATAGACAGCAGCATCGTCCACCAAAATTGTAGAAAGGTGAACACAGTTTCTTTGTTATTGGCATGGTAAAAGATTGAACTTTGACCTCAGCGTTGTATGGGTTAAGGATCAGATACAGTACAGATTAGAAATAACGTTTCCAAAACATGATAAAACGCACTGTCGAATATTTTGGACTTTGTTGATTGAAGGCTTTCTCAAATTAAGTTCAAAATATTCAACAGAAAATATCGTGTAAGAATTGTTCTAACTAACAGATTTCACCCACTCATCGCTCTTGTTGTGGTTGATCGATCCTTGAACTGCCTGACTATCAATTTCCAGAAAAAATATACAGGTCAGCTGTCGAATATTTTGAAGCTAATTTGACTGGGTGTTGTTGCTGCCTATGGCCAGCCATATTAGTTTCAAAATGTTCAACAGCATGTTTATTAATTAGTACCAATATACAATTCGTACAACAACGTTTACTCCGTCACCAATTTGCTTTTGTGACGGACTTATCTACGTCATTCACACGTCCTACACGTCGCGTAGTTGATTATGACGCCATATGATTGATGGATAAACTGGAAATTGCCATTGCCAACTTTGATAATACGGCATCTGCAGTGGTCTTGGGGAGTCTCCATTTGTAGGACAAGAAAATAATATTTTTGAAAATTTTCAAAAATTATCTTCTCTTGGCCTGCAAATGAACGCTACTCGAATTCTCTTGACCATCACCACTTTGATGGTCAAGCCTGTCAAAAACCGGCCTCTGTAGTATCGAGGGGCGGGGGGGGGGGAATAATCATTTGCCAGAGAATGCTATTTTTGTAAATATCATTGGTATCTTTACAAAGATAGGTCAAGTGTCTGTTTACTTGCAGCTGTGCTTGGGTGCAATAATGTGAAGCTGCTTGGATGTACCACGAAGCATGGCACAAAGCTGGGGGCTAGAGTTATCGCGGATGCTGTAAATTCAAACTACAGACTGTCATGCGAGTAAGCGAACACCGCATCTACCGCCATCACTGATAGAGCGTGATCCCCAACCCACCAATACCATTACGACTACACTATCCATAGGACCAGCAACACTAGCAGCGCAATCACCATTGCCATCACCATAGACGGATTAAAACTAACCGGGGCGGGGTGGGTGGGGGTGGGGCGACGTGGATATAGACACGGTTCCCGGAATAATAAGGGGCCCCCAAATCAAAAGCAATTATCGCAGTTTAGCCATTTGAAGTTGTAATCCCAGTATTCCACATTTACAGTCATAATGTGCACAAGCTGTTGAATATTTTGAAACCCATTTGACTGTGAGTAGTAGTAGTAGTAGTAGTAGTAGTAGTAGTAGTAGTAGTAGTAGTAGTAGTAGTAGTAGTAGTAGTAGTAGTAGTAGTAATAGTAGTAGTAGTAGTAGTAGTAGTAGTAGTAGTAGTAGTAGTAGTAGTAGTAGTAGTAGTAGTAGTAGTAGTAGTAGTAGTAGTAGTAGTAGTAGTAGTAGTAGTAGTAGTAGTAGTAGTATCGGTAGCGGTAGCGGTAATTGTAGTAGTCATTCCTTTCACGTCCGATACGGGCCATCCACAACTCATTAACTCTGGGTTCCAACTATGCGTAATATGGCTCTGCAATCTCCGCTTTACTCTTCAGGGCACAGGCTCCAACTATTAACAATAGCACATCCACTGTTATCAGCCCCCGCCATAAACCGAGCAATAGAACCAGAACCGGTAATAGAACAATAGATCACATAATAGAATCAACATAGGCGATGGCACCCGCAGGGCTACAACCGACACCAATATCAGTTGCAACATAACCGTTCCAAACCCACTACCACCAGCAGTGCCGCCACCACCACCATAACCACCACCACCGACAACAACACCATCACCACCACTGGTGCTTGTTCTGATGATGGTGCTTGTGCTGGTGCTGGTGCTCGTACTGGAGCTGATGACGGTGCTGGTGCTGGTGCCGGTGCCGGTGCCCGGTGCCGGTGCCGGTGCCGGTGCCGGTGCCGGTGCCGGTGCCGGTGCCGGTGCCGGTGCCGGTGCCGGTGCCGGTGCCGGTGCCGGTGCCGGTGCCGGTGCCAGTGCCAGTGCCAGTGCCAGTGCCGGTGCCGGTGTCGGTGCTGGCGCTGGCGCTGGTACTGGTATAGATTGTGGTGCGGATACTTGTCTGATGCTGGTTAAGCTGTGGTGTCGTTACCCTTACCGGTACCGGTGCGGATGTCGGTGATGCTGGTACCGGTGCCGATGCTGTTGTCGGTGATTGCAATCATATTATTATTATGCATAATTTCTCAGGAGAAAATCAACACAATTCCCTTTGAAGAACATCTTATATGAATATTTATCTAACTAGTACATGTATGTATTACTTATATTGCTGCTATTGTCACCAAATAAACTCTGATACCCTAATATCTCGGATTCAAATCACCGGAATATGTGAGCTGTTGAATATTTTGAAAATAATTTGACTGGAAGCTGTTGCTGACTAAGGCAGCAATTGTCAGCAACAGCTTCCAGGGAAATTACTTTCAAAATATTCAACATAACCATTGTATCTGGTATTAAATGTTCAGTTAAAAGAATAACCTGGTGGTGTTGAATCGTAGACTTTTGGAAATCATTGGCTAAAATAGTTCGGATGTGGCTAAGAAAAAGGGTAGTTGGCTAATCTATTGGCTAATAATTTGTGAACGCCAGGTCTGTCCCTGATTATGGTTTCAAATATTGACGTTGGTACTTCCATTCGTTGCGCTGATGTTAGCCTCTGGATTGCTTTTCGCTGGTGTTAGCCTCTGGATTTGTTGTGCTGGTGTTAAGTTCTTGATTGTCTGTTCTGTGTTAGCCGCATGATTGGTTGGTTTAGAATTTGCCTCTGGATTGCCCGCGCTGGTATTAGTCTCTGGATTGCTTGTGGTGTTGACGACTCTGCTGTACCTGTTGGTGTTGGTGTTGGTGTTAATATTCGTGCTGGTTTTGGTTTGGGTGTTGGCGTCGTCGTCGTCGTTGTTGTTGTTGTTGCTGTTGTTGTGGTTGTTATTGTTGTTGTTGTTGTTGTTGTTGGTGGTGGTGGTGGTGGTGGTGGTGGTGGTGGTGGTGGTGGTGGTGCCGGTGGCGGTGGCCGCATGATTGGTCGTTCTAGAATTTGGCTCCAGATTTCCTGCGCTGGTATTAGTCACTGGATTGCTTGTGGTGCTGACGACTCTGATATAACTATTGGCGTTGGTGTGTGCGTTACTGTTCGTACTGGTTTTGGTTTGGTGTTGGCGTTGTTATTGTTGTTGTTGTTGTTGTTGTTGTTGTTGATGGTGGTGGTGGTGGTGGTGGTGGTGGTGGTGGTGGTGGTGGTGGTGGTGATGGTGGTTGTGGTGGTGCTGATGGTGGTGGTGGTGGTGGTGGTGGTGGTGGTGGTGCTGCTGCTGCTGCTGCTGCTGCTGGTAGTGGTGGCGGTAGTGGTGGTGTCGGTGGTGATGGTGGTGATGGTGTGTGTGATGGTTGTGGTGGTTATGGTGGTGGTGGTGGTGGTAGTGGTGGCGATAGTGGTGGTGGTGGTGGTGATGGTGTGTGTGGTGGTTGTGGTGGTTATGGTGGTTATGGTGGTGGTGGTGGTGGTAGTGGTGGTTGTGGTGGTTGTGGTGATGGCTGTTGTGGTGGTGATGGCGGTGGGGGTGGGTGGTGTGGTGGTGTGTTTCGGGATGGTCAGTGATGCTGTTCGTGGTGATGATGGATTTGTTACTGATATTGGTCCTGGTTGTCGTTGTGCCGGTGCCATGGCCTCTGCTGGTTCTATTGCGTGTGCTTTAGTTCTATTGCGGCTGCTGGTTCTATTGCGGGTCCTGGTTCTATTGCGTGTGCTAGAGTTCTATCGCGGCAGGTGGTTCTATTGCGAGTTCTGGTTCTATTCTGGATGCTGGTTCTAGTTGGCAAGTGGGCGGGTGGTTGCGTTGGTTTGAGTGGAGGGCGGGTAGGCGGGCAAGCGGGCGAGTAGTGAACGGGTGGATCGGTGAGCGGGCGGGCGGGCGATCGGGCTAGTGGGCGGGTGGTGGGTGTGTCGGTTGGTGGGTGAGCGGGGTAGGTGGGGGAGGGGGGGGGGGCCGGGAGTGTGTGTGTGTGTGGTGGGGAGTGAGCAAATGAGTGCAGGATTGCATGCCTGCAGAGGCGATTGCTTAGATGTGCGTGCGTGCGTGCGTGCGTGCGTGCGTGCGTGCGTGCGTGCGTGCGTGCGTGCGTGCGTGCGTGCGTGCGTGCGTGCGTGCGTGCGTGCGTGCGTGCGTGCGTGCGTGCGTGCGTGCGTGCGTGCGTGCGTGCGTGCGTGCGTGCGTGCGTGCGTGCGTGCGTGCGTGCGTGCGTGCGTGCGTGCGTGCGGGCGGGCGGGCGGGCGGGCGGGCGGGCGGGCGGGCGGGCGGGCGGGCGGGCGGGCGGGCGGGCGGGCGGGCGGGCGGGCGGGCGGGCGGGAGTGAGTGAGTGAGTGAGTGAGTGAGTGAGTGAGTGAGTGAGTGAGTGAGTGAGTGAGTGAGTGAGTGAGTGAGTGAGTGAGTGAGTGAGTGCGTGAGTGAGTGAGTGCGTGCGTATGTGCGTGTAGGTGCGGGCGTGGACGCGTTCGTGCGTGCCGTGCGTGCGTACGTGAATGTGTGGTGTGTGAGCAAGCGGGTTTGCGGGAGGACTGGCGGGCGCACAGATTGTGTGTTGATTGATGAGCAGGCGAGCAGTCAGGCAAGTGGTCCGCTGGCAGCGCATTCGAGCAATTGGAAAAGTATGTATGATTACTGTATTCTGCGGCTGTAGTAGTAGAAACATCCTACAGCTGCAATCAGTCCTTCTTCGCTTTTGCCAACTGTGTCTTGTCCTCAACTGAAATCCTTAGCTTCCTCAAGTCCATTGTTAACTTGAGTGTACCAAGTCCTGCTTTCTTGAGGTCACCTCGTAGCACGCTTAGATTTATACAATGACGTCCTCTCCTGGCTTTGTATTTGCTGGCTCCGAGTAGGGCGAATTCCAAGGCTCTCTCTGCTGGTGTCTCTTTTGGCATCCTTAGGACATGGCCAAACATGGGCCATCTTTGCTGGGAGACCTTTAGAGACAGCGGCGACGTATTACACATCTTATATAGTGCATCGTTGGAAATTATGCTGCCTTGCTATCGGTGTCCAGTGATGGTGCGCAGGTGTTTGCGGTGGCAGGCATCGAGTTTGTCTAGAGCTGCCTTTGGAGCGGCCCATGTGTTACAGTTATACAGCATCAAGGATATGCAGGTTGCATTGTATAAACGTAGCCTTTTTATCCAGGGCATCTTTGATCTACGAATCCATAGCTTCCAGAAGGACTGGAAAGCTATGTTCCCCATGCCGCAGCGTGCAGAAATGTCAGCAGTACTGCAAAGCAGTGAGCCCAGGATTTTACTTTTCCTCCACGGTTCGCGCCACGAAGTGGGTCGTCATTTTCTATAGTTCCATGCTTTGTCGACAGGTACGTGTGGATTCATACATAAAGAGATTCTCAATTTTAAGTTTGCTTGCAGCTTGAGTGGGCGAGTGCATGACTGTTGGAGTGCGTTCATTCATGGCTGCATGCGTAGGTGGGTGGGCGGGTGTTTGGCTGAGTGCGTATGTAGCTGGCGAATGAACGGGTTGGTGAATGAGCAGACGTGCGGGCGGTCATGCAGACGGGCGGCCGGCGGTGCAGGCTGGTCTAGAGGTGGGTGGATGGATGCCTTGGCAGCTAGATTTCCTGCTTGTGGGCGAGGTGGGGGAGCAGGGTCCTCGCCGTCGCAGCCGTCGTTGTTGTCGTCGTCGTCGTCGTAATCGCTGTGACATCTGCTGCTGCGGTTGCTGTTTTTGATGTTATTATTATTATTATTATTATTATTATTATTATTATTATTATTATTCTTGTTGCTAGGTACCTTAATGACTGGTATAATTGTATGACCGGAAATTTCGAGGACTGTGGGGACAACACGCACGTAAATGAATACAATAAACACTACGACCGCCTTAGGCAGAGTCCATACAACTGCAATGACATCAGATATGCAAGTAAGCTATGCATAATGTCAAATCTTGGGGTCCTGCGCGCGCATATATTTTCTGCGGATGAAATGGTTCGAAACTTCTTTCTGTTTCATTATTTCTCGAGATAGAAATCCCATTTGTCAGACAGAATTTCAAAGATTATTTCCACGTATTGTGTGAGGCACATTTCCCCAGATACCATTGTTCATTTTGATAACGTGTCATACCTAATTTCATACTTCAGAAATCAACATTCATCCCATACCCATAGTCCAGCGCGAACACAGTACGCCCCTACCCTACGAAATGTGTATTGAGTGTACAATCGCATCTAAAACATAGGTAATATTCGTGAACATAATGGATGAATCCACTTTTAGCTATGCCCCGCCCGTCTCTAGCTAAGCTCAGCCCACGCTTGGCCCGTGTTGGGATCGATCAAACCCTACTCTCACAGAAATTTATATTTCTAGAAAACTAAACAGGTAAGTTGTTTAATATTTTGATACTAATTTGACTGGCGTGATGTTGCTTCCCACTGCAGGAACATCTCCCAGTCAAATTAGTTTCAATATATTCGACAGAAGGTTTATTAAATGGTAAAGACATACACTTCGTACAACTGACTGACTATTTCACGTTCATGACGGGGTATTTCTGCTAATTATGATTTTGACGTCAGCCTCCATGGGACGAACTTGATTATGGCGTCATACACTTGACTGCCAGATTGGTGTAATTGCGTTCCCACCATTTCCTCATAAATATCAAACAAATTGCGTATTGTGAGTGGCAGATAGGTGGGCATGGAATGTTACGTGCCTCTATTTAATTGTTTTATCTATTTATTGATATGCCGCGCCCATTTCTAGTCAAGCTCCGCCCATTTTGTACGTTCCTTGGAATCGATTGTAATACTTCGAGCCATGGCTTCTCAATCTCAACATAACTATATATGTAAGCTGGTGAATAGTTTAAAGCTAATCTGCCTATGTCCGCAACAGCTCCCAATCAAATTTGTTTCAAAATGTGCAACATAACGCTTAGTAAATTGTAAATTCACCACAAAGATTTACAATATCAATCTGTTACGGTCGGACCTGTGTTACTTTTGTGACGAATCTGCATCATTTAATTGTGACGTCAGCTAATGAGTCACGTAGTTTGATAATGACGTCAACTAGTTGCTTAGCTGATCGGATGACTGACTCCGTTACGTTAATCGAACCATATATATTTTGATATTTCTAGGTGGCTCATCCTCCATAACAGCATCACTGGCAGTGTTGACAGCGGCCGTTCTCGTGCGCTTTCTAGCTTAGAGTCCGGACAACGTGCAGAAGATATCGTAATTTTACTATTTCAATTTAATAGCTGAATCCATTTTAGCTATTCCCGCCCATTTCTAGCTAAGTTCCGCCCACCTTTGACGCGTGCTGGAATTGATTATAATATACTTTGGACCCTGACTTCCCAGAATCCAATTTTCAAGATAGTTATATAGACAAGTTGTTGAATATTTTGAAACTGATTTTTAATGGGTGCTGTTACTGTCTATGGCAGCTACAGCGGCCATTCAAATTGGTTTCAAAATATTCAACAGAATGTTTATTAAATAGTAAATTCATCAAATACATACAATTCGTACATGCGACGGGCATTCCAATGTTCATGACAGCGCTATATGCATCATTCATTACGCATTATGATTGCGTCCCTAGCCTACATGTGCCGAAATTGATTATGACGTCATGCACTTGAGTGACAGATCGGATTTCTCCATTCTTTTCGGTACATTGCCAGATGATGATTTTTATAGCAAACAGCAATCATAAACATTTTAATGATACTATCCATACTATGCAACGCCGAAATTTCTTCAAAATGATTATCTCGGTACTGTACTAAAGTATCCCATTGCACAGTTAGTAATCTTACTGATATAACCTGAGCACCAGCTACAAGAAGAACACTTCGACAGGCGGCGACGACAACGGTGGCGAGGACGACGACGACATGCTCAGACTATTCTCTTCCGAGCAATACGACATGATTAGACGTACTCGGATTATGTTTCAAAGACATACGTAACCATTTGCGTTCGTTTAGATTGCTAAACTTTCATTGTCAACTTGACATATGTTGACACAATTTCGTACACGGGTGTTTCCCTGTTTGGGGTTCCCTTAACACAGATTCGGCTAATGATATCATTTAGATTGACATATCGGATCTAGGTTATAGGAAATATGTATTTTATTTAGAGTACCGTACGTCTGCGCCTCTTCAGCCGCCTCACCCTAGCCTTTTTTTTTAACTCCACCAGCCCAGATGCAACAAATACGGTCCGATTTAGGGAATATCGTGTTGAATATTTTGAAACTAATTTTACTGGGAGATGTTGCTGCCTGTAGCAGCAACAGCTTCCAGTCAAATTAATTTCAAAATGAAAATTTAAGAAATACAAGGTTACTGCGCTAATAGAGAGTTGTATTTCGACCAATATCCTGTTCTAATATTACAGTCTCTCCTTTGTTCTGTCTGTGTAATGTGTATTGTGTATTGTTATTTTTCCGTCTAGTTTTCTGTTTTTATACGATTTTGTTTGTTTGTCTGTTTATTTGATTACATCTATATCGATTATTCTGTCATTTTAATGTTATGCCATAACAGCCTACGCATATGTAACATATATACGAAATTTCGAAACTAATTTAACTGCCAGTTGATTATTGCCTTAGCCATGGCAGCAACAGGGTCTACACGTCATAGTATAGGGCCTATGTGGCATATGAGAATTCCATTTGCATTGCTATAGGCTAATATTAGACATATAGGCTACGTATTAACGGCGTGCACACGAAGTGTGTACACATATTAACGATATATTTTTGTATGCTTTCATTATTTTAATTTTTTCCTATACGTCTTTCAACGCTATTTCCATTGCTTTGTCTAGAGACTAGAGGCTATATACGCGCAAATGAGTGTTTTTCATTATTGATTTCCGTGTTTATATCGTAATAAAAATGTGTCTTTTTGTATTTATGTGTTTTTCCACATTGTGTTGAATACCTATTTAACTAAGACCCACCCATCTCTAGCTAAGCCCACCCATCTCTAGCTAAGACCCAACCATCTCTAGCTAAGCCCCAACCATCTCTAGCTAAGCCCACCCATATCTAGGTAAGCCCACCCATCTCTAGCTAAGACCCAGCAATCTCTAGCAACCCCCACCCATCTCTAGCAAACCTCACCCATCTCTAGCTAAGCCCCACCCATCTCTAGCGAACCCCACCCATCTCTAGCTAAGCCCCCACCCATCTCTAGCAAACCCCAACCATCTCTAGCAAACCCCACTCATCTCTAGCTAAGCCACACCCATCTCTAGCTAAGCCCCACCCATCTCTAGCTAAGCCCACCCGTCTCTAGCTAAGCCCACCCATCTCTAGCTAAGCCCACCCATCTCTAGCAAACCCCACCCATCTCTAGCTAAGCCCCACCCATATCTAGCTAAGACCCACACATCTCTAGCAAACCCCACCCATCTCTAGCAAACCCCACACATCTCTAGCTAAGCCCCACCCATCTCTAGCAAACCCCACCCATCTCTAGCTAAGCCCCAGCCATCTCTAGCTAAGCCCCAACCATCTCTAACTAAGACCCACCCATCTCTAGCTAAGACCCAACCATCTCTAGCTAAGACCCACCCATCTCTAGCTAAGATCCACCCATGTCTAGTTACGCCATACCATCTCTATCTAAGCCCCACCCATTTCTAGCTAAGCCATACCATCTCTAGCTAAGCCCACCCGTCTCTAGCTAAGCCCCACCCATCTCTAGCTAAGCACCACCCATCTCTAGCCAAGCCCCGCCCCTCTCTAGCTAAGACCCACCCATCTCTAGCTAAGACTCACCCATCTCTAGCTAAGACCCACCCATCTCTAGCTAAGATCCACCCATGTCTAGCTAAGACATACCATCTCTATCTAAGCCCCACTCCTCTATAGCTAAGCTCCGCCCACGCTATGCCTGTGCCGGGAGTAATCCATCACTGTACTCTCTAAATTTCAATTTCCAGAAAAACATACGCGTTAGCTGTTAAATATTTTGAAATTAATTTGATTAGGTACTGTTGCAGCTTATGACACCAAAAACACCCAGTCAAATTAGTTTCAAAATATTCAAGGGAATGTTTATTAAATATAGTAAAAACATACAATTCGTACAACTTGTCGACTATTGAGAGTTTGTGACCGATTATATCGCGTTATTTGTGGCATAATTGATTATGACGTCCGCCTACATGTGGCGTAGTTGATTATGACGTCATATGATTACCTGAGAAACTGCATTCCACAATGTATAGCCTATAATAGCATATGTTATGAGGTTAAGACGTTACTCGCTCTGGTGTCAGCTTAACCTATTAATGCTCAGGGCGGCCACAACGACAGCTACATGTGTCAGGCTTGAGCAACGTCCATTTGCAGGCCACGAGAAGAGTATATTTTAATATTTACCACTAGAATCAATAGCTCTGTAACAGAACCAGTTATTCCAGTGGTACATTTTCAAAAATACACTGCTATTGGCATGTAAATGGACACCGGCAAAGCAAACGTTTGAATTTGTTTTACCATTGCCCACTTTGGTGTACAAGTCGGATAAAATACCCCCTGGAGTAGTAATGATGAATGCCCATTTGCTGGGCAATAGACAGATATTCTTGTACATGTCAGTGATAAATTTACATAGTCTTCTAAAATTAAATTTTTCTTGAAAATTTTGACGATTAAAAGGGTTAATTGATATAGGCCTAGGTAGTATTTTGAACGCATTGAGGCACTGTTGACATACAAGTGGTTAACGAAGCGCTGGTTTAGTGAGAATGGACCCTGCCGTTTTAGCTATGCCACGCCCACTCTATCTAAGCTCCGCCCACGCTTCGCCCGTATTGGGATCGATCGATACATGGACCCCCTGAATCTCAATTTCCAGAAAACTATATAGGTAAACTGTTGATTATTTTGAAACTATTTTGACTGGATGATGTAGGCAGCAACAGCGCCCAGTCAAATTAGTTTGTACAACAACGCTTAGCCAGTCTTCAATTAAGCGTTCGTGACGTACTTATCTACGTCATTCATGACGATATTGATTATGACGTCATTATATACGTCACGCTGTTGATTATGATGTCGTAAACTGGAAACGTCCACTCATGCGTCATATAAATCACTGATATCTTGAAGGTCACGTGCATGACACCACATACGTCTTTGTAGGAAATAGAGCGATACATGTCTAGCTATGCCCCGCCCATTTCTAACCATGCCCCGCCCATTTCTAGCTAATACCCTCCCACGTTCGATTTATATACGTTGCACATTGAATTCCATGAATCAATATTTCAAGTGAAACTTCCAGATTAGCTGTTTAAAATTTGGAACCTAATTTGACTGTGCGCTATTGCTTACTACGGCAGGAAATGGGGGCTTAATTGAATATATATGTAACAATCGGGCTTTATACAATCAAATAATGATATGTAATACATGGCGTCACGAAATAGTGTAAGCGCACACGTGGATTCCCGGTTTAGGAAACTTTATATTTATATAATTCCCTAACACGAATTACCTCCCGTGGCATTTTCTGATATTTGGCTGGATACCGTCACTCGATGATGTAACGGTCGGTTGTGGAGAGTGAAGATTAGACGAGGCATCATAGGCTATTGTCAAATTCAAGGTGGTAAATCATTACACTATATTGCGACAACAAGTTAGACCCGCGTGCCTCGTACTGATGATAATAGGCCTTGTCTGCCAGGTTGATCTTAGAAGACGGAGCGTTAACGCTTAAACACAACAATGCCGACGGCGACGATAACAGCAACAATAACGACAACAATAACGACGGCAACGGCGACGACAACAACAACAACAACACCAACAACAACAACAACAACAACAACAACAGCGGCAGCAGCAGCTTTGCTGCTTCCGCTGCTGCTACTGCTGCCGCTACGGTTCTCGCTGCTTGTTGCTGCTGCTGCTACGATTGCTGCTGCTGCTGTTGTTGCTGGTGCTGCTGCCGTGGTTGTTGTTGTTTTTATAGCTACTGCTGCTGGTGCCGCCACAGCTACTGTGACGACTGCAACTACTACTACTACTACTACTACTACTGCTGCTGCTGCTGCTGCTGCTGCTGCTGCTGCTGCTGCTGCTGCTGCTGCTGCTACTACTACTACTACTACTACCACTACTACTACTACTACTACTACTACTACTACTACTACTACTACTACTACTACTACTACTACTACTACTACTACTGCTGCTGCTGCTGCTGCTGCTGCTGCTAGTGCTGCTACTGCTGCTACCGCTGCTCTTCTGCTGTTACTACTGCTGCTGTTGCCTTTTGGGAATTCGGGATTCAACGGGGTAACATTGAATAAGTCCATTTGAGAAATTGTTCATACATGAAACGAACCTTTAATTGAAGGGCAAACATAGGAGATTTATTCAGTGGTATATATTTGAAATTAACATGTATATATTTTTATAATTATGTAGAGTATATTAACCATTTAAACCCTGAAGAACGGGTTTACAGGTATGTTGAAAAATGGGGTAGTGTGATTTAATAACTGAAAGGATCAGCCCATTCCAACGTTATATGACGAATACAATACACTTTAGTGACGTCAGTATATGTAAGTAATGGATTTGAAAAATTTAATAGAATAGAATAGAATATCCATTTCTCCCTATGCCCCCACCCCACCCACTCACCCACCACCCACCCCACCCCACCCCACCCCACCCCATCCCATCCCACCCCATCTATAGCTAAGCTTCTCCCACGCTTTGTCCGTTTTGGGATCCATTTTTTATACTTTGACGACTGATTTTTTAGAACCGCAATTTCAAGCTAAATATGCAGCTAACCTGTTAAATATTTTGAAACTAAGTTGTCTCGGTGTTGTTGGTGCCGATGGCAGCAGGAGCGACCAGTCAAATTAGTTGCAAATTATTCACCAGAATTTTATTGGATAG
Organism: Chaetoderma sp. LZ-2023a; assembly: GCA_034401795.1. Lineage (NCBI taxonomy): Eukaryota > Metazoa > Mollusca > Caudofoveata > Chaetodermatida > Chaetodermatidae > Chaetoderma > Chaetoderma sp. LZ-2023a. The sequence goes on along the minus strand of CM067363.1, from coordinate 40,908,399 downwards.
TAAATCTATCAAAAACATACAATTCGTACACATGACGTACCAATCAATGTTCACGACGGGACGAGATACACCATTCATTACGAATTTTGTTTGTGAACTCTGCCTATATGTGACCTAATTTATTATGACTATCTAGGAGGGTACAGTGAGTGATACATAGACGAGAGTGCAGGTTAGGAGGTGGCCTGGATGCGTGATGCCATGTAGAAGAGGAACGTATCGCTGTAGCACCTATTGCGATGCCAGACATCTGTTGAAGGGTAGACATGGTCCGTTATTTCTACTTCTATTCTGCGTCGCATGTATTGTCGCAGGACCTCAGCGCTACATGGAAATCCAACCATTCACGGTCACCTCTGAAAGAAATATACGCATACATACATGCATGATATTTGTTTTACGCACGCACGCACACACACATATATATATCATGGCAAAACCATGCAATAATTAATACAAAAGTTCAGTAATAATTTATAAGAACAATGATAACTAAAGCCTTAGCAACCCACCAGACCACATATGAATACGCAAGTGCAATTGACGACCTCTAACCTATCCTCTGATCTACGGGAGAGAATGCTCAATTCTCCTTATGCCATCTTCAAGTGTACATATGCATTTGATAATTTCACAACTTAATAACGGTTGAATATTTTGAGACTAATTTGACTGTGGAAAATGTTCAATTTAATTTCTCCTTGTGCCATTTGCGCGTGTACACATTGTATGGCATTGATAAATTCGCAGTTTAATGACTGTTGAATATTTTGAAACTAATTTGACTGGAAAAATTGGTCAATTCATCACCCCCTTGCGATAAATCCAAGTGCACAGATTATGTATCATTGGTAAATTCACAATTTAATAATTTGAATATTTTGAGACTAATTTGACTGGTGACAGTTCTCTAGCTACTCTCTCCTTATGTTATTTTCAAGTGTACGAATTGTATGTCATTGTTAAATTTAAAAAATACATATATTAGTATAAGAGTATAATAGTATTCAACAGCTTTCCTAGGGCCTAGAGCACCACAAAGGCATTAGTTGGTCGCTCGTAAAACCTGTCATCTACGACCACCTAATAGACACTTTCTATTTGAACCACGCATCTAGAATCTTAAAATGTCAAATAGGAAAAATAACTGTTCATGTAATAAACCGTACCATTGATTATTTTGAAAGTAATTGTACTGTAAACTGCTGCTGCCTATGACAACAACAGGCCCCGGTCAATTTGAAACACTATTTTAGAACAAATTTGACTGGGAGCTGTTGTTGCAAAGTGACAAAATATACAGTGATTGTCACGAGGTTAATAAATAAATAAATACTAGTTACACCAATAACAGAGATAATAGGCTTATTGACTTAATTGTTTCTTGGCATATAAAAGGTATTTACACACATTTTGGAGAACTGGCCTGGTGTATATTGAAAGAATTCCTATTGCTTTTTCTATCGAGTTATTGGTTAGGTAGTAAGAAAGGATTAGGCTTTGCTGTTCAGTGCTAAATTTTGCGCAATGAAAAAGAAAGTGTAATTCGTCACATATGCAATTACATGTAGGCCTATTACAGATCCGCTCATTTCGATCAATTCCCTCCCATCTCTTGGTCTCGATGTCTAGTTGGTGATTCAATGTTCTGGGTGGCACAGAGTTATAGCGTCGCGATATGGTAATACAACGACATATTTTTCAAATACCGAATCACTCGTTATATTATTGTAAAACGTTAATCGGCTTGAATTGGAAATTTCAGCTCTACATTTTTCATTGAATTGAGTTTGTAAAGCTATTCTGACCTGCTTAGCGATGTTAGTCTTATTTTCGTTTTCTGCGTTAAAGGCTGTATCAAATCCTGTTATTGTTAGTATTTCTTTAACTTTTTCTATCCATTTAAACTTGATATTCTTTGTCTCCGTATACTGTAGGCAGATATATTGAATGATTTATTCCACAATAAGCCATAGGCCCTTGAGTGTACATTTAAACACACACACACACACACACACACACACTCACGCGCACGCACACACATACATATATATATATATATATATATATATATATATATATATATATAATGTCTATTAAATAACAAAGAATTACAAATTCATACAATTGATACAACGTGTCAGGTCAGACTCTTTGAGATTTGATGACTGTCTATATAGAACCCTTTGTGACGTAATGATTGTGACGTCATCATACACGCGCTGAACTGATTATGACGTCATACTAGGTCAGATGATGAATGGATACTTTAGAAAGGTGAATTCGTACGTGTCAGACTATTAATCGTTTAAGACTGACTATATCGAGGCATTCATGGCGTCATGATTGTGACGTCATCTTACAGATCACGTAGTTGATTATGACGTCATATGATCAAGGGATATACTTGGAAAGTTCCATTTTATCATGTATATATGTATAGATCTTAAAGGCGCATATCCACAGCAGAATGCCCGAAAACAAATCTGCTAAAACCACATGCCCCTAGAGGCCTAAACTGTGCACCCAGATGCAATGAAACGAAATAAATCCCAGCACACGATGATTTGACTACGCATATTAATTAATATAATTTCTTTAAGCTGCCAAATTGAATTAGACGTTCAAATTCACAACTAACCGTACGAAATTTATTTATATGGAATGAAATCATCATGCGCCATGACTCACCCCGCCACACTACATCGAGGCACACAATCCAAGCCCCCAAAAGCACATAATTCCACAATTCTATTCTCAAGCATTCTGGCGCGAGCATGCACTTTTAGTTACTGTAAGTTGTATTGATTGTCTCGCGTTATTTATGATGATTTGCCTAAACAGGCAAAAATACAAATAAATATCATATCATATCATATCTAGGATAAAACAAATGGCCTACCGCTCACCCGGGACATAGGACCCTCAGATTCCGCATAGCAAGATGTTTACCGAACAACGTTGATTGTGAACCTATTTGCGAGCTTACGACCACATACTTCTTTTAGCAAAGTTTGATAAATGTACAATTGTGTTTTGACAGTTTCCGATGACTGCTTCCTAAAATGTAAGATGTTCACCAAATTTGCGCGATCAACCTATTACCGAGCACCATTATGTATATAATTTAGGGAGACTACGATGTCTTGCTGAGGAAGCACTCATTCTACGAGTTCAGCCCGCTTAAAAAATGCGTTGTAAGTAAAAGCCGCGAGTCCCTTCAGGACCTGATCATTTGTGGAATTTAATAATTCGGTCAATTTATAAACACTTGGGTGTTTCCAGTAGTAGGGTTTGATACTTTTCTTTCGGTATTCTTGATATAGTGTGCAAACTAAAATAAAATGGTACTCGTCTTCCAGATCGTCGCATGAGAAGCAGATTCTCTCAATCAACGGTGTTTCTAAAGGCTTATGCCGTCGACCCGTTTCTACATGTAACTTATGCGAACCCGTTTGAATCTGGCACAACGCCTGTCGTGATATAGTAAGGCATACACAAAAGCTTTCCATGTCCTGCTTTCATGATGTCCGCCGAAAATCGAATTACATTACACTGTATTATAATAAGCAACAAGAAACGTCTTTATGGTGCACTCGGCCCCTGCCCAGTTGCGATGAGATCAGGCCAATCAATAACCGGACAGATAATATCAACGTCCATTGTTTGGGAGTAAGCCTACTATTCTTCCAACGGCCATATTTCACGTTCGGTCTCCCAAAATAAATACAGTCAGGTGTGAGTCATATTTTGTTGAACAATACAAGTATAACTTGCTTGTGTAGATGTTTATCTTATTCTGTTTATTCTCGACTTCTACCGTTTCTACCAACCCTTAGATTAAAGTATGTATGCCAATATAATTATGATAGTGATGTACAAATTTATATGAGTGCGCGTATACAGTTAGAAATCACTGACAAATCCAAATTTGTAAATGCGCATTCTGATGTCACCTTATTTAATTCCGGCAATCGTTGAGCGGCCTGTAACTACGTCACTCGAGTCGCAGCCAACATATCCACGCATCGGATTCAATAGCTAACGCGGTAGATAATGGAAGCTGTGTCGCTGGCGCTAACCCTAGTATCGGTACTATTTCAATTCAGTTATAAAATAGTTTTCCCCCGCGCAATGCGGTCGTAAACGTATTTTGTTATTAAACAAACTGGTATAGAAACAAAATACCTTTTACATGATTTAGAAAAAGCAACCATTGTCTACTAATAGAAAGGGACGGTGGATGGAACTAACAGAGCAGAACGTGTTTGCAACCTCTTGTAATAAGATTGCAATCAGAGACGAGTTTCACTACTTATTCATTTGTGACTTCTTTCAAAATAAGCAGTAAACATTTTGCCAAAATAGTATCTCAAAGGACCAAGTTTCTTCAAATTTCTCCAACTTTTCTCAACGCATAACAAGAAACTTCTAGCAAAGATTTGTCACTTAATTACGGACATTACAAAACATTGTCAACGCTGATTAAATTACTACTACGACTACTACTACTACTACTACTACTACTACTACTACTACTACTACTACTACTACTACTACTACTACTACTACTACTACTATTTTGTTGTTGAAAATCCGACGCTGACGCAGTCGGACACACCTCATGGAGGAACTCCTTTAGAAAAGGCTTGCAAACCCCCATAAAATCGGGTGAAATAGCAGGCTTTATTAACAGTATATGAATAACGATAAAACATATCAAAACAGCGCAAGCTAAAATACTCTATTACCATATACCACACCCATCTCATAACTACATAGAAAACACACTTAATAAAGAGCTGATAACATACTATAATTCAACAAAGCCATTACTATTTGCACACTGTATAGCCCAAATGGCAGCATAGTTACCCAACAAGTGGTAAAGCGACTCATCAATAATTAACAGTAAGTTACTGCTACTCATTGACGCCATTGAGCCGATTCGTGGCCGGCAGACTGAGTAGATCATATGCAGTTTAACGTAGCACACAGCATAGTAGTATGCCCAAATGGCGAGTGCAGCTCGCCAACAAGTGGCGAGGTGACTCGCCAATAAGTAACAAAAGGTCACTCATTGACGCCAGTTAGCCGATTCTTAAATACCTGGCGGGCGTAGTAGACTTTATGTCGTATAATGCACAAAGCAAAAGTATACAAACTATGACTACATAGATGGCGGATTGGGTTCACATTCTAAATTTACTTCACTGTAAGTTTTTGCAAATTACTGTGGAACAACTACACCTACAGTAAACATTTACAACAGGATACTAATTTATATATGTAAGATGTCATATTCTGTTAACCTAATGAACTCGAAAGTCGGTTCACCTCCAGAATATTGACGCGATGCTCATTTGATATTTAAATATACCGATTCCCAAAGTTAGGTTATTCGTCAAAATTATCATTTCCTAAGACATTACAATTTTAAAATAAAGTCAATTAAATAAAATAAAATACCATATATCAATATACAACAAGCAGCGAGTGTGCTATCTTATACAAGTTCTGCGTCTGCTATTTTTAGATATTCGTGTTCAATTGATACTAGGCCAGTTTTGCACCATACATCTTTAAATCTACTTTCTGTTCCATGTTCCACTAGCCTGTAAAATTCACAATGAATGCAGTTTATCAACACTGATCGAAATATAGCTTGCATGGCCCTTTGGTGGTTGTTTGTTGTTTTATATCTGGGCTATGAACACCGATGCTTCCAAATGGCCCACACTCCTACAGATAACAGGCTTGCTAACAATTCTTTCTCCTTGCTATTACTGATTCGTCCGATAGTTGAGCAATCTTTGAACATACTTGTTTCAGTCTTTAATTTCACATATTTGATTCCAAATTTAGCAAGGAGCATATTGATATATACCCAAAAGCCTGTAGCTATACACCACTGTGTAAACAGATGGTCCATTGTTTCCTCCTCCGTATTACATAATAAACACCGGTCTGTACTTGTTATTTTGCACATAACGTCAGATGGCCGACCCATAGCCTTCGATGGAGTAATCGCCATGCCAGGTCCCGTGCGTTTCCTGGTAGACAAGGAAGATGTATTGTTTTCCACGCATTTTTCCAGTTCTTTGGCGTGCATCCTAAATTGTTCCAATGCATTAGCATTCCATACCAGTCTCTAGATGCCATGTTGTATTTTATATGCTCTGACTTAAATACTAACGTTGGTTGCAACATATCTCTGTTGCCACGTGCTTTCGGCAATTTGAACCATTCAACAGGTATTGCATTCTTTATTCTAAGAAATAAGCTTTGGGCATCAATACGCCTCATTGATGTTGCTCTTGCTACATCCAGCATCGCAAGCCATTTGCGAGATATTGGATTTACTAAATCACGTAAATATTGAATGCCATTTTTGGCCATAGAGTGCAAATATAATACAGCATCATTATCAAGAATCAACTCGTTGCCCCAAAGATGTTGCTCTAAGGCATCTCCCCAACAACTAAGTTGTGGCATTGATCGTGTAAATATTTTTAAAGCATCGAGCTGTTCTTTATATACGTTTGGTATCTTCTGATGGTTATGTGGCAGTTTATTGCACAAAAATAAACATTCTACTGGAAATGGATCTATGTACCTTAATAGAAGTGTCCTTGCAACACTTGACCAAGATGAGTTTGAAGTGAGTAACTTATTCAAGAAGTTCAGTTTTAAAGAAACACACTTTGCTAAAACATTAACCAAATCCAGGCCTCCATCATGCTTTTCATTGGTGTGGATTGACTGCGATACTAAATGGGCTGTGTCCTCCCATAAGAAGGACACCATTAACGTGTTGATCTTTGACTCTACTGATTTGGGCACATGAATTACAGAAGCAGTATGCCACAGTCCAGATAAAATTAAATTATTAAGGACAAATGTCCTGCCAAATACAATTAGGCGACATCCAATTTCCTAATGCACACTTTAGCTTGGATAGTCTTTCTTTCCAGTTTATTATTACATCTTGTTCGCTACAAAGTAAATAACCAAAATCTTTCTGACATCATCTGACCAGTTAATATCCATAACATTGTCAGTTCTGTCCTTCCAAGCGCCCAAAAATAATCCCTTAGATTTGTCTCTATTGACCTTCCGCCCTGATGCCTTTTGAAAATCTGATAATACGCCATTTAAAATTCTAAAACCTGAGTTTTTAGATGCAAACACAGTCGTATCATCTGCATATTGAGACACCTTTAGTGGCCTTTCTACGCCACGTATACATATTCCCTGAAAATCATTACGTTGCCTCAATGTGGCCCCCAACGATTCCATAGCTATTACGAATAGAAACGAAGACAATGAGCAACCCTGTCTGGTACAGCGTTCCAACACTACAGGTTCAGATAGATGATTATTGACTAAATAGTAACTTGTTATATCAGTATATAAAATATTGACCCATTTAATAAATCTGGAATCAAAGCCAATATGGTCTAAAGACTTAAACAAGAAATCCCATTCAAGTCTGGCAAACGCCTTCTCGTTATCAAGTGCTATTATTGCTGCTGGGATGCAATCATGTTCAACTAATTGAATACGGTCTCGTATAAGCAATGTGTTGTTTAATATTGTTCTTCCTTGTACAGAGCACGTTTAGTCATCATCAATTACTTAGCCTAGGACTGCGCCAAGTTTTAATGTTAGTGCCCGGGTAATAATCTTGTAATCTACACAGAGTAGAGAGATTGGTCTATAATTCTGTATTTTATTTCTGCCACCACTCTTGTATATAAGCCGAACATATGCTTCGGACATCGATGGAGGGGGATGTCCTTGCTTAAAAATGCTAGCTGCTATTTCTTCTAATACTGGACCAAATATGTGCCAGAATGTTTGATAAAATTCGACTGGAAGACCGTCGCATCCAGGAGACTTTTCTAACTTCATACCTTTGAGGGAGTTTGTCAAATCATCAATTGTTAGTGATTGGTCACAACTTTCGCGACTTGAATCTGGAAGTCTTTGCGTTATATTAGGTAAAATATATCTAGTTGCAGCTTCCTCACTTCCCTCAGATTTATACAATGATTTGTAAAATTCGGATACTGTTTCCAACATCTTTGCATTTGAGTACACTGATACACCATCATTAGTCTTCAGTGAGCGCATTAATTTCTCTATACCTCTTGCTTTTTCCAAGTTACAAAAGTAACGTGTAGACTTTTCGCCCTCGGTGTGCATTTGTGCTCTTGACCTTATTTTGGCCCCATCAAACTGATATTGCTCTATTTCATTTAGTCTACCTTTTAATGTAACCAATAGTTCGTAATAAGTATATTCTCCATCATTACACCGACCTCTGCAGCGCCTTTTTACGCTTTCGCATTTCTAGTTCTTTCCCAATGGAATACTGCCTTGAAATATGTTTCAGGTCGGATTTAGCATCCTCTCACCAGTCTGTTATACATTCATACAAACTTCTCTTTTCATCCCAATGCCTCCAACAACTTTCTACACATTTGCGATAGCAACTATCTCGTAACAACGCTACGGTGAGTTTCCAATATCCATCTCCTCGTTTGATCCAGGCAGCATTGTCTAATATGATGGAAAACATATTGTTATCAGAGAAAGTTACTGGTTTTATGTTAGTTTTACACATGTAACCTTTCAATGAGCGTACTACATAGATCCTGTCCAGTCTGGATGCTTTCTTTCCATCGGTTGAAAACCATGTAAAGTCCCTGCCCTCTGGATTTTCAATCCGATAAGTGTCTAACAAGCTTTTATATTCACAGATGTGTTTCAAAATATTATGAGATGTGTCATTAAAATTCGACCTAGCGTTTCTGTCTTTAGCTTCATCTAATATGCAATTAAAGTAACCGCCCATAATTAGATTTTAGGGCGTTCTGTCTTGAATTATTGTGGAAACATCATTTAGAAATTCACGACGAAATTGATGAGATGTTGGCGCATAAAGGCACATCAAATTTAAACTTGTGTTTAGTACATCAATTGATACACAAATCCATCTATTATTTATATCTGATGACGAGGATATAACGTCAACATAATTAAGACAGCGGGGGCAGGAAAAGAATGGCCACTCCCGCACTATTGTCTTGTGATAAAGAATAAAAAACTGCCTTTATGAAATATTTTTGAGAGATTCATACACTTCATGTTTTTTTAATTTTGGTCTCCTGTAGAAAAGCAATATGAACCCTCTCATTTGCTAATTCTTCAAGCAAGTGAAGCTGTTTGACTTCGGTGTGTAATCCTCTGCAATTTATGGTGCAGATAATCATAATTAGTAAAACGATGTTTACAACCGCCATCATTAGATTAACTTGGTTTGGGGTTTTTTGCTCGTTTCTTAGACCATTTACCTAATTTTCCTGCGAATTCAATGTTTCCTAGTTCTACCACAGACAAATATTCATATTTGGAAATATCAGAATCATGGCGCAGTAGACGATATGTAACTCCTCACGGCGTTACATAGGGCACTAACACTTCACCACCTTCTGATCGGTACATCACGATTTCATCTTTCATCTGTGAACTCTGTGATTCTGCAATTGACATTGTATCATCAACCACATCATTTTCCTCAATCTCAGATTCTGAACTATTGTCTCCCTTCTGGCACTTATTGCCACTTGACATACATTTGGCACCACACCACTCCCCGTAGCTTCAAGCTGACTTAGATCAATCGGGCTTAGCGGGAAATCGACAGAGCTTTCTCTTTTCTGTGACATAAATTTACTCTGTCCTAATATCAAGTCATCTTCTAAGACTAATGATCTGCGTCTCCGTTACTATCGTCATTCGTCTGTATTTCATTTACATCCATAATGGGCCCCACCACATTTTGATTAATTTCTGGGGTTAAAGTTATTCCCTCCTCTAAAATTTCTATCTCATCATCTGCAGTTGCTTCAATAGGATTTGCTGCCTTTTCTGTCTCCTTTATAATGGCATGAACTTCGATGGTAGCTTCTGCAGCGATGTCATCAGAAGCATTTGTCCCAGATGCATCTTTTAATTTAGGATTGCGTACTTCTACTGTGGGGTTGTTTTGTTGTTTGGACAGTGCCATTTGAAATGGCCAGTTAAACCACAGAGCAAACATTTATTTCTATTTGGGCAATCTGCTGCAAGATGGTCAGTACTAAGGCAGATTCTGCATTCTTTTGTCTGCCCTCTATACCATAAGGGCAGAACACAGTTGCCATCAAGCGTCAATTTGTTTGGTAAAGGGCTATCCACTTTTTCAAACCAGATGCGCCTTACACCATCCTCCAAAGTTCTGTCAAACGGATATGTTTCTCTGTATTTTACCATACTTTTTCAGTTCATTCATGATTCGTTCATCTGGAATTTCCAATGGAACTTTCATTTTAACTAACAACCTATGCGACTCGATTTCTTCTACATTACACACGTCGCCTTTCACAACAAGGGCCTCTTCTGGCAGCTTCTCCTTAATACTTTCATTCGCCACAGTCACATTCCATACAGTTTAAGTAACATTGATAAGCCCCTGCAAAACAGCCGGTCCCGTGCCAACGACGTCCTTTAACCCATGATACACGTCGATAGCCGAGACACCCCACCCCTTAGTTGTTATTTTAAGGCTTAGGGTACGCTTATAGAATGTTGCCATGGTGTTTTAAAAAAAAAAAGAGGAAACCCATACTACTACAATATATAATGGCGATAATACAAATGTATAATACCAAGACGTCAGGGAAAGAGCTAAGCGCTAAATAAATAGTGTCCCCTTTTGAAACCCTGACGTCTACCAACAAATATACGAATAGAGAGTACAGTCGTATATTTGTTAGTTTGAACCACTTATTAAGTGTTTCACGAACACGTAACTGATTAACGTATACTAACAGATATATGAATAGATAATACAGTCATATATTTGTTAGTATGTTCGAGTTGCCCGGGGACAGCCAACTGACCATAAAGTTATATATAATTAAAGAACTAGGCTTGACAAAATAATTAAATCTACTCACTCAAGCGATCTTGCCAAATATAATGCGCTAGCCAACGAGCTATAGAAATAGCACACTGGCGCGGGGAGAAATGTATTGCATTGAACACAGTAAGAGGAGCCCTATTAAATGGCGGAAACCGCCACCTAAGAGGAGTGCCTTTAGAAAATGGAGACACAAAATCCGCTCCAACCAAGACAAGAATTTATAAATTAAACATAAGGTTTGAAAGGAAATATTAATACGAAATATATGTATAAAATTTATCTACAAAATCGCAAATTCGGGCAGCAATTGCAGAGCTAAATAAACGCGTGCGTTCATTTCGACTACTACTACTACTACTACTACTACTACTACTACTACTACTACTACTACTACTACTACTACTACTACTACAACAACAACAACTACTGCTACTACTACTACTACTACTACTACTACTACTGAAACTGCTGCTTCTGCTACTACTACTACTACTACTACTACTACTACTACTACTACTACTACTACTACTACTACTACTACTACTACTACTGGTGCTACTACTACTACTACTACTACTACTACTACTGGTGCTACTACTACTACTACTACTACTACTACTACTACTACTGGTGCTACTACTACTACTACTACTACTACTACTACTACTACTACTACTACTACTACTACTACTACTGGTGCTACTACTACTACTACTGCTACTACTACTACTACTACTACTGGTGCGACTACTACTACAACAACTACTACTACTACTACTACTACTACTACTGCTACTACTACTACTACTACTACTACTACTACTGAAACTGCTGCTTCTGCTACTACTACTACTACTACTACTACTACTACTACTACTGGTGCTACTACTACTACTACTACTACTGGTGCTACTACTACTACTACTACTACTACTACTACTACTACTGGTGCTACTACTACTACTACTACTACTGCTACTACTACTACTACTACTACTACTACTACTACTACTACTACTGGTGCTACTACTACTACTACTACTACTACTACTGGTGCTACTACTACTACTACTACTACTACTACTGCTACTACTACTACTACTACTACTACTACTACTACTACTACTACTACTACTGGTGCTACTACTACTACTACTACTACTACTACTACTACTACTGGTGCTACTACTACTAGGTTATTACTATTTATATAGATAATTATTCACTACCGCCATAAATGCCATATTATATTTTACGCATATGATGTATAAAAGGGGCTGAGCGTGAATAAAAAATCTGAATTTGAATCTATTGCCAAAGTTGATTTCGAATAGATGTGTGCAGGATCCGGCAGATTTATGCCAATTTTTATAGAAACTGTGGTGCAAGGGAGATAAATGTTGTCTTATAGGACATGGAGTGAACCAATACATTGCCGTGATTACGCCCCATATGCCTATTATCGAGTCAGTCATCCTAGCGTTAATTGTTTTTAAAATAGTCTTCTCTTGGCTTGCAAATGAACATTCCTCAAAGCACAGCAGAGACAGGTTTTGGCTGACTTCGGTATGAACGGGTTAAACCAGCTAGGCATTCTAGTGGTACATTTTCAAAAATAGTTTTCTTTTGGTCTGCAAATGGGTACTGATTAACCTAAGCACACATTTTAATTTCATTGATATGGGTACAATTTCAGCGCTTCGAGGCGCTGTTGGCGCACGAAGGTTTAATCACGGATTCTATCTCATTACACGTGGCTTGATTGGTTTATTGTTTATCCATACCTGTTGGCGTAAGCAGCGAAGTCAGCCATATTGCCCTGTAGACATGGGTTTTGTGCACGTACGTTAGCCACCATCTCCGCGCACCCCTCTCTGCACTCGAATGGGTAACAACGACTCAACACATGCGCGCGGATTGCTAGTGTGGCTTTATTCGTGGCACTGAAATACAAAGTATATTATAATCAATAGAGAGAGATCCAGTTAGAGCTGTGTCCCGAAAGGTTCCAGCTCCGCCCGCATCTATGTGCGTTGGAACCAAGTTATATACTTTGAATCCTGAATTCACAGAATACCCATTTCAAGGTAGCTATAATGTAAGATGTTGAATATTTTGTAACTAATTTGACTGGTCGCTGTTGCCTATGGCAGCAACCGCGCCCAGTCAAATTAGTTACAAAATATTCAACAGTGCTTATTAAATAGTAAAGACACCCGATGGACCTTTCCGCCCATATCTAGCTAAGCTCCATCCGCACCTCGCTCGTGTTGGGATCGCGCGATCCTTGAACTCCCTGACGATAAATTTGTAGAGAACTATACAGGTAAGCTGTTGAATATTATGAAAGTATTTGACTCAAAATATTCAGCAGCATGTTTACTAAATAGTTAAGACATGCAATTCGTACAATAATGCATAGTCCGTCACCAATTAGGCGTTTGTGAATGACGTAACTTGACTCTTACTAGAGTCCAGCAGCGGCAGTATCAGTGACGTTAAACAAGCATTCTTCTTTCTGTGTTTTATCAAGTAACAAAATATCACGGCTAAGCAAATTATGTACATTTATACGAAAAATGGTAGGGAATTTTAGGTAAATACAATATACATACTAATGCTACTACTGCTGCCGCTGCCGCTGCCGCTGCCGCTGCTACTACTACTACTACTACTACTACTGCTACTGCTACTACTACTACTACTACTACTACTACTACTACTACTACTACTACTACTAATCACCACTGTTGCTGCTGCTACCACTATAATAATGATGAGGATATTGAAAGATACTGTGTTCTACTGTTGTACAATAACGTCCAAAATATGTTGAAACAACTACATATTAATAACATAAATATATTAATTTAGTAAAATAACAACGTATTTTTGTCATGAGTTTAAATTCTATCGCAAACTGTAATTGTCGTTAATATCTATAATAATTATAATAATGATGATATATGATAACAATAGTTGTAATACTGAGAATAATGTATAGCTGTGTACTGATTCATACTCAATACAACCGTATGTAAATGTTCCTCATATGCCACATTGTGATCTTGGAGTAATGACGTCATCAATATCTCGTTAAAGCCAGTCTTTAATGAGTAATAGTCTGACACGTTGCACGAATTGTATATCTCCACCATTCAATAAACATTCTGTTGAATATCTGGAAACTAACCATGCCCGGCGCCGTTGCTGCCACAGGCAGCAACGGCGCCGGTCAAATTAGCCTCAAGACACCCAATTGCTCATCTGTATAGCTTTCTGGAAATCGATAGTCAGGAGTTCAGATCGAGATCGCGTATTATATAACTATTATTCCGGATTTACCTCCCTTGTTGTATATACGCGCGACTGTAGTGGGTGTTTTCTACGAACGCATCATCGGGTTTTCTTTCGACGTTAAGAAGAAATAGCTCCTTCAAGGACATGAAATAACATGCCCATTCCAAACACGGCCATAGTTTCTATATATTGTAGAAATGCCTAGAAATCTTTAGCATGCGTAGGTTTACGAATTGTATTGTATGGTATTTTTCATCTCATAGGTAATATGTTATATATTGGTGAACACTGTATAAATAATATGCCCAAGCCATGTTTAAACTGTGTAAGCCCGCCTTTACAAATGGTATTATGCTGTTGAAGAGCTTGTGAATATAACGCTAAAGATAATTTCACTGCATTAATTGTAAGATTAGGAATCTAGATAATTGTATAGCATACTAATTTAATTGTCATTATATATACAACGTATAAATGTACACTCAAGGGCCTATGTCTTATTGTGAAATAAATCAATATACAATAAAACAAACTTGAAACTTGATGAGTTTATCATTATACTGCCGCAATATGGCCCCGACCAATATACGTAATATACGCTCCTCATATAGCTTCTTCGAGATTTCAGGAAAATAGACATCTGTTAGATACGTCATCTGAACTTTAATTTCAAAATCATGTTACTTTGTTTCAATTAACTGCTCTTGCGTCAAGAGCGCTCAAAATGCTACGAATATCAATTAACCATTTCATGGTCAGGATTTGTCAGGAAATGTAAGATAGTATCCGCAGTAAATGCACATTTTCAGTCCAAGAGAAAAAAATATTTTTGTAAATTTACCACTGGAATCTACAAAAAAAATAGTTTTTGCTTGTCGTGCAAATGTGGTATATTGTTGATATTGGTGATTAACCCGTTCACGACTAGGCCGGCTATAAAGCGGCTTCGCAAGTGGTTTTGAGGAATATCTATTCGCAAGTCAAGAGAAGACCATTTTTTTAATTTTCCCACTGTGATGACTGACTCGATAACCGAGCCAGTTATTCCAGTGGTAATTTAAAAAAAATCTCTTAGCCTGCAAATAGTTATTGCATAGGTAAATAGTCTGCTTTTCTTAACCAAATTTAGCCCTTAGAGGGATAAGACATAGTTTTCAGTTTCATTGGGATACCTACCCATAGAAATTGGTATAGACGCAGTTGGCCTGTTCTGAGCCTAAATCATAGACATCCACATCACGCCACTGGGTACAAGCAGTCGCCAGAAGATTGTCAGCGGGGTAATACGTCAAAAAGCTGAAATGTAGAAGTAATAATCATATGACATGCACTTAAAATAAATTATAATCTCAGGTATATTCGCGCTAAACAGATTAGCCACTATTTTCTGTAGGTAGAATACTGACTAATTTTAAAACAATTTGGTAGAAAGCCGTTGTTTCCAGAGACAGGATCCAAATTCAGTTACACGAATTTCCAAATATTCAGTAGGCATCATGTTGCGACCTTGAAAACCAGCAGTATATTTTGAAATCATTTTGATCGAAACGTGTTGCTTCCACCAGAAACAGTGACTTTCAAATATAATGTTTTCAAAATGACCAATAGTGAATTAACAGGAGCGACATAATCGCTCTATCCCGGCCCCTTAGAGATACGAAACTATATACAGGTTTGCTTTTGTTATATTCGAGTAAGCGGTTTACCTGTACACACAGTTAACACATGGCGGAGCGCGAAGCACCAGCGACGTCACTAATTGGTTCCTAGTTAAGCGCTCCTAGATTTAGTAAATGCTTTTTCTCAAATCATCCCGATTCATTTCGATTTTTACCGAAAGTAAATATATATATATATATATATATATATATATATATATATATATATATATATATATATATATATATATATATATAGTTTATTTAGTATTGTATGTAATTACCAATGAACATAATTTGTTATTTCCCTCTTCCCCTAGCTTTAAAGATTAAATCGAGTACCTCAATGTAACGAAACGAAATAAATCTTAATATATGATGATTTCTTTCCGCATAGATTAATGTATACAGAACGAAATCATCATATATTAAGATTGAAGTAGCATCCACAAGTCAAGATGCAACTTTAACATAATTTCAAAACAAAATAAAACATACTATTGATTATTTTGAGCATAATTGTTTCAACTACAATTATGTAAAAAATACTCAACAGAACATTTGTTACTAACGAACATGTTTCTGGGGTTGTTTTTTGGAAACGTGCTAACTTATTTTTTTAGCTGTACTCTATGTACGGTACCTGAAGCACTGCTCCTCCCATTCATGCGAACCTTGGTATATAGCTGTATCATGGCCTTCCGTATTATAGCCACAGTGAAGCTTCAGTTCATCACCCGACTTAAAATCTATATGTTGTGAAAATCTTAAAAACAGAGAATTATTATAACGTCATCATAATTTAACACCGTGAACTTCAACCGTCCGCCTGTTGAGATTTTGCAGACAACATCTTCCAAGGGATATATAGTGGACCTGCTAAGTCAACAACAACTTTCAGTCAAATTGTTTTCGAAATCAAGTCAAGAGTATTTTTCATATTAAAGTTATCGTCTGGTGCAGCGGCGAGAAACTTAAGGACAAAACACGAAGATTCATCTGCAAACCGAGAATTATATGGTGAATGTTTTGAACCTAATTTGATCGGGAGAAATTTCTGCCTATGGCAGCAACATGTGTCTCGTAAATTTGGTTAAAAATATCCCAACCTCTTACCTGTACACCTACCTTGAAATTGGTAGTCGGTGAATACAGCCGAAAGAGCTGTTGCGTAATACTAATTCAACATAATGTTTATTAAATTGTACAGACATACAATTCGTACACCGTAACGGACTATTAAGCACTAAAGATGGAAAAGTTCGAATCTTTTAATGGCGTCATGATTATGCAGTCAGTCTACACGTCACGTAGTTGATTATGACGTCACATGATTGAGTGAGGAAATGGATTCATGAATTGTAATGGCCAGCTAAATATTGAGACACTCTTTGTATGTTTTGCTGTTGACTAGCAAGAGTCCAATGTTACAATAGCTAAGCAATAGAGCGGTCCATTTCAAAGCCATGTCCCGCCCATCTATAGCTAAGACCCGCCCACGATTTGCGCGTGTTGGGATAGATTTATAGCCTGTTAATGCTGAGTTTCAAGACTCCCAATTTCAAGGCACACTGGTCAACGCATTTTGTCTAATTTGACTGGGTGCTGTTGTTGCCTATGTCAGAAACAGCGCCTGGTCAAATTAGTTTCAAAATATTCAACAGAAGGTTTATTAAATAGTACATCCATCAACGACATACAATTTGTACACCTAGCGACCGATTTCGGCGTCATCGCGGAGCATTCTTTGTCAATTATTATTGCGATACCAGCCCGCGTTTAACGTAGTTTATTATGGCGCTATATTATATTTATATTATATTTGAGTGACAGAACGGATCCATCCATTGGTACTTCCGTCCAATATATGTTGCTGTAATTTCACCTACTTGGCTATTCTCGGAGACGTTTATTAAGCTAATGTCAATACAATTCACCTTTCCAGAGTATCTATCTATCATCTGACCTCGTATGCCGTCATAATCAATTCAGCGCGTGTATGATGACGTCACAATCATTACGTCACAAAGGGTTCCATATAGACCATCATCAAATCACACGAGCGAGGTGTGGGTGGAGCATAGCTAGAAGTGGGCGGGGCATAACTTAAAATGGAACGGTCCATTAGCGCTTTCGTGGCGAGGTCATCAAAAACAGGGCCCACCTCTGCAATGATCTTAAGGCATGCGCATTTGGAGGACAAGCACATTGAAAATTTACCACTGGAATAACTGGCTTGATAAGCGAGCACATTATTCCAGTGGTAAGGTCTCAAAATAGTCTTCTCTTGTCCTGCAAATGGGCATTCAATAAGCAAATATCTTGATATTATTGGTCAGATTTTCCCGTTAAATTGTTAATGTGACGTGTGCAATGGTAGGCGCTGTCTCTATCCGGGTCAATAACTTAGTAATACACACGTGTGTTGCTGCGGCGTGGCACTGCTATAATACTCATCCACAGCAAATGTACGCACAATATTGCCATCGCGGAACTGTTCAATCTTTGCTGATACACCTGTAAGAGAAGTAGTGGTAGAAGAAGAAGAAGATTCGATTTAGCAACCCTTGCAAATACCAAGAGGTGCCTCATAAACTAAAATTAGTAAATTATCCAATGGACCTTTCGATTTTTAGCCGTGTCCCGCCCATCTCTAGCTAACCTCCACCCACACCTCGCGCGCGTTGGGATCGATCGATCTCTGAACTTCCTGACTATCAATTTCCAGAAAACTATACAGGTAAGCTGTAAGCTTAACCCACGCACTAAAGCAGCAAGACCTACCACCAAATAACTTTCAAAATGTTCAATAGAATCTTTTTTTAGTAGCATAAACATGTTCATTTTTAGTCATTTATCATTGAATGTGTTGAGAGATGTAGGAAGGATTATAACAGAGGTCGTGCAAGCACACACGCCTTATGTCAACAAATACCTGGCCTGCGCAATTATACGCCTACTGATAAGATACGAGTCAAGCTTGATTGTCCTGACAATGAAATTGACATTATTTCAGGCTTTATAGACCTTCCAACTCTTAACCTTTTAAAACCCATTCCAGCGAAAAAGGCCTTCTGCAGTGGTCATGGAAAGTTTCAATTTGCAGAACAAGAGGTTATTTTTGAAAATATAATGCTGGAGTAACTGGCTAGATAAAAAAGCCAGTGATTCCACTCGTAAATTTTCATATAATCTGCAAATTGACAATTTCTATGAGAAAATTTCAACTTTCTTGAAATAAAGGTTTAATCAATGTTAATATTACATAAACTATTTTAAGAATAAATTTCATGAATATTTCGAAAATACTTTAACTGGAAGCAAATGTTGCCATCAGCAATAAAGTTTTTCAGTCAAATTAATTTCAAAATATTCAACATTACTAGACATGATTTATCTGAAATAAAGTATTTCTAATATAACCCTTTCACTGATGCAGCCTTATATTATACATTCATAGCAATCATGCCAGGAATTCAGCATATTCTTTATGAAGAAAGAAACATTCTTTTAAATATTTTGAAAATAATTTGACTGGAAGTAATTTCTACCTATGTTAGGAACTGCCAATCAAATTAGTTTTAAAATAATCAACTGGTTATTTCTTGTTGTAATGAATTTGCCATTTTTCCTGTATCGTTAAAAGCATTAGGAAATATTCTGTGAAATGTTTTGACACTAATTTGGCAGGGAGCTAATGCCGCCCATGGTAGCAACAGCATTCAGTCCGATTATACCCAAAATATTCAACAAGTTACATTGTACCTTTGTTTAGTAAATAAATAAAGGGAAAGACCACTATAGAAGCTGTATTGTATATTTAGATGTATATTTACGGAATGCACAGAAACTCCACCCCATATAGCAAGTACGGGGGACTATTATAGTATGGTTGTTCTCCCCCACCTCGTCCATAGCCACCATGGATGACAATTTACAATGTACTCGTATTCAACCTTAGCACACTTGCTAAATAGTCCTTGTACTCAGCATCAAGCAGTGTCAAAGTACTCGTACTCAGCCTCAGTACAGCTGCCTGTACTCGACCCCAACCATGATCACAATTCACCTTTTCAGAGTATGTACCCATCATATGACGTCATAATCATCTACGCGGTGTGTAGAATGACATCATAATGGATGACGTCATGAATGATGTCGATAAGTATGTCACGAACGCATATTTGAAGACGGTCTATGCCTTGTTGTACAAATTGTTTGCTTTTACTATTTAATAAATTTTCTGTTGAATATTTTGAAACTAATTTGACTAGGCGCTGTTGCTGCCATAGGCAGCAACAGCACCCAGTTAAATTAGTTGCAAAATATTCAACAGCTTCCCTGTATAGTTTTCAGGAAATTGATAGCTAGGGCATTCGGGGATCGATCAATCCAAACATGGCGAGGTGTTGGTGGAGGGTAGCTATTGATGGGCGTGGCATAGCTAAAAATGGAACGGTCCATTATAGATGTAGCTAAACATCCAATAGAGCTTAGTTTTAGCTATACCCCGCTCATCTCTATCTAGGCTCCACCACACCTCGCTCGTGTTGGGATCGATCGGTCTCCGAACTATTAATTTCCAGAAAACTATACACAGGTAAGCAGTTGACTATTTTGAAACTAATTTTGCCTATGGTAGCAACAGTGCCCAGACAAATTAGTTTCAAAATATGCAGCAGCATGTTTATTAAATATTAAAGACATGCAATTCATACAACCTGCCATACTATTAAGCGTTTAAAACTGACTAAATCGAGCCATTCGTGACGTAATGATGATGACGTCATCCTACACGTCACATAGTTGATTATGACGTCATATGATGGATGAATAAACTGAAAAGGTCCATTAAGTTCACTGTGTACAAATCAGAGGTCATCGTTATGGGTTAAAATGTGAGCCCAAGAGTGAGACCTATTCATACATAATATGGCAAGACTGTCCTCCATTTTCAAATTAGTAGTTTGTACATCGTCATAATCAGCAGCGCGAGGTGTATGATGACGTCATAGGCAATTACCGCACAAATGGCTCCGTTTTAGTCCGTCTTAAACGCCTAATAGTCCGACACGTTGAATGATTTGTATGTCTTTACTATTTTTTTTAATAAACATTCTGTCGAATATTTGGAAATAACAGCGCCCAGCCAAATTATCTGTATAGTTTACTGGAAATAGATAGTCAGCGAGTTCAGGGATCGAATGATCCCAGCAGGAGCGTGTTGTGAGGGGAGATTATATAGCGATGGGTCGGCCATAGCTAACGCTGGAAAGGTATATTGGATTGGAAGACATTGCTGCCGTCGTCATTTATGTTTAACGTGTTCAACAATATGTTTTCATTTAGTTTTGCACACATTTAAAGTTATCTCTAAATTTAAATCTAAGATTTACCTGTGGATAGCATGTGATTGACAGCTGCGGTAAACTTCACTTCCCCATTTGTTGAGAAACTCTTACACACACTCGTCTCCTCGTACATTGACTTGCCATATGGAATGTCGAGGTACGCCTGACCCAACATTAACCGGCTCGCATCCTTCCGTGATGGATTTGAGGGGACATAGTACATTGTCATTCCAGGCGCATCCGTAATATCATCTGCTAGGAGCGGGTTTAGCCAGTGTACCTGTATGGCAGTGACACAGGCACGGATTAACGCGCAACTCCACGGCAATAGCAACATCAATTAATCTGCTATAGCGCAAAGCGCACAATACACGGACTTAAAACGCATGCGGGGTGGGTGAGATGTGGGTGGGATGGGGTTGGGGGCGGGCTGTAAGGGTGGGCGAGCGAAGATGGCCGGCGGTATCCCTGTCATCGCCTTGAAATTATTTCAAATCCAGATGCTCTCACCCTGCATCTCAATGTTTACTCGACAAGATAATGTCCAGGATAACTAGGCCTACTATGCAAAATGGGCGCGGGACGGAAAGGGTGATGTAGACATTTTACGGAAAAACGTATTTGAAGGTGGCGAAGCCCACCAGCATCCAACACCGCACCATAAGAAGAAGACGAAGAAAATGAAGAAGAAGAAGCAGACGACGTGTATTCGTCATATCTCCTAACCCTTCAGCCTTTGAATTTGGTTAGGCAAATTTCAATTTTCTCATAGAAAATGCCCATTTGCAGAACAAAAGATAATTTTTTTTTAATTTACGACTGAAATGACTGACTCGGTTAAACGTTTTTAAAATGACATTTGCACCCATAAAGGCTCATCTGAGTCTTTAAGAAAACATCACAGATGTCTTCTATACGATGCTTAGTAGTATTCTGCATCAGAATTATATTGAATTTTGAAATTTATCCATACTTTTTCATGTTTGAAGTTAGAATATTTTTTGGGTCCAGGTTAAGGATTTTGCTTTTGTTAAGCTTTTTAAAAATGATATTTGCTCCGCCAAGGGGTTATCCGATTAAAAAAAAACCTCATCACAGATGTGTTCTATATGATGTATATGACTAGTCCAGAAATCGATTTTCACATTTTTTCCATGTTTTTTTGTCTTTGAACTTTGACCTCATTTGTATCCAGGTTATACTCATTATTTCGTAACAAGGGATTATCCGATTTGATTAAAACTTCACAGATGTGGAAGTACTATACGATGTTTATGACTTGTCCATATTCAAAGGAAATAGATTTCGTAAAATAATAACATATAGTAACATATTTTCACTGGGTTTAGACTTTGATTATTTTGGTGCTGGTTTGCATCCAGGATATATGTATTATGCTGTTGTTAAAATTGTTTCAAATGAAAATTAAATCAGCAAAGACTTACCCAGTTTATATAAAATGTTTTGATTTGGTACATAGACTTCATAAATGGAGTATGCATCATATTAATGTACTTGCATTTGAAAATGTTGTTCTCTTTTTCAGGCTATGATCTTTGCTTATGTTCGGAACATTTGCCTTTCGGGCAGTCTTGGTGTGCCAGGCGTCGTTATACTGCGTGTTATTACCGGGTAGCAAGGCTTTATGGTTCGGTCGCCAAGATATGCTTCGACAAAGCTATGTTTGCCGATTGGGTCGTGCCACCGGTATTTTGAATCGACAAGTGGACTGTCAAATTTCAAAATGAGACAGTATTGGGTGGTCCATCATATCCCGTGATGCATAAATAATATACAGGGACGCTATTTGCTATATTCTTATAGTTCTTGTTCTGTCTATGTACATGACTTTGACAATATCTTTTCACAGAATATTTAGTCTAGGGCAGACCGGTGTCTGCGGCTGGCGGGTCCTGCAGCAGCTTAAGAAGGCGAGAGAGTTGGTATCATGTAATCGCTCCTATATGGGATTCTTACGTGTTTACTATTTTTCATATATTTGATAATGTTTGATAATATTTTCATTTACTACAATGCTTTCCATATTTAATCATTTTAAATATTTTAACCATTTTGAACTCTATTCGCTATTTAACTATGCCACATAGTTCAAGCGATTTTGGTCCGTTTGTAAGTTTCTTCAGGTTGAATGATTAGTTGTTCACTCAATTGTTTGGGGTTAGTTAACAAAGCTGCATACATGTATGTTGTAGTTTCATTGCATGTACTTGGTTCACATTATTAGAATTCAGACTTTTTGATTTGACCATTTAACCGAGCAGTAGATTATTAATATTATTATTATTATTATAAAAATTATTATTATCCCCACGTCGGGGATATTGTAATCGCCTCCGTACGTATGCCCGTCTTGCCGTCTGTCCGTCCGTTCGTCACGTTTACAATCACCACCACCATCCCGCCCCCCCCCCCCCCCCCCACCCTCAACCAATGGGTGGAATTAAATTTGGCATGTGGGGTACGCACATGATTCCGCTTTGCAATACGATATTTCGATTTGGCTTCGCCTCTGTGTGTGGTAGGGGGGGGGGGGGGGGCGTGCGTGGCAGGGTCAAAAGGTCAAATCAGTTGTAACGCAACTTCGCTGAAATCGCTAGACGGAACTCAACCAAATTTGATATCTGAGTTATCCATATGATTGCGGAGTACAAGAGGCCATTTAAGCTTGGCTCGGCCGTAGGGTGTGGGGGAGCCAAAGGTCAAAGTTTAACCTGTGGAAATTGATTGTAATGCATCTCCTCCGAAACCGTTGGACATAATTCAACCAAATTTGTTCTGCGGGTTACTCATATCCATGTGAAGTCCATGGGCATTTTTAACTTTGGCCACGCCCCAGGTGTGGGTGACGGGCTACACTGTTGGACGAAATTCAGTGAGTTACCCATATGATTGCGGAGTGCAAAAGGAAGTTTACATTTGGCTCTGCCCCTGGGGTGGGATGTTGGGTGTGTCGAAAGTTCAAAGTGCTGAACGCGGTGGATTTGCGATGACGTGTAATCGACGATCAATCTAGTTATTATTATTATTATTATTATTATTATTATTATTATTAGTAGTAGTAGTAGTAGTAGTAGTAGTAGTAGTGGTAGTAGTAGTAGTAGTAGTAGTAGTAGTAGTAGTAGTAGTAGTAGTAGTAGTAGTAGTAGTAGTAGCAGCAGTAGTCGTAGTGGTTGTAGTAGTGGTAGTAGTAGTAGTAGTAGTAGTAGTAGTAGTAGTAGTAGTAGTAGTAGTAGTAGCCGTAGTAAGAGTGGCAGCAGCAGCAGCAGCAGCAGCAGCAGCACCAGCAGAAACAGCAGCAGCAGCAGCAGCAGCAGCAGTAGCGGTAGTAGTAGTAACAGTAGTAATAGCAGCAGCAGCAGCGGCAGTGGCAGCAGCAGTAGCAATCGCAGTAGAATTAGTAGTAGTAGTAGTAGTAGTAGTAGTAGTAGTAGTAGTAGTAGTGGTAGTGGTAGTGGTAGTGGTAGTGGTAGTAGTAGTAGTAGTAGTAGTAGTAGTAGTAGTAGTAGTAGTAGTAGTGGTAGTGGTAGTAGTAGTAGTAGTAGTAGTAGTAGTAGTAGTAGTAGTAGTAGAAGTAGTAGTAGTAGCAGTAGTAGTAGTAGGAGGAGGAGGAGGAGGAGGAGGAGTAGTAGCAGCAGCAGTAGCAGTGGCAACATCATCATCAGCAGGAGCAGTAGTAGTAGCAGCAGAAGTAACGGTTGCAGCAGGAGCAGTAGCAGTAGCAGTAACAGTAGCAGGAGTAGGGGTATGGGTAGCAGCACCACCAATACTATGAGCATGAGCATGAGCGGGAGCAGGAGCAGGAGTAGCACATACCTGCAATGTAACACGGTTAAACTTGCCAACGTTAAACCCGATGTTATTATCAAGACACTCGCCTAGCAGCCCCGTCTTCCAGATGCCAATAAGCTTAATGCAATTGTTCATTATTCCGTTATCACATGATCCAGGTACCGCATTCAATGGATTTGCTAGAAAAAATTTAAGCCTTTAACACCTCTTGTGTCAACTCAACATTTTAATGCTGACCAAAACCACTATGCAGTGGTCTTGATGCATGTCTATTAGCAGGTCGGGATAATAGTATTTTTGAAAATTAACTACTGGAATGACTGGCTCGTTAACAGAGCCAGTTATTCTAGTGGTAATTTGTCGAAAATACTCTTCTCTGAACCAGCAAATGGATACTGGGTAAGCCAATGCTTGAATTGTCTTTACCATTACCCATTTAGCAGTTAAGCCGGTCACAAATTCCAGAGGTAAAGTCCCAAAAAATTCGTCTTCTGTATTACAATTTCTTGAAAAACGTTGATCATTAAATTGCTTAATTGGTATAAGTAATATTTTTTAGCACTGAGGCACTGATGACATGAATGAGGTTAATTTGCACAATGACATCTTTACTTACGATATTGCAATGATCGGATTTTACCGCATATATTCATCACATTAAATGTACATACATGTATTTTGTTCATTTCTAACTACGCCCCACCCATATCTAGCAATGTTCTGACCACCTTTTACGCGTGCTGCGATCAATTGGTATATTTTGATTTCTTAATTCTCTGAATCCCAATTTCAAGGGAACTATACAGGTACTCGTTTGCATATTTTGACACTAATTTTAATGGGTGAGTCAAATTAGTTTCAAAATATCCAACAGAAAGTTTATTAAATAGGATATCTACCATGCAACATGCAATTTGTACACTTCCTGATGGGGTTTGCATTTTGCATTGAGATGCATTACAATAACTTCAGAATCGGATTCCCCACCCTACCATCGAAAACATGCCTAGAGATACCAACATCATCATTCTACTTTACTTAGAACATAAAATTCGACAAAATCTAGATTTCGGTCCTTGGTGGCCATCTTGAATTGTAAAAATGTGGTCATTCAGACACGCTTTCTTTGAGACATCAAGTACTATAGAAAAATATCAAACAGCTGCATGGAAACAGATAGTGTAAGCCTTTCTAGAAGCATTGATTTCTGCCACCGGACTACCAGTCTTGCTGATGACGATGCTGGTGATGAGGACGATGATGTGGATGATGATGAGGAGGATGGTGGTGATGATACCAATATTGGATAATCCAATGTAACTTACCTGAAGACAGTCCTTACTATTAGCAGTGGTTAGTGATTAATCTCATAACATGTTAATAATTTGTGCGTAATTAACATAAACATAAAAAAATTTACTTTGCTCAACCATGACAGGGTGTTATCAACCGAATTGTATATCCGTATAGGTGATCAAGTTTCAGAAACTGAAAAAAAACCCGTGCCGGACGACAAATGCCGCAGTGCTCACCCGGCTGATGAGGAACTGTATACATATTTATATTAATTAAGTAATGCACAACGGGCACCATTGGCGAATCGGGCAAGCATAACTGTTGCCATATACCGTAGTGCAATGGTGCTTACCACTAATGACGAACAACGCAAGTATCATTACCGATTAGCCCATGAGACAAGCAGTCTTTGTCAGGGAGACAACAGCAACTCATGCCACTAACCAATGGAACAATGGACAGTGCCCGTATTTAGCAATGAGCCAAGTCACATTAACACAAATTACCAATGGGGCAAGCATAACTGAAGTGATGCCACTGACGAAAAGCACAGGTTCCGGACATTATTGGCCGGTGATACAGGCATACTTAACGAATGGATCAAGCACACTTGGCCAATGAGGAAAGTGTAACTGATACCAATGATAAATGGGACTCTCGAAAATAAATGGGCCGGACGTATGAACACTGTGAGGGGAAAACGAAGTCTGTGTAAAGCTGATTTAACTCATTAACAATTTACGAAACGTGACACAGATGTGTTTTCCACATACTGTTTATTTCTTATTAACACATTAAATGACCAGAGTTGTGGCCCTTGTTTCAGGCCGTGGCCTCTTCATGTTTATAGTCGTGATGATGATGATGATGATGATGATGATGATATAGATGATGATGATGATGGTGATGATGATTGATGATTGATGATTGATGATTGATGATTGATGATTGATGATAGATTGCTGATGATGATAATGATGATGATGATGATGATGATGATGATGATGATGATTGATGATTGATGATTGATGATTGATTGATGATGATGATGATGATGATAATGATGATTGATTAAGATGACGATGATGATGATGAGAAAGAGGGGAGGAGGAGGAGCAGGAATAGGAGGAATGATGATGATGATATATTTCGTGCTTACCGTCATCTGTGCATGCATACACTAGGATATGATGAAGAACGTCATGGTTGTAGATTTCAGGCTTAGAGGCTATCACAGCGAACTCTGCTTCGGTGCGAATGCTAAACGACATGCATCGGTATGAGCTTTCCTGAGCCGGTACTTCCGTGAGTGGGAACTCAAACTTTATGCTCCTGACATCTTCAATAGCAGTAATTAAAACACCCAACATGTTAATTATTGTTGAACTATCGACGAGACAAGATTTAAATGCACCGATTAATTTAAAGGCCTATGTTCCCACCAAAATGCTTGACAATTAAATTGTTGAAATTATGTAATATTAGAGGCTTAGGCGTATCCACACTAGAGAGTCAATCCGCTGTTGAATACTTTGAAGCTAACACGACTGGCAGCCTTTGCTGCATATGGCAGCAACAGCCCGCAATCAAACCGACCCCAAGAGTCCACGTCGCAGAAATGTCCTATGCCATGGATGTATCTTATATGTCATTCATGTATATGACGTCACTGTAAATTAAGTTACATGTAGACTTATGTCACAATCAAAATGCGTAATGAATGACGCATCTAGTTCCGCTAAAAATACGTCAAGTATTCGAATTGTATGTCTTCGATAGATGTACTATTTAATAAACATGCTGTTGAGGATTTTAAACTAATTTTACTTGCCGCTGTCGCTGCCATAGGCCTGAGTAGAAGGGCAACGTATAGGCGGCTGCGCTGATCGGCCGGGGGGGGGGGGGGGTGCTGACGCCATCACAATTTGAATTAGGCCACATATTAGACCTACAGTTACAGTTGCATCGCACTATGTCAGGTACAGTTACAGTTACATTTGTTGAGCAATGTAACTAGTTACATTTCAGTTACTTTGCAGAATGTAACTAAAGTTACATTTCAGTTACATTAGTTACTTTGGCTGATAATTATTATGAAGAACTATGTGAACATGAATGGCATCCTAAAAGGTGTATGTAGTCAACCAAATTGAGATATATAAGGGAAACAAAATACCACTATAATCACTGATATAATATACTGACAGAACTGAATCCATTTCAGATATAAAATATAAAACCTGTTAAAAATTCTTTAATAAATTTGACTGAATTTTGTTACTGCCATGTGCAATAACACATTTCAATCAACTTGTTTCCAAAATATTAAGACAGTTAAAGACACTAGTTTAACTCCATAGCCTTCATAGATGTACATACATATGTCTTCCTCTAACACTTTCAACCCAGACATGCCATATGACAAACATTAATCTTATTGTAAGAAATAATTGGTTGAATGTTTTGAAATTAATTTAACTGAAAGCTTTGCTACCATAGGTATTAACATTTATCAGTGAAATTAGTTTTAAAGTGTTCAACAGATTTCTTTAAAGTATTGACTTTCTATGATAAGATAATCCGCCATCTACCATTGGACAATATAAGTTTCCAGTGAAATTAACTTCCAAATGTCCATGAGCTTTGATGTTTGCTTAATTTAAATAGGAATTTAAATATTTTGAAATCAATTTATTCCTTTCATTAGTTGCAATGGAAAATTGATTCTGATCACATAATCTGCTGAGTAATTTATACTTACTACATTTGTAATTTTACTTTCAAAAGCTGTTGTTTCATATGGCAGCGACATCTTTTTTAGGTCAGATTCGTTTCTAAATGCTCAACAGGTTTCCAGTACACTAGTTTAATTCCACAGCCTTTATAAATTCTGTCCTCTATACCAAAATGGTTGATAGCTTGAAGATTATCAATGACATTGTCCTTTGATCTTTATCACCACACCTATGTGAATTGACCCTAGCTTGAGTATAATTGCTGAGCAATGATGTCCTAAGCTTATCTAACCAATAGTATATTTAAAAAAAAGAACAGGACATGCTGTTAACACCTATTGTGGCAGATTTGAACTTTCTTTACAATTCAACAGCTGATGTTTTAATGCGTTTAACCCTTTAACATTAAAGCTGGACAAAGCAGCTTGTGCAGTGGTTTTGGGAAATGTCCATTTTCAGACAAATATAAGATATTTTTGAAAATTTGTCGCTGGAATGACTGGCTCAATAACCATGCCAGGCATTTCAGTGACACATTTTCTAAAATAATCCCATGGTCTGCAAATGGGCATATTCTATGAGAAAGCTAAAGTTTTCTTCAAGAAATGTAATCTTTAAAAGGTAACAGTTACTTCTATAATGATTTAGTAAACAACCTGTTTCTAAGCTACATGTAGATTAATGTAAAAGCTGATTTTGATTAAAGGTTGTTGTTGCCTGATGTAGCAATAAAATTCAGATTATCATTACTAAAATATCACATACACAGATATAGAGTGGGTTAACCCTTTAATGGTCAAGATGGTCAAGAAATGTCTATTTTGTGGGCTACAAGATTTCTATTTGAAAATTTACCACTGGAATGACGACCCCAATAATAAAGCCAGTGATTCCAATGGCAAATTTCAAAAATAAATATCACTGACGCTTGGAAATAAAGTTGTTGCCCATGGCGTCAACATCGTCCGGTAAAATTAGCATCAATATATTCAACAGCTTACCTGAATGATTACATTGAAATTGGGATATCGGAGTGTCACATGTATAACAGTAGCTGTGCCGCAAATTAAGAAAATTGTAACATATTTAGCAAAAAAGTTTGAAATGTAGCTGAAAAGTAACTGAAATTTCAGTTACTTTTGCAAAGTAACTGGTTACATTTCAGTTATTGTAACTAAAAAAATCATCAGTTACAATTTACTTCAGTTACATGGAAAATGTAACTAAGTTACAGTCAGTTACCGTTACAAGTTACGGTTACCGCAGCCCTGCCGCACACACCTTTGGTCTCGTAAAAAACCGAATCTGATTGGTCGAGAGAAGCCGTCCTTTGTTCTCTCTCTACCAATCAGATTCGAGTACTTTTATGTCCTAGTTCAAATTTTTATGACGTCATACCCCACGACAAATCGTCGAACAGCCGCCTATATCTTCACTGTTTATTGGTTGTAGACGTGTAAGCACGTCTCGATGGTTGACCGGTGTAATGAGGCACGTGCCGATGATTGACAGATGCAATGAGGCATGAAGGTGTTAGGGGCGTGGTCAGGTCATGTGTCGTCTGGTATAGGACAATACAAATGGCTAATTATGAAAATGAATTGCTATAACCACTACATAAAATACAGTAAATAGCGTACACTAAAATACAGCTTGAAAATCCTGCAGCTGGTCGCATGTAACAGTGCTTAGGCACATGCAAGCTTTAAAAGGGAAGGTGAAGATCGAGATTACCATAAGAACATTATGGCACACAGCACTGTTATAGCACATTTTCATGCTTTTCTAGCACTAAAGCTGTTCCCTGTGGAGTGTCTTCAATTCTGATTGGTCGAGAGATCTGAAGGGTACCATGGTAACATCAAGCAAACAGTACAGCTACACAGCAACACAAATTCAGGATTTACTCTAACCCACTGACTGGGTGTGAGTTTGGGGGGGGGGGGGGGGGCGTTGGGGGGGGGGGCTTCCCAGGCAATACATAGTTTATGCTAAAGAGACTAGCAAAGAGAATAATCTAAGATTTACTCCTCCCTCCTGGTGGCTTCTCTGTCAATACTGAGCATATGCTAAAGGTGATACAGCGTATAAATCATAAATATTCCAGGATTTACTCTTACCAACTGGTAGCTTCATAGCCAATGCCTAGTTTATGCTAAAGGTGTTAGATCGGGTAAATAATCATTTATTGCAGGATTTACTTTCGCCCTCTCCTTTCATCTAACCCATTGCATGGGTTAGGAAATATTTACTTACGGATATCAATGTGGTCACAATCCTATAGTTAAGTGGGTGAATATTTTGAAACTAGCGTCTTATACAATTACGAATCCGCTCCGATTCAAGTTCTATTTTAACAAACACGAGTGCTTCTCTTTCTCAATAATATGGTGGTATTTGAATGAGCCAGTAAGCTTTTGTAATTTATCAAGCATCAAAAGGAAAGTACTATACACGCGGTGGCGTCATATACGCAGCTATCATTCATACGGCGACGTTATTACGTGATTTTCATTCGGAATTTAAATGAATATCACTGTTAATGAATTCGAAAATATGCAATAATGTTTTTTATTTTGTTAAAATGATACACAATAATCACTTGGCGCTTCCATTTAACAAAGGAGGATACTTGAATTGGTCAACATAGCAACACTGTATGTTACTGTCTAAGCCTATATGGAAGATGAGTTTTAAATAAGTTTACAATATGTGTACACTAACCTCCAGTATTGATGGCGGGACAGATAAACTCCTGTTCTTGGCAAAAGCCCCAGATGTTGCGCGCTGTACAGCCTGCACTTGTTAGAGGGTCACAGATACCTAGCAACACATACTGTAAAATAAAAGCATAAGTAATGCTCTCTCTCCCACCCCCACCCCTTCAGCTCTCTCAATACCTCTCTCCATGCCTCTCTCCATACCTCCCTCCATCTTATTCTCCCTTCATCCACCCTCACTCCCTAGCACTGGCCTCCCTCCCTCCCTCCCGCCATCCCCACATACCTCTCTCCCAATCCTTTCCTCACTCCTTCCTTCCCTCCATCCATCCATCCCTCCCTTCCGCTCTCACGGCCGCCCGCCCTCAACACATCCCTCCTCCCATCCCTTCTGCTCCCCTCCTTCCCACCGGCCTCCCTCCCTTCCCCGCCACCCATCCCTCCCGGCCATCCACCTCTCCTGCCTTCCCTCCCACCCTCCCTCCCTTTCCTCCCGCCGGCCTCACTTCCGCCTCACTTCAGCCCGGCGTCCATATCTCGCTCATTCCAATTTCCTCCTTCCCTACCTTCAGCCCTCCATCCCTGCCTCCTTCTCTCCTCCCGCCCTCCCGTCCGTCCACTCTCACTCCCTCCTTCCCACTTTCCCGCCACCCCGCCGTCCCTCCCTCACACACTCCCTTCCGACCCTCTCGCATAGATTTTTAAAGCCAATTGATGGTGTTTCAACAATACAAATAGTCTTACGCCACCGCCTCATTTAGAAATCATTGACAGGTTTGCATAGGTCTTCATACGGTACCTGGATGCGTTATCTGTGCATTCGTGTCGAAATTGCCGGGTAGCCATTCACAACTCGGATCTCCTAGCTCTTCTCCGTTCGTCCGCCCATCACCATCCGAATCCCCATTACACAGAGCAGCAGCCCATTGCTAAATCCACATCAGACAAATTATATATATTTTATATCAACAAATTATACGGCATGTGTAAACCTCGAGCTACAGATATATCCTCACAACAAATAGTGCAAACATAAGAGATATATTAAAGATGTACAGGCTATGATTGATCATGAAAATCATGAAGCAGTTTATTTCGTTTCTTATGATAACGAATAATGGAGAGATTCATTTTGACGTCATTTTTAAACTGAGTTGGTAAACAACCCCCCCCCCCCCCCACCCTCCACCCATCCCCCACCCCCAGAAAATACGGTGCATAGCCTACACCAAATTAATTACAGCTTGAAGATCCTGCAGTTTGCTGCGTGGAACAGTGCCCAAGCATATTCGGGCTTGCAGAGGGAAGGAGAAGATCGCCATTACCATAAGAAAATTATTGCGCTGTTATAACACCTTTTCACGGTTTTCTAGCGCGCAATCTGTTCCACGAGGGGAGTTTTCAATTATGATTGGTCGACTGAAGTGAATGGCATGTCTTGTGCCATGGTAACATCAAGCAGACAGTACAGCTAGACAGAAAAGAAAAAAATTAAGGGCGTGTAGGCTGACTTCATAATCAACACGTTCATTGAATAATCGAATAGTCCGTCAAGTATACGAATTGTATGTCTTCACAAATTAATAAACACGTCTTTGAATATTTAAAACTAATTTGACTGGGCACTATTGCCATAGGCAAACAATAGTCAAATTAGTTTGAAAATATCTAACATGTTACCTGTGTAGTTACCTTGAAATCTAGATTCTGAGAATTGGACCGAGCGTAGCTTAAAATGCGCGGGGCATAGCTAGAAAGGGGCCCCTCTATTAGATTAGTTTTGTTATATTTCAATAGATGAATCCAGTCTATCGATCAAACTTACGACATCATAATCAACTACGCCATGAATGACGTAATTAAGTCCGTCATTAACACGTAATAGTCAGTCAAGGTGTACGAGTTGCACGTCTTTAGTATTTAATAAACATTATGTTGAATATTTTGAATCTAATTTGACTGGGCTCTGTTGCTGCCTATGGCAGCAACAGCACCCAGTCCAATTCGTTTCAAAATATTCAACTTACGGGAACAGCGTTGGCGGAGCTTAGCTAGAGATGGGTATGGCATCGCTAAAATTTGATTCATCTATTGCATGTACTGTAGCCATGGGCTGGCTTGATGACTTGTATCTCCGGACTTACCTCGTTATGAGCGTTAAAATCCATTTCAAATGGGTCCCTGGATCCACCATCGGTTCCCTCTCCTATTCTAACCCATTTATAGTTGGGTGGGCATGGATCCGGAATGCGTCCGCTGTTAGGGACACGTCCGGTATATGCAGAGTCACCCAATGATCCAGAGATAAGGCTGAACACCAGCAGGCACAGTATCGGAATTCTAGAGAAGATATAAAATATAATACTGGCACGACCGACCCACATTAGAGCTATACCACGCCCTTTTATCCAATGGGGTGCCCACTTTGTACGCTTGTTGGCATCGATGTAAATCGCTGAAACGTTAATTCACAACATTTAAAGGTCATACTAACTATACAAATAAACACTGCTGTATGTTTTGAAACACATTTGCCTGGCAGCTGTTGTAACAGTAGGGAGATGGTGGGCAGTGTAGTGGCGTTGCTTGTGTGTGTATGGGTGGAGAAGTGTGAGCGAGCGAGTGATGGTGATATAATGTTTGATATAAGCTATTCCAGTCCAGGGCCACTGTCAATTGAACATGTATTGAACTAATGCTGACACAGATTAAGACTAGATTGCTTTAGAAGCAGATCCTAACTCACACCTTCGCCCTCTCTATTGCTATTGCTGATATGCATGCCAGTCACCTACGTATTTTACTATTTAATCAAAACTACATCTCTCCCACCATATCGTGAATGCATGTACCAAATGTGCTAACTTTATTATCTTGCATTCCACGGTTATGACCAACATATATTATTTCAGCATGCACTGAGTGGCCGCTATGACCTAGATATATAACGCTTCGACCTAAAACTTAAACTCGTTCTACCGCAGCAAAATATGCTACTTGATAATGATGATGATGATGATGATGATGGTGATGATTGACTCTGTCTTATCGGCTCCGATCATCCTAATCTAGTTAGGTTCTTTTTCGTCGTTAGTCAGTTGTCTAGGGTTTACGTTTCTCTAGGGCAGATCGTAAAACAGTTAGGTTGTTTGTGTTGCGAATTCCTGTGCGTGTGTCTCGTTCTGAGTTGTTTTAATTTACGTTCCTTGAGGTAAGATCGTAAAGCAGTTAGCTTGTTTGTATTGCGGCCTCGTGTACGTGTTTAACCAGTCACCCAGTACCGTTTGCTCCATCGCGACAACGATGTGCAATCTTGACTGAAATGCAGAGAACCGAGCCCTTGATTCTGCCCATTCGCCACGCCTCCTCACCCAGAACCAAGGATCATTGTAATTAGTAGTATTTGCATCTGACAAGTATAAATATGGCTTTGACATTGTTGGCTTCATCGATGAAGAAAGAGGTTTGTGATGTGATGAAATCTGCATCATTTACTTACTACATCAGCAGTGTCATGTCTAGCTTTGCGGTTTGTGTGTTTGCAAATAGGTGTTTGAACTGCTGTAAAATAACCAGTGAATAGCCCTGGTGATAAACCATCTCCTTGTGGGGATCCTATTGATGTGTAAAATTGTGCAGAATTGGTTGATTTGACAGGAACAGTTAATTTTCTGTTTGCGAGTAGGTACCTCACCAGGCCGCAGTTCGCCATAGCAACATTCAGCTTAATGGATAAATTGGAGCATGTGTGATCACTTGCTGGTATGAAATTCACGTGGCATGTTGATTACCATCTTGTAGAAGTCGCAATGTGTTGATAGGACTATCGATGCTAGCATATGTTGTGCACACATGTGCTCTTTTAATGCCAGTTTCCTGGAAATCTGTTTTATTTTATTTCGGATGCGAGATAAGTTCACATTTGAGAAAAGCTGTTTTAATGTCGCTTAAGAACACATCTGGCTTCAGTTTGGAGAGAGGTGCCTGTGGGTTCATAGATTTCGCTAGTCTGACGAGTAGGTTTTTCCCTCAACACTTCTAGGGACGTGTTATACAATGGCCGATATGATGATATGTATATATGCGCGTGTACGTGTGCACGTGTGTGTGCGTGCGTGCGTGCGTGCGTGCGTGCATACGGTGTGTGTGTGTGTGGCCTCTTGCTGTTCATTGGTAATTACCTTGTGGTCGGAGCGATGTATCTTGTCTGAGTGACTCGCTACAATAAGTATTGCTTTCTGAATGGCTGTGATGCTCACTGTCTCTAATGCTCACAATCTCTCCTCATGTTTCTCTTTTTTTATAAACAACACGGAACTCGACCATTCCAGATTGCGAGAACTAGTTCGAAAGTCTGTGACGCTGCTCTATGGCGTCGAGCGAAGCAATTGCTTGGTTGAAGGAGGATAGCTATGCTCAGACTGAATGCGGGTTGTCAGTCATCAATCCTGGATAACGTTACTTTCCCGGATGGGCGTGAAGGTGTTGTCCTCTCTTTCATGATAGATATAGCACTAGATTAGGCTGTATTTTTTAAATTGATTCCATGAATCGCACCACGCCTCGAACACAATTCACGACACAACGGTTTAACATATTAAAGTGTCTTGATGTGATGGAAAATGCGTACCGATGCGCAGCCATGCAAACGTAATCTGGTACAACCAGCTACGGTCAGTGTCTTCCGTAAGCAAACTGAGAGGAGTGCGTATCCAGTCTTGGATGGCACACGTATTTTCTCTTCTTTTCTAAATGGACCTTTCCAGAGTAATGCGGCATATATGATGACGTCATAATCATTACGCCATACACCATTCTATATCGCCCGTCTTTAACTCGTAATGGTCCGACGCGTTGTAAGAATTGTATGTCTCTACTATTTAATAAACATGTTGTTGCATATTTCGAAACTACTTTTTAAAATTGGTTTCAAAATATTCAACAGCGTACCTGTATAGTTTTCTGGAAATTGATAGTCAGGGAGTTCAGAGATCGATCGATCCCAACACGATCCAGGTGTGGGCGGAGCTTAGCTAGAGATGGGCGGGGCATAGCTAAAATGGGAAGGTCCATTGTGTGGGATGGATCGTGACACGAGACCTGCTTATCGACCAGTGTCATGTAGACGAGTGGGAATCAGCTACAATGCGGGTCCTACTAAGACAAGATAATGCACACCCGTTGGTGGCTGCATCATATATAATGGAGCATATCATATGATTTGAGTTAGCATCGTACGTAGATTATGCGCTAAGATCGTCCGTTGTTGATAAGGCTGTATTGATATTACATCTGTCGCGTGTTGAGAGGGCGGAAACACGTTTACAATCCCGAAACTTCTTTTCGTTATATAGTACAGTTTTACCAATAATCTCATGTAGCCTTCAGCAGGATTATCACTGAGAATG
This sequence comes from Chaetoderma sp. LZ-2023a, assembly GCA_034401795.1. Classification (NCBI taxonomy): domain Eukaryota; kingdom Metazoa; phylum Mollusca; class Caudofoveata; order Chaetodermatida; family Chaetodermatidae; genus Chaetoderma; species Chaetoderma sp. LZ-2023a. Next base: position 40,871,149 of record CM067363.1, on the reverse strand, counting down.
ATATAGTATTGATAAAGACAGTCGTGAATTTCCCGCATAAAACTATACGTCTTCAAGCGAGGACGTAAACGCCCATAGCAACGGCTCAGCAACGACAACAACAGCGATATAACCAATGAAGGTTGTGTTGATATTGCATCTGTCGGCTGTGGAGAGGGTGTTGACACGTTGCGACTCCAGGAAGAGAACAAGACAAATGTCCGGCACATGAAAAGATTATGGTTATACACATTGATGCCCATGCTACATTCAGAAATAGAGGGATAATATTATGTACATTCATCAACCTACAACATGGAACATGCATTGAGTAGACCAGCGCACCAGTTGACCTCTCTATCAGCTACAGAGCGGCGCACTCCCTCGTGGAAGCAAGTACTCGCTCACAGACGTAACAAATCCACAACAAAAGTAATGTGATTTCAAATGGGTACACCAACACTCATTTTGGAAATTACGAGAATGTTTCTGAATTATGAACATAAATGTCCCCTGTTGATATTAATCACATCACGTGATATTGACATTTAATTCTAGCAAATATGTGGCAAGGGGACGAACAAATGTGAACAAGCAGAATATAAGCAAATACAAATACTTGTATAAATAAGGGAATATAATATGACCTATAAGTGGTCTTCATTTATACAAAGTCGTAACTATATCCACACACACGAAATATGCGGCTATCGTCTGTTGAACACGTCTATGTATCCGAGATTTATATTATTCCTATCATCCAATTGAAACTAAAAGGTGCACATTCACACCAGACGAAAGAAATCTTAACATATGATGATTTATATTTAAATTTTTATTTATTTATATGGAATGAAATCACTATGCATATCTTAAGATGTATTTTGTTTCATTATATCTAGCTCTAAACGCGTACAATTTACCAATTTTATTTCCATTCATTCTGCTGGTAATATGCACCTTTAAATCAGTTATAAACCTTCCATTCTTTATACCCGCGATCATGTTTTTTTAGGTGATTCTCTCATAACACTGATGATTGTCCTGTAAGCAATTATAAGCAATTATAAGGAACTTGTTGCTGCCAACGGCAGGGATAGCATTCAGTCACACTGCTTTCAAACTAATCAACATATTTTCGTGGCCTAGAAATAAATCTCAGTTCCCATGATCAAAGAATGAAAAGGAACTAATATTATACATGGACGATTATTACGCAGGCAACATTTAGACAGAGGGTCCTAATGCCAAAAACCAATAGTTCATTAAGACATAGGCCACCTGGGGCTTAAAGCCAAACACCAATCGTGCAATGCTACAGAGGCTAGGCCTCTTGGGTCTTAAATGAAAAAATGGTTCATTAGTACAGAGGACCTACTCGGGCCTTAAAGTCATAAACAATGGCCCATTAAGACAAAGGTCACCTGGACCTGGAACTTAAGGTCAATGATTCATGAGGACAACTAAAGATCATGTAGCTCAAAGGGTATGTGTTGATCCGTCCTGCTGCTCCGCTCCGTTGCACCGCATGTACAGGATGCGTGAGAGGATTGGTTAGCTGCCATTCTCTGGGTTACGGATCCCATATCGTGAATCTCCGAAAAGTACAAAGACCGATTTCTAGAGCCGGTGGAATGATACCGCTCCAGTGGGACCGTGCGACCATTGCCGCCGAGATTGAATCTCACCATCTCGTCCCAATTATTTGTGTCACCGGTATGATGGTCCATAGCTCAATTTAGGAGTCTAGATATGATAATTAAAAATATACTATACAAACAATGGTACCCGTTTGTTAGCACGGGAGAAAAAATATACAGTACAGGTACCTCACCGATCCTTATATATCCGTGAGGTATCCCTGCAAGAGAGCGTCCCAACGAGGCCACTTATATAGTTTAATATAGACCATTATACCCCTGACAAAAGTATTATTGTTGCGAGAGTAAAGTGCCTCGCGTGGGCCTCCGTCACAGGAAAATGCTTTCAATGCCGAAGCAGAGGAAGAAAGCTGGCAAAAAGGGCCGTTCTCTTGATCAAACCTATGCTAAGTGTAGTGTGAGTCAACCTATTGAAATTATAATTAATGTGATGCACGCTGTATTACATGAAGATGGGGTGAATGATTTCTGTAGAATTCAACACCGTCATCTTATGTAAGTCCAAGATACTGTATTGATAGATGCCGCATTTATTTATGTAGTCCTCTAAATCTTAAACTACCAGTTAGTTAGATTTATATCCAAACTTTGGCCGCAAGTGGCATGAATTTCTATTTATCTTTGATACATGAGCCTGACTGGCGAAGATGCTCAATTTGCCTAAGGTCACCCTCTGGAGTATCTCCCTCAGAAAGGCAGCGAGCGGACATGTTACGGAGTGATAGTTTCAGAATCATATAATGATCTGGTTAAATATCACACCACAACCATATACAACATCACTAGGACCAGCCAATATTACACAAGCAATTTGAGAAGCGCATACATGTTTATGGCGGGGAGTGAGAGGCAGATATCAATCTCTAGTGACCTTCCCGTGAGGGTGTGGTGTGTTTAAAGACCGCACCCAGTCACTGTACAGAGTTAGATGGAGATCTGCGTCCCATCCATCACCCGGTGTGTCGGGGGCAGACCATCTAAGATCCAGCTCTGGGGACTAAAGTTTGCCTGTCATTAGGGATAGGTTTCAGTATGCCCAGAGATGCACTGCTGGCCAGTTAAAATACATATATTTTCGCAGTTCTTCCTACTTTGGCGGAGTTATCAATGCTAACTTGTGTCCATAGATACAGAGGAGGTGTATGTGAAATCGACACTTTGGTCTTCACCACTTGGAAACCCTAATAGTTTCCCAAGTCGGATCATGCCACCGTGGCGACGGGAGTTCCAGACAATTAATAAGCCTTGCGGCTGGCGGATCATAGAAAGAGACAATCACTCAATATAATGGCCCTAAGGTATCTGGCCAATTTTACACAATCTAGCGAGTGTGCGGCGCTACATATCCGCTACATCCTGAAAAGAGGCTTACACAAATGTCTTCTAAGGAGTGATTGTCCCTATCTACTTTTAAACCTATCCTATCGAACTAGAATAGCCAGGTTTAGTCGATCACATGTCAAGTTCGTGCAATGAGAACATGAAAAGTTACCTAATTGTAAAATTGATGCTGGGGGAAACGTGATGCAGATTTATTGTTGCTGTATTATATAGCCCAGCGTACTGCTGTCCTAGTATTTTATATCAAATAAACAAAGCAAGTAACTAGGATTGCTGCTGCCATATATATAATCTAACTATCACAGTATTGACAATAGGTCAAGTCATAGGAACTTGCGGTGCTCGTTAGCCATAAGCACAAAAATAAAGATAATATTTACACTAAAGCTATACATTATAAAATGCGCTTTCAGACGACCGGTCGGTACCTATTAGTCATCAGTACCTATAAAGAAATGAATAAATAGAATATTACACAAATATAGCTAAATGAGTACCTATTAGTAATCGGTACAGAAAAGGTTCATAAATCACTGTAGATGCTGTGTCACAGATGAGGAACCTGAGATGGAATGATTCTGGAGTTGCTGGGAAATCTCTGCAAGCAAACTGTTGATGTGGCTCACTTTCAAAGATGGTGAAGAAGAAAGACTGTAGTTGCGGATGTCCACTAGATAATCATAATAGCTTATACAAATAATTTAAGCAGAATGTTGGGAAGTTCCGTACTGTATCGGAAGTTTGAAAGTTGCCTGTAACATGAAGGGCTACAGTTGAAAGTTAAAATTATAAAATGCATTACATTCCTGGGTACATCATACATGGTACACCGCATAGCTCTTGTGGCATACCAGGCAGGGTCCCACCAGTTAGCGGCCCAAAGGTTTACATGATGCGCGGAAGTTTGATCACCACTTTTCAGCATGGCTCGGCAGATCTGACGAGGTGTCCACCAAGATTCACCACTCGTTCTACATACTGGAGACATTATATCGGGGATGCGAGGCCCATCCGCAGAAAGGCTGCTCTGAAGTGTTGACATCTTCCCCATTCACTTAGTACACACACGTGTTTACGACGTCCTTGTAATATTTAAAAAATAATTTCAATGAGCTAAATTAGGATAACTCGGCCATTTCGGGCCCATCTGCGCTACACCACACCCTCCTAGTTTGACACCCGGGGTAAATGATACTATATCCCGGATCGAAAGCACAGGAGCATACTAGGTGAGAATTATAGTCTTCTCGAGCAGGTGAGTAGCCGAGAGGGGTAGTGACGTGAGAGGCATGCAGTTTATCATAGGAGAGCACATAGAGGTGCAAAAGAGTTTGGGAGGGAGGCATACTCTGGTTTTAATTTTTGGCCTGATATTTATTTTTCCAGACCTTTTCTGTTTTTGTTTTCATATTGCGGTGCAACTATTTAATACCATGATTAGGCTAAACAATACCTCACATGGGCGTTCTCTTGGTGACAGATAATTAAATTTCCGCCGAGAACGCCCAAGGGCCAACGTACCTGAATTAAGATATATAAAAATATATATTATATATAAAGTATAAAGTTGACAATAACATATCACAGTATAATATCAATTACTTACGCATACCAATTATATGAGGGTATGCGTACAGTGCGGCCCGTTTTAGCGGGTCCACACGAATAGCTCTCGCCATCCCATGTCTGTCTCGTCATGCTAACACGAGAAGAAAACTAATAAGAAATATAGTATATATAATAATAATAATAACTGGTTGATCAAGCAGCCACAGCAATAGCTGGGATGGCATGATGGGAAATAAGACATATTCGCTGCGGTGTGTTGTGTACCCACACCGCACATGGTGTGTTTACAATGCAGGAATCTGCAGCGATTATTTTGCTGAGACACAACTATGCAGTAACTTGTGTAGCCGAGTGACCATAGTCAGCCAAGAGACGGGATTTCAATTTTAAAACCATATATAATAAGAAGAAAAAGATTTAAAAAATAAATATATAATAGTTCACTGTTCCACACACCTAGTCAAACATTCTGCTGCATTCATGAGAATAATGGCCACAAGTGTCTGCTGAAAAGTTGCCCCAGCCGGTCTGAGTTCCACGATCCGAACATGGCGGTCGTGGGGGTAATCTACTGGTGCTGATATTATATTGTCCATGTTAACGTTCTCTGTGCTCAGGTTGGATGAAGCTGCGGGTAAGTTGGCTAATACACTTGTGGCTGTGGTGACGATAATGTGTGGAGTCCTGATGGTGACTGATTCCGAGGTTGCTGTCATCACTGTGGTGGTGGCTGTGGTGGTAGTGGTGCCATCATGTGGGCTGCTGGATGTTGCGGAAATGCTACGTGGGGGTGTTGCTCCAGTGGGTGTGGATAGTTTTCTAATTTTCACAGCCTGAATAAGTCTACTTGCGGATGTTCTAGGTACCGCTCGGATGTCGGGTTGCTAAGCTAAGCGACGTTTCCCCAAGTATGGTCTGTCCGGCATGGTAGCTTTTCGGATGGCAGGATCTCCTGGCATGATAGTGCTGCACATGGATGTTGGAGTGCTGGCATGCGGTGCGGTAGTGGTGATGATGGTTTCCGTGAGACGTATCTCCTTGTCGATAAGTAAACTGATAGGAGACACTGGATCATGAATTGTCAAAGGGGTGGTTATCACTACCGAAAGTGGCTGTCAGATCATGGATGCGGATGTTGTTGCAGTGATGAGTGCTGCCGGTGGGGTTACTGCTGGCACAGATCTTGCAGTTGGTGTGGATGCCGATGCTGCAGGTGCTGCCGGTGTTGATCTTACGGGTGATGGTTGCTGGAGTGCTAGTGCTGACTGACTGTGTTGCGGATGAGGATACTGAAGCTATTTGTGGAAAGTCAGGTTGTCGTGTCTTCGTGTGTTTAGATTTGGGCACCTTCCCGGTCGAAATCAACACAACTGGAAGTCTACTTTCGAAGCGTGGTGCGAGGATGTCTATATCCTCACTCTGTTCACCAAGTTTTAAACGTACGACCAACACACGATGTTTGTATGATAACGCGTGTGTAACACCGTACCGCGTGGCAGAATATAAGTATTTGCAGTCCGCACAGTATGCCCTCTGAAGTAGATGGTCGCAATTGACGTGAAGTTTCAAGTCCGAATTTCTGGAAAATGCATGCTTGCATGGCTGTCCGTCGTACGAAGATGAGGTACATGGATATTTCTTGCCAGTGTTCACAGGTGCCGATTCTTCCGAGCTGTCGGACAATACGAGATCTTCCGCTAGCGACATACTACTCCCACATGATTGTTATATGCAGAACCGCACGTACCTAACTAAACTTTTCCTAACTTACCTAACTCTTCATAATACTTTCCTGGCCAATAATAACATGAAATTAATAATAATAATAATAATAATAATAATAATAACAGCAGAATTTGGTTTGTGACACGAAAATGGCCTAATGCCTGATCTCCCCTAGTGTCGAGTTTGAAGGGAAGATGGAGTTTTAGTGCACGCTTTTCTCCTTTTATACTTTTTGGTGGCGTCACAGGAGGGTCACCCCATGTATGGGTTTATTTAACTTTCGTTCTACTGGAGTCTGATTACATATTCCCTTTGTAAAAAGAAGGTTATATATATATATATATATATATATATATATATATATATATATATATATATATATATATATATATATATATATATATATATGTGCTTTCAAAACAAGAATCACGTGATCATCACTTCTATTTTCCGGTAAATATATATAAGGAGGTAGGATAGCCACTTTCATCCCCACTTCATGGAAAATCAGGTCTCCGATCAACATTAAAATCTGGAACTATGTATTCCTGTGGACGCTTACCTTTTAATTAGCGTGGTGTGTTTTTTCAAGTTGGATGTTCATAAACTCGCCTGTTCGAATTTCATGCTGGAACGCCCTGTGGGGTGTGGGAGAGCGTGATAACGTCAGCGGCTGTGACCCAGACTCACCACTTCTCGCCTCCTCCATCACATTGTGTTAGCCTCGTGGGAGGGCGGTTCTTTTGTTTATAGGCTTTGATCAAATTTACCGGAAAATAGAATTGATGATCACGTGATTCTTGTTTTGAAAGCACATGGTTGATCGGAAACTTAGGCACTTTGTATATATGTGGAGATTGATGCTGTTGACTGTATTTGATGCGAAAAATAGAAACACATGTTTTCATTTCTCTGTTCCTTAGAACAGCATCCCTTTTATGCGCATGATCTTGAACATGTGCCTCCTCCTGTATATGGTGTATATACTCCAGCTCGTATTGATTGTCGGCTGGAATGTGTAGGTAAGAGCATATTTGAAATTCTCCATGGTGTTATGCTGTCTAAGTTTTGATGCTGCTTTACCAGCCCGCGTGCCAATGATTTGAATACGCGGTATAACAGTCATGTTCTTAATCAAAATTAGGACAGCATAGCTGACGGTAATTTATTGTTTTGTTTAAACAGGTCCATGTCTTGTGGATTCCAAGTCTACTAACCCCGGCAAGCTGGACTGGATTTTCAGGGTGGGCGGACTGCCAAACAGCCTCCTCCATGGGTAGGACAGTTTCACCTCACTTAGACAAAACTTAATTATTACGGTACAGTTTGGAAAGTGCATGCCACAGTTTACAATTTACAATATCGTCGTATTGAGATTGTGAAACAGTCATCCTGAGTGTCTGTGTCTCCGTTATGTTGTGAATTTGATTGATACGCATGGCTGCTTATCTGCAGATGAAACTTGCGTTGTCGTGAAGTTTCAAGTTTTTTATTGCAGTTGGGGGAGAGGCACTGCAGTGCTTGCGGTATCAACTTTATCGGACATGATGTATTTCACTCTGCAATAGCCGAGTCCTTTTTTTAGAATGGGACAGAGATACTTTAGAGCATGGATGACCATGATGGATGCTGTCGTGCTGCGATGCTATTCCTCCTTACCGTATGATCAGTTTTCCGCATTACCAGATAAGGAGCTGCTTGCAGAAAATGTTGACTCGTGCTGATGATGGTAGTGTTCTGCTGTAGGGAAGTCGGGCCGCTGTATGACGCTGGCATAGTGTGCAGTCGGCAGATCCAGTTTCCCAAGCTGGGGAATGCTAATTCTGTTGCTTTTGCGGAAAAGTGGAGTTGTGGTGGGTTATGAACTCACTGCATTCGTGTGGTAGGGAATGTTGCAGAAAAGGTGTCGCTAACCTTTTCTGTTACAAAAGTTAGGTGCGTGCTATCTATGCCATTGGTGGATTCAACGTTATACTCTCCATAAAATCGGGTATGTACGTAGTATTCACGCGATGAAGAACTGACGTATCCAGCCGTGAGGGCAAATGTAGTCTGTATGCTCCTGGCTTTCTGTGTCTTGGTGTGATGTTCTGACTGCTCACGGGGGTCGGGGTGGGGGTGGGGCTTGGTAGGGCGGTTTTGGTCAGGGATGCCCTTTGGATGGGGATTGACATCTCCCGTTAGACGACGGTTGGTACTCTGTCATAGTTTTTAAGTACCGGGAATATTTGAGCCGAGAGTCTGCTGAACAGGCTGCTGCCCTGCCCACCACCAGTCATTGAGTTGACCATGGTCCGGGATGCCACCTCCTCTGAAACAGCTGACTCTCTCATATCTGAAATTGACAGTCAACAGACCACGTGTGGAGTGTGAAATGGACCGGACGTGTGATGTCCGAACTCAGTGCGGAGATGAGGGATGTTAACTGGAGTGGAGGTGGTGTTGCTACTGGATGAGGTGCAACTTGGAGTGGGGGTGGCCTGGCGTTGTTATAGCTTGGACGGGGAGTGCACCGAGTTGTATGGTTTTCCTGTTGACTGGAATAGGCCAAGGCGTCATCAAACCTTTTCACTTCCATGCAAGAGAAGCATGCCCGGGGCATCCTCAGCTTCTGCTTGTGGTAAGTCTATAATTGGGGTAATATCATGAAGTGAGTGGGGATGGGAATAGGTCAACGGAACAACTTTTCCGTCATTTCCCTCGGACAGCACAAACGAGAAATTCTTCAGCTACAAATTCCCACATCATGTAGACCCACTCTGAGGAGGGAAAGGGCGAGTACGTAGCTCGTCATCGTCCTCAGCGCTAGCCATATGTTCGCCAGACTCCTGGCTTGGTAGGAGAGGGGTCGAACAGGCACTGTGGTGCTCTAGACTAACGTAGCGAATAAATGTCTCCCTAGAGACATCTGTCTGGGTACCGGTGTTATGTGAAACGCCCAGTCTGAGCTCTGGTACTAGGTCATCACTAACACAAGGTTTAAGTCGATCGAAGTTGATGACTGCGGTCAGGCCTTCCAAGGCGTTGAACTGGTAGGTCACGTCTGACTTCTTACCTACTACCACATAAGGGCCTTTCCACTGATAACTCAGTTTACTCAACACGTTTGCAGAACGCCGCGAATCGTGAACCCAAACCATTTTTCGCGCCTCATACGGGTCTCCATGCACTCGCCGGTCATGCCACGGTTTCTGACACTGGTGTGCAGTGGATAAAGTGTCTCTTACTAGCTCATGGGCCTGTTCTATCCTTTGCCGCATGAGCTCTACATAGAGAGATGGTGAATTTTTCTCTCCTGGAATCCTGAGCATGGCCAGGTCCAAGGGTAAGGCTAAGTTATGGCCTAACATTAACCGAGCAGAGTATAACCCATGCTGGAATGTGTCAAAGTGCGGTATGCCATGAGCACATATGGGAGTCGTAAATCCCAATCAGGACAAACAAGGTGTGTTTCCTTAGGCAACATCTCCACTAGAATTATGTTGAATCTCTTTAATATCCTGTCACTGCGCAGATGGTATAGGGTTGTTCTTGCTTTGACTATATGAAACAATTTACAGAGTTCAGAGATCTCAAAATTACTTCCTTGGTCGGAGTGTAGTTCATAGGGCATACCGAAGTGGCTGAGCACATTGCTAGACAGGACTTCCTCTACTGTGGATGCCTCTTGGTCCGGCAAAGCAAATGCGTCTACCGACTTTGTAAAATAATCTTGCAATACGAAGATGAACTTGTTTCTTTCATCCGTCATATTCAGGGGTCGGAGCATATCAATAGCCACTCGCTCCCACGGTGCACCACCAATTTTAACTTGCATAGGTATGTAATGGTGCAGGCCAACCACGCGTCTTTGGCATGGGACACATTTGACGACCCATGACTTTACACTATCACGTATCCCGATCCAGTGGAACCTCTGTTTGATGCGATCCGCTGTTCTTTCTATGGGTAAATTTCCAGCGTTGTCGTGCAGTTGTTGTAAAATCACGACTCAGTAATGCACAGGAACTACTATCCGGTTAGTGCTGTAGAGGACGCCACCTTGAATATGACATTCTTCAAACCTTTGATAGTAATAGTTAGCAGTTGTTAAAAGTGAGGTAACAGATTCCTTATGAGGACGTACCCCCTCCTGGAACCATCTGTATATATTCCGTCTTTGCGCATCTGTTGCTTGTTCATGATCGACTGCCTCTGGATCCCACTCGGGGAGCACGGGAGACGGCTGTGTTGCATGTGTCACGGTGGAGGCCACTTCTTATTCATCCTCAAGCCCGATTCTGCTCAAGGCATCGACATTTCAATACAGCTTGCTGGATCTATGAACAACATTGGAGTTAAGGGCCGCAGGAATATCTGCCACCTTGCTACCTGGCCCTCCATATTTTTTAGGTTTCTGGCCAGCTTAGTGAGGCATGACATGTACGGAGTGCCAATGTGTGCCCATACAGATAGTGCTTGTAATATTTGACAAAATACACCGCAGCTAACAATTCCCTCTTAGTGGTCGCATAACATCTCTCTGTTTTATTCAGAGTACCCGAACCATAACCCAGTACCTGCTCTGTTCCATCTTCTGTGACCTGAGATAGAACTGCACCTATTGCATAAGCAGATGCATCAGTCTCTAAGATGAAATCGAGATTAGGGCTAGGATGAGCAAGAATTGCTGCGGTTGTCAAATATTCCTTCAGCGCCCTGAAGGAACATTCACACTCCCTCGTCCACTCGAATGGTCGATCTTTTTCGGTGATCTGGATTAACTGGAATGCAATCTCACTAAAGTGACGGATGTATCGACGATAGTACTGGCAGAGAACAAGGAAACTCTGGGTGTCGGTGACTGAAGTGGGGGTTTGCGACTCCGCTGCTGTTTTGGTTTTTGAAGGCTGATTTGCTACTCCATGGGCGGATATGACATGTGCCAGGAACTCAATGCTTTGTCTGAAAGGATGACACTTCTTGGGTTTGAGCTTGAGGTTTGTGGCATGAAACCCCATCAGAACCTTGTCCAACTTGTACAGGGTCTGCTAAAATGAAGAGCCAAAGACGATAACATCGTCGATGTAACAGAGGCAGATCTCCCATTATAGGGTAGTTATAACCTGCTCAATGAGACGTTCAAACATTCCAGGAGCATTGCACAAGCCATAGGGCATCTTGTGGAATTGGAAAAGACCGTCTCTGTATACGAATGCAGTCTTCTCCCGGTCAGCCTCATCCATGGCTACCTGCCAGTACCCACTAGCTAAGTCAAGAGTACAAAACCACTTGGCTCCGGACAAGAAATCTAAGGCCTGATCGATCTGGGTTAATGGATATGCGTATTTGATGCTGAGATCGCTTAGGCAGAGGTATTCAATGTAAACCCACAAAGATCCATCCTTCTTGCCTGCTAGTGCAATGGGACTGGCCCAGGGGGATGCTAAGGGCTCTATGATACCTGTCCGTAACATGTCATTCACTTGTTGATGTGCTTCCACCTCCTAAGTGAATGGGAAGACGTCGTACGGGTTGACGAATGGGTCGATTATTTCCAGTGTCGATGGAGTGTCGCATGAGGCAAATTTCTCCCAGATCCTTCACGATACTTATGTAATATACATCGTACGTCACGTTTGTGAGATTGAGTTAAACCAACTGTGGCACGCAAATAAATGTCATGCAGGTGTTCGGGTAAATCATTCTCAGAAGTTGTTGCTGGTGTAGGTGCGGTGGGGGGTTCTCCAGTGATATCACTTCCACCAGATGGCCACGACGAACTCCCGGTACTAGTATTATTGGGTCCGTTGTGGCATTGAATACCCTAAATGGTATATGATCCTTGTTGGTGGTGTCCACGATCATCCGGGGACTTGCGTATTGTGAGGCGATCATGTAATCGGAGTAGGGTTCCAGCATGGCTATGTGTGTGTTGCTTCATAACTGTGGTGCAGTGGCCCATACTATGTCCTCTTGTCCCGGGTCAACTGTGGCCGTAGATACCAAAATCACCACACAAATGCTGTACAGTGATGATTCCGGTCCAAGGGGTATGCGGCGGCCGTGTATGTCTAATTCCTGTTGTCTGCGATGTATGACGGCTTCACTGGCACTGAGGAAGTCAGAACCTAGCAGGACATCGTTTTGAATAGAGGCAATTACAACTCGTTGTATGAATTACATTTCCTCGATCTGTATTACGAGGTTTACCGTACCAGCCACAGGAACATCGGCTCCGGTAGTTGTTTGTAAGAATATGTGTGTAGGCCTAAGAGGTGGCTTTTATGGGGTGGGATGCTCTCATACAAGCGCGTGTTAAAAACGGTGATGGAAGGTCCAGGCAAGGACACTTGTATATTAATTTGCGGTGTGCTTGTGGAAGAGTTTCGAATGATACTGCCTGAGGGGTTTCTTTTGGTGCAGTAGCATCCTGTATGTAGTCCATTTGCTTTTGGATAGCTTCCGTGAGTGCAATCGGTGGCTAAGTGAGGAAAGGACCAACTCGTCATCGCCACTGCTGTGATTGATTAGGCGATGACGGAGCTGTGGGGAGCAATGGCGCTGTTGTTGATGCTGGTGTGCTGTGTTGAATTGGTGTAGACAGCAGTCAGGGCAGGACTGGTGCAGTCGCGGATAAGGGCCAGCTGTGTTAGCCACTTCTGCCAAAGCATCATGGGATGTTAGCGGATGTGCAAAAGAAGCAGTGGTGGCGCTGTGGCTTGCCGCTCGTTGAATGATGCTTCTTCTTGTGGATCCATGATGTTGTCGCTCTTAGTGTTGCTAGATGTGGCGGGTAATGCCGTTAGGACCTGTGACTTGCATACCACCAAGGGGCACTCGGTGCTTTGGCGGCGGATCGTGGTGTGTGTATAAACCGTGTTTCAGTGGAGGTGCTAGAACCAACCACTGCCATTTTACATAGGAAAGAAGGTTTGTGAGATGCAGAGGTTGTGCGGTCACAACCTCTCACAGAGGGAGATGTTGGCAGTGCCGCGGATGCAGGGCGCATGGTTGGCACCAACCTAGGTGAATCTCCAAATCTCTCTGACCGCATGTTTTCCAGTTCCGTGTACATTGGTGTGTCGTCTGACCCCACATCTGCCAGGACTTGTAGTGCTTTGCCTGACAGCTTTTCAGCCAGATCCTCTCCCATTTGTTGATCCGTCCATCGGTTTGTGTGGCTAATAATCTCGAACTGGCACTTGCAATTGGCCCAGTTACTCTCCCCACTGAATTCGGGAGGGAGAATGACTCGGCCATGGCCATGACATGGTACTATAGGGGCGAATCCGGGTGGCGGAGCTAGGTAGAATGGTGTGAACGCGGATGCTGGTCTGTGTGTTAGTGGTGGTGTTGGTGGTTGTTCCTCGCTGATACTGCGTCTGCAAAGGTGATTTCTGATAATAATGTTGTGCACGATATGTGGGTTCCGCTGAATACTGCCCTGATGCAGATCTATAGACAGGTATTGGTCAATAGATCGGTGGAGGCATTCTGTGTATTTGATGCGGAAGTTCTGTAAGTCGCTGTGATGGGTGTTCTTCATACGGAGGTGGTCCAGGAGATTGACGGAGGTGGTGCATGCCATGTGGTGATGGGTTCTTTCTGGTATAATATTTAAATGGATGTTCCGCATCACCCGGTTCAGTCGTGGTACAGATGGATAATATGGTGACGACGTTCTTATAGGAGGAGATGCGGGACACAGTGCATGAGGGGCAGGCCATTGGTCACCTTCTGATGATATGGGCGAACGTAATTGTTGTGAAGAGTTGGTGTGCCCCCATAGGGGTCTTTGTCGTTGTCGACTGCAATCTGGCAAAGGTGTTGGGTGTCTATCGTGGATATCCGTCAATGTGATGCATTGAGTACCCGGAAGGTCCCCTGACAGATCGGCGAATACTCGTGTTGAATCGGTTCTGGTAGTTCCATACCTAAGGAGCACTGATCGTCGAATGAAGGAGACTGAGATGTATCTGTGTTGAAGGTAGGCGTGGGTTCACTTGTCATTCGGGCCTCACATCGGGTGCCACTTGTAGCTCGCAGAGGTATGTGTTGGTCCATCCTGCTACTCCGCTCCATTGCACCGCATGTACAGGATGTGTGGGAGGCCTGATTAGCTGTGGTTCCCGGGGTTACGGATCCCATATCAGGAATCGCCAAAAAGTACAAAGACCGACTGCTAGAGGTGGTGGAATGATAACATTCCAGTGGGGTCGCGCGACCATTGCCATCGAGATTGAACCTCACCGGCTCATCCCAACTATTTGTGTCACCGGTATGATGGTCCATAACTCAATTTAGGAGCCTAGACATGATAATTAAAAATATACTGTACAAACAATGGTATATATCCAAGAGGCGTCCCTGCAAGGGAGCGTCCCAACGAGGCCACTTATATAGTTTAATTTAAACCAGTATACCCCTGACACAGGAAAATGCCTTCAACGCCGAAGCGGAGGAAGAGAGCTGTCAAAAAGGGCCACTCTCTTGTTCAAACCTATGCTAAGTATAGTGTGAGTAAACCTGGTGAAATTATAATTAATGGAATGCATGCTGTATTACATGAAGATGTGATAATGATTTCTGTAGAATTCAACACCATCATCTTATGTGAGTCCAAGATACTGTTTTGATTGTCGCCGCTTTTATTTATGTGGTCCTTATGCTAAATCTTAAACTACCAGATAGTTGTTAGATTTGTATCCAAGCTTTGGTCACATGTGGCTGGAATTTCTACCTATCTTTGATACATGAACCTGACTGGCGAAGATGCTCGGTTTCCCAAAGGTGACGCTCCGGAGAATCTCCCTCAGAAAGGCAGTGAATGGATATGCTATGGAGCGACAGCTTCAGAATCACATACCGACCCGGTTACATATCGCACCGCAACCATATACAACATCACTAGGACAAGCCAATATTACACAAGCAATTTGAAAAGTGCATAAAAGTTTATGGCAGGGAGTGAGAGGCAGATATCCATCTCTAGTCAGCTTCCCGTGAGGGTGTGGTGGGTTCCAATACCGCACCCAATCACTGTACGAAGTTAGATGGAGATCTGCGTCCTAACCGTCAACTGGTATATCTGGATGGGGTGGGGGTGGCAGGGGGTGCGGGGGCGGAGCGAACCATCTAATATTCCGGAGACTAACGTTTGCCTGTCATTAGGGTTAAGATTCAGGGTGCCCAGAGATACACTGCTGGCCGGTTAAAACATATATATTTTCGCAGTGCTTCCTACTTTGGCGGGGTTATCTTTGTTAACTGGTATCCGAAGATGCAGAGGATGTGCATGCGAAATCGACACTTCGCCGCTTGGAAACCCCAATAGTTTCCCAAGTCGGATCATGCCAACGTGGCGATGGAAGTTCCAGACAATTAATAAGCCTTGCGGCTGGAGCAGCGTAGAAAGAGACAATCACTCAATATAATAAGAGGTCCTAAGGTATCTGGCCAATTTTACACAATCTAGCCGGTGTGCGGTGTTACATACCCACTACATCCGGAAAAGAAGCTTACACAAATATCTCCTAAGGAGCGGTTGCCCTTAGCTACTTTTAACCTATCCTATCGAGCTAGAATATCCAGGCTTAGTCGATCACATGTCAGGTTCGCGCGATGAGAACATGAACAGTGACCTCAGTGTAAAAGTGATGCTGTATAATATAGCCTAGCTTACTGCGATCCTTGTATTTTATATCAAATAAACAAAACAAGTAACTAGGATGGCTGCTGCCATATATATAAATAAACTAACTACCACAGTATTGACAATAAGTCAGGTCATACGACCTTGCGGTGCTCGTTAGTCATAACCACAACAATAAGGATAATATTTAAACTAAAGATTTAAATTATAAAATGCGGCCTCAGACGACCGGTCGGTACCTATTAGTCATCAGTACCGGTAAAGAAATGAATAAATACAATATTACAAAAATGTAGCTAAATGGGTACCTATTAATCATCGGTACGGAAAAAGTTTATAAATCACTGTGGATGCTGCGTCACAGATGCGGTCCGCGAGATGGTGCAATTCTGGAGTTGCTGAGAATCTCCGCAGGCTAACTGTTGATGCGGCTTGCTCTCAAAGACGGTGAGGAAGAACGACTGTAGTTGCGGATGTCCACTAGATAGTCATAATAGCTTACACAAATAATTTACGCAGAATGTTGGGAAGTTCCATACTGTATCGGAAGTTTGAAGGTTGCCCGTAACATGAAGGGCTACAGTTGAAGGTTATAATTATAAAATGCATGTACATTCCTGGGTGCACCATACATGATACCCCGCATAACTCTTGCAGCATACCAGGCAGAGTCCCACCAGACTGCGGCCTAAAAGTTAATTAACACACGACATGGCGCGCGGAAGTTTGATCACCACTTTTCAGTGTGGTTCGGCAGATCTGACGAGTTGTCCACCAAGATCACCACTCGCTCTGCATATTGGAGAAGTTACACCGGGGGCCTCTGAAGTGTTGGAAGTGAGGGATTCTTCTATTCAATTAGTTGCCCCCGGATGGCCATCCAAAGGCTTACAAAAACTAAATGCGGATGTTCGATTGCGGGCCAGACACTAAGAACTGAAATCCGAGAGGCACTGCTGCGGTTCTAGGGGAACCACAGTCAGTATGCAGTTCCCCACGTCTTGCACTGCTCTGGCCACACAACCTGCCACTTGTTCTCTCTCGACGAAGTGTGGTCTCGATTCTTGGTTTTGCGCTCCTTTTCTACTACTCGTGACGTCATAGGCAGGAGGCCCAGCCAATCAGCGGGCGATCTGTAGACAATCAGCGTGCATATTGGAATGGTGAGGACGCTATCACGTGATAGACATCTTCCCCATTCACTTAGTACATACACGTGTTTCGGACGTCCTTGTAATATTTTGAAAATAATTTCAACGAGCTAAATTAGGATAACTCGGCCATTTCTGATCCGATTTTTATAGGGTAATTTGTTTTAGAATCCTCGTCACATTTTGCTTCTGATAGCTACCAAGAACGAGGAGAGTTATGGAATTAAAAAAAATTATGTACACCAACCCGGTACGCTGTAGTATGCATTCTCTCCCAACGCTGACACTTGTTGTCGGGGAAGCTCTGACGCGCGTGAATGCAATCTCGCGGACTTAGTCGTTTCACGGAAACCTCTCTCATATGTCTTTATACACGCGTATATCCTACTCAGAGGGGCGTGCTCGGATCGTACCCGCAGCGGTCGTCCTGTACCCAGCTGAGCTGTGACGGTCCGTACTCGTCCGGCCGATCCGCGCTACAATCCCAATCATGCTAACCGTTTTACGATTAGCCCTCAAGGAACGTAAACTAAGACAACTAAAGACGAAAACAGGCATGGGAAGCTGCAAAATCAAAACCGGAATATAGCAAGGATAAGAAAGGAATAGATACAAATAAGCAGTCGCCAGACGTCTGTTTATCCAGATGGTGTAAGGGACGTCTCTGGACAGCATCCGGGGTACGTATCATGGAGCATTTAGATACGATTCGTAAGCTTCAATGTGTAGTAAGCCGTATCCAGAAAGTGACGCAGTCAAGCGTGACCATAAACATGGTGTTGGCATACAATTTCGGATTAACCCTTCACGAGCAGTACACGGCATACCCACGTGTGTTCCGTAGCGCTAAAGGGATGCCAATTTCATCTCAAATGTTGTATTGTAGCGATATTATGGTTTATAGATTGCATATCAGTAACTTCCTGCCTCCTTACTTTATCCGTATCACAATTATCTGCTTTGTAATATCGTGTACAATTTGAACAGTGATCGCCACCATGTTGTTTCCTCAAGCGATAGTGTGTAATGCCATGTGGGTGCTAACGCATTACATTCCGTAATATGTAATACTCAGATTGTTGAATATTTTGAAACTAATTTGACTGGGAGTTGTTGCTGCGTAGGGCAGCAACAACTTCCAGTCAGATGAGGCTCAACATATTTAACGGCTTATCTCTATGTGCGATTGCCACACTATAGATGATACATTTATGACTGAACGCATATACCGATGCAGATAAGCTAGGTTTATTCTGATTGGTTGAAAGATAAATTATAGCAACAATTAACTATTAAAGCCTGAATATCATTCGGTGTCGGCATGATAAAAAGTTAAAATGTCAAGGATGGATTTCGGTGGCAAATTCTATCACATGAATGGTTAGTATAAGATAAAAGCGGTTTTGAGAAATGTCCATTCGCCGACCAAAAGTAGTCTATATTTTTTCAATTACCACTGGAAGGTCTGGCTCGATAACAAGCCAGTCACTCCATCGGTACATTTTCAAAAATAGTCTTCTCTTGATCTTCAACTGGATATATTCTATTGAGAAAGGGTTAAGGTGTACGCTGGGCATAAGATAGTGGATTAGAAAAATGTAGTTCATTCTTACCTATCCATCACGTTACAGTGGTTTCTGAAAGCTTCAATGTTTACCGCGAATGCGTTCTCTGACCAGATCTGACTGGATATAGAGACCCCTTCCTCTCGCTCACAAGTTTCAAGCAATTTATATTCACATTTTTGAACAAATATTAGTTTATTTGTCCGCGTGGTTATTGACTATTATTCTTTCAAATATAACTGATCAATAACATAGAGAGAACAATGTATAGTTATGCCCCGCCCATTTCTAGCTAAGCGCCTCCAGCGTTGTGTGCGTGTTGGGATCGATTTATACACGTCGTGCGACGAATTTCCGGAGTTGAGGTAACTATACAGGTAAGCTGTACAGGTAGACTGTTGAATATTTTGTAACTAACTTGGCTGGTTGCAACAGCTCCATGTATATTTAGTTTCAAAATATACAACACTGTTTAAATAGTAGCCTACTCATTCGTACAGTTTTTCCAGTATTATTTCATGCATATGGTGAATTACTATAACTCAGTTTCCTCATCGAATAGATGTTAGTGGTCACAATATGGTAACCACCCGTCTTAAAGAGACGCTATCTTTTGGCCCAAAACCAAGTGGACACTTTTGACGCATTATTCAATAAATCGGGCTCGAGTGGAGAGTCATAGGTGGAGGTATACCCCTGCTGTCCCGAATTGGTATGCCAAATCTAGGGCCAAAATCAAAAACGCAACAACAACATCTTTCAGCAACATTGTTTGCAAAATATACATTTTGACCCCACGGAACCCCGATTAAAAAATCCATCGAAAATCAACGACGCTGGTATTGGACAAATTTGTCCTGAAATCGGTATCCACATAATATTATCAAAAGAAAAACACCTTAATTGGAA
Organism: Chaetoderma sp. LZ-2023a; assembly: GCA_034401795.1. NCBI lineage: Eukaryota > Metazoa > Mollusca > Caudofoveata > Chaetodermatida > Chaetodermatidae > Chaetoderma > Chaetoderma sp. LZ-2023a. The sequence continues at coordinate 40,851,615 of CM067363.1, read as the reverse complement.
GACGGTTACCCTACTGACGTCGGTAAACCGAACAATAGATGAACAAGGTTATTTCTTTTTTACTACTATTCTTATGTTTACTAATACCTTGAGAGTTCTCCATAGAAATACATTCATAATTTACATATCATGTTATGCATATTTGCTGTTCCCAGCCCAATAAATAAACAATTAATTTTAATGATGTATTTACAAATAAAATGTATTTTTGAGAGTTTGATTTTGATCGTGGAATATTTTAAGGAGAAGTTTAACGGTCACGTGTACTAGATCATGTCGTGGCTTACGTGCAGACTATAACCATCATTGAATGGATCTCTCCAAGTTTATCTATCCATTATATGACGTCATAACCAATTACGTGACGTGTAGGATGACGCCATAATCAGTACGCCATGACTGATCCGATATAGTCCGTCTTAATAATCCGATACGTTGTACAAATTGTATGTCTTTACCATTTAATAAAATATGCTGTTGAATATTTTGAAACCAGTTTAACTTGAAACTGTTTATGCCATAGGCAGCAACAGCGCCCAGTCAAATTAGTTTCAAAATATGTATGATATACTATACCTGCAAGGTGTTCTGGAAATAGATAGTAAGTAAGATCAGTGATCAATCGATCCCAATACGGACGAGGTGATGGTGGAGCTTAGATAGAGATGGGCGGGGCATAGCTAAAACTGGAAAGGTCCAGTGTGCCTATGTCTCTGTGTCATCTGGCTATAATCAAATGGATAAATAACGGAATCATTAACATTTCAGATGAAAATACAACACACATATTTATATCCATGTGCAGGCCAAGAGAACGCTCGTTTTGGAAAGTTACAAGTGGAATGATTGGCTCGGTTATCGGCCAGTCATTCCAGGGGTAAGCTTTCAGAAATAATCCCCCCCTTGGCATGCAACTGGGCATTCCTCAGGACGAATGCCGATACTGTTTTGTTCGGCTTTATCAAGAAAGGGTTAAAGGTCATTACAGGTGGTCCACATAGGAAGGTAGTCACATAATACAATACGTCCGCCTGCAATGGACCTTTCCAGTTTTAGCTATGCCACGCCCACCACTAGCTAAGCTCCACCCACACTTCGCCGTGTTTGGATTGGTCGATCTCGAAATGCCCTAAATAAGGCAACTAATCTGACTGGCCTCTGGCAGCAACAGCGCCCAGTCAAATTAGTTGCAAAATATTCAACAGAATATTTATTAAATAGTAAATACATACACTTCGTACAATAATACATAGTCAGTCTTCAAATATGCGTTCGTGAAGTACTTATCTACGTCATTCATGACGTCATAATGACGGCATTGATTGTGATGTCATTCTATGCGTCATATAGTTGATTATGACGGCATATAATGGATCTATATAGTGGAAGGGCCTATTGCAGATACATGTTGTGGCTACACGCTGGTTGGTCCATAATGCAGATGTAATTAGACAAAAAGTTGGCAGTGTAGGCATGAGCTACCTTTGGTAGTCAAAAAATATCACAAATGTCGGGTATGTGACAAATAGAATAAAACAAATATTACAAGATCAATATATAGTCAGACATGGGTGCGTGAGCTTTCTACATCTGCTAAAGGGCAAATATATGGAACCTACATCTGCTAAAAGCCAAATATATAGTATACATGTATAAAGCGACATTTAACTAAGCAACATATGGAAAATTACACTAACCAAATTTCGTACTATCAACCACAGACTGCCAGTATAAAGGACAAGACGAGAGGGCGTACCCAGACAGCAACATCCAGGTTAACTCTACAGGACAAGTTTCAGGGCGTTTTCCTCTGTAAGTTATGTTCTGACATGGGGCCAAAAACGCTAACAAAGTACTACAGTAGACGACCAGATTAGTATACGGTACAGCAGTTACTATCAACAGGCAGACACGAACCTTACTAGTACATTCCCAGTGCAGGTTGGTATCCACCAAGGTAATGTCCTTAGTCCTGTCCTATTTAACATTCTTATCAATGTTATTGTCTAAATAGCTAACCGTAGTGACGAGCCCCATGAATTATATAATCAAATTGTCCCATATCTAAATTACGCAGATGACATTACTATTTTATCAACTTAAGCTGATGGTCTACAAAATGCACTTGACCAGTTACACAACTGCTGCAATGATTGTAACCATACGGTATATCTTGCCAAAACCTCAGTAATGCTATTTAACATGGGTGGGGAATTAATAAGAAAACACAAATTCTTATACGATAAGCAATGTTTATCGATTGTGATCACTTAAATGTTTCGAGATACAGCTGCATTGTGACGAAAGCTTAAATCAGCTCAAAATCACCTACACAAAAATCAATGAGGGATACTTTAGCCTGAATATCTTAAAGCAATTCCGCCTTCTAGACGCGCTTTCTTGCGGATCCTCACAAGTCACGTGGTGATCGAGTGGATGTGGCCTAGTTGGCTATATATGGAATGGCCACAGGGGTGTGTTCTGGTGGGCGTGTTTATACAAGGCCAAATACCACAACAGACCACGTTTGGACACAAGGTACATAGGTAATTGGCAATTAGGGCACGGCCACCAGAGAACCACGCGACATGGGAGCGCGCCCATCTCCACCTCCCCCACTTCCGACACATATATATTGTCAAAATTATGTTGAATGTTTTGAAACTAAGTGTACAGGAAGCTGATGATTGCAATTGTTTTGTTTTGAGAGCCCGTATGTGTTGGTCCCCAGCACGCATAATGTATCGGAGTGATTATTACTCTGTACTAAATACTAAACACACGCTCATTGGTATACAGTTCTAGTGTTCTTCATGCATTGTAGACACGCCTCTGGCACCCTCTTATTTCCTCATCCAATTTCAACGCTACAAATCATGACACAACATAATTAACAATATAGCAATGCATAGATCATGGAAAAGTAAATGATATAATTCCCTATATTCGTATCTTGAATTACGATATTAATCGTGCTTTTAAAACGAATGTATGTTAAATATGTTTTAAAATCCCACACTAGCGAAAAATACGGATTTGTAATCTATATCATTTTCTAGAAAATTGGATCGAAAGCACATTCCGACTGAGATATGATTAAACGAATTAGATATAATATACGAATCCGATCTGTCACTCAATTGTCTGACGTCATTATCAATTACGTCACAGGTAAGATGCGGTTACAAGTAGGGCTGGGCACGTTTAAACGTTTAAACGTTTAAACGTTTAACAATCTGGTAAACGTTTACCAAAATGATAAACGTTTAAACGAAAATAAAAAAATAAAAAATAGCATTTTCCGTGTGCGTAATTTTGAGATTCCTGATCGCTAGATCGCTAAAGTCTTTGCCAGATAAAATCAATTATCGAGCGCTGTAATCCATATTCAAATAACATTTTAGAAATAATTTGACTGGAAGCTGTTGTCTAAATTTCTAAAGCAGCAACGTCATTCAGTCAAATTATTTTCAAAACCGTCAGTTACAACTTTTATTCAAATTTGTTTCAAAGTTTTAAGAAAGCTTGGCTTGAGCGTGTGTAAGTGTAAGCAAGAATGTTTATTGTTGACTTAATAATTATTGCCAAGCGTAAACATCTGATAATCTATTGATTTAATTAGACAGGATATGGTAAAGTATAATTAACTGTTTTTCTTAGGCCTAGTCGTTTGTTCTGCATGAAGAATCGCGTCTTTTAAAAACAACATTTCCACGGATGTGTAATACCGCGTACAGCAATCGCAATTGGCTGGCCCTCGAATCGCGTATGGGAGGGGCTTGGCACGTGCTATATACATTCTGCATTCAGTTGTGTTTTTCATTAATGTCTTAGATGTTATCAGTTTCGTTTCAATAATGGGTAAAGCTAAGAGTGAAGTGTGGAATAATTTCGAGAAAGTTGAGCAAAATAAAGTGAAGTGTAAACTATGTGAAGCTATGCTGTCATATTCAGGATCTACCGGCACAATGCTAAACCATCTAACACTAAAACATTCGCATGTGACTACAAAACCAGTTGAAAAAACACAACCAACAATTAGATCCTATGTTAGTGTACGGAAATGTGATGCATCGAGGATGGAGAAAATAAGTAACCTAATTGCAGAAATGGTAGCTAGAGACTGTCTACCAATCAGTGTTGTCGAAGGACAAGGCTTCAAAGCACTGATGGAATACATTGAGCCTAATTACACAGTACCATCGCGAAAGACGATCACATCACGCTTACGGACCATTCACGACAGATGTAAGTCAAATGTACAAGAGAAACTAGACAAGCTTGAATCCATATCCATCACGACAGATTGCTGGACATCACTAGCCAATGATTCTTATATGACAGTTACCGCACATGCCATAGATAGTGAGTGGAATAAGATGTCTCTCGTATTAGACACTGCTGAACTGGAAGAACGACACACTGCCGTTAATCTGGCCACTGCTATGAACAATGTTACCTCGTCTTGGAAGATAACCGACAAAGTAACAAGTATTGTCCATGACAACGCTTCAAACGTCGCCAGGATAGCAGAATTTTGTGACAGTGAAGCTGAGGATGTTGGATGCACAGCTCACAAACTTCAGCTCTGTGTAAATGGAGCATTAGATGATAAGGTTATCTCAAAGATGGCAGCCAGAGCCAGCAAGATTGTAGGCCACTTTAAACATAGTAATGTAGCAAATAATGCTCTAGAAACAAAACAGGAGGAAATGAGTGCCCCTAAGCACAGGTTGGTCCAATCATGCAAAACGCGTTGGAATAGTACGTGTGATATGCTTGAGAGATTGATAGAACAACGCTGGCCAGTTTGCGCCGTGCTGAGTGACCGGCGTGCGACAAAGGCTATTGATTCGCGTGACCTGGAATTCAACAACGATCAGTGGGAGCTAGCAGAACAACTCGTTAAGGTGCTTAAGCCACTCAAGGTGAGTTGATTTAATCATTGGAACTTATTTAACCAAAGTTAATCCCGTGAACCAGAAAGGCTAAATGTTAAGAATCATATGCATAAGACATTATGTTGAATAGTTTGACGATAATTTGACTTGGAGTTGTTGCTGCTGGAGGCAGCATCATGTTCCTGTCAAATTCGCTTGCAAATGTTTAACAGCTTAGGCATATGGTTGTCTTGAAATTAAAATGCTAGGAGTTCAGGATTCAAATGTTTAAGCCTAAGGGTTGAGTGCGAATATTTAATCCAATGATTTAGTACGCAAACTGCCGAGTGTTTGCAGACAATATTTCCCATATGCTATATCTCTGACCATGTTAAATATTTTGAAAACAATTTGACCGAGAGATGTTGGTGCCTGAGCCACCAACAGCTTTCAGTCGAATTCTTTTCAAAATATTCAAATGTTTAAGCCTAAGGGTTGAGTGCGAATATTTAATCCAATGATTTAGTACGCAAACTGCCGAGTGTTTGCAGACAATATTTCCCATATGCTATATCTCTGACCATGTTAAATATTTTGAAAACAATTTGACCGAGAGATGTTGGTGCCTGAGCCACCAACAGCTTTCAGTCGAATTCTTTTCAAAATATTCAAATGCTTAAGCCTAAGGGTTGAGTGCGAATATTTAATCCAATGATTTAGTACGCTAACTGCCGAGTGTTTGCAGACAATATTTCCCATATGCTATATCTCTGACCATGTTAAATATTTTGAAAACATTTTGACCGAGAGATGTTGGTGCCTGAGCCACCAACAGCTTTCAGTCGAATTCTTTTCAAAATATTCAACGTGATTTGTCTGACAAATTTTTAAAACATCTGACGGCTACAACTTTTAGTCAAATTTATTCCAAAATGAGTCTTCAAGTGATTACATGGCATTATTTTCATTTATTTTGCAGATTGCAACAACCGTTCTCTCACAAGACGAGTACGTCAGTGCGTCTATCATATATCCGGTTATATGCGGGCTATTGAAAAACCATCTGATCGCGAAGGACTCGGATAGCAAGACAATTCGGACTTTGAAATCAAAGATAAGATCTGAGATGGAGATTCGTTTCAAACCTGATTGCGTTGAGTCGGCTAATAGTGTACTAATGTTAGCGGCACTGTGTGACCCACGATATAAAGGAATGGTTTTCTTAAGTGATTGTGTTCGTGTTAAGGCACGTGCGCAATTAGCGGACCGATTAAACGATGTAGTAATCAGTTGTGAATCAGATTCGGAATGTCCACCACCAACCAAGCGACCACGCATCGACCAGGAATATGAACCATCGGCTATGGAAATCTTGTTAGGGCAAAGTGATAATAGCGGTTCTCAGAAACAGAGAGGACAACGAATTAGATCGTTTTCTGTTGGAGCCTTCAGTTCTAATTGACGTAAACCCATTGCAGTGGTGGAAAGAAAACGAAAAACGTTTTCCGCGTTTGGCAAAATGTGCGTTAGAAATTCTATGTGTACCTGCAACGTCTGTGCCAGCAGAACGCGTGTTCTCAATTGCAGGCCATATAGTTACAAGGATAATTGGCAGAGAATGCTCCGCCATGAAGTGGGAATAGTCCGTCAGTTGTACGAATTGTATGACTTTGATAGATTTACTATGAACGTTCCATTGAACAGTTTGACATTAATTTGCAGCATACGCAGCAACAGTTAAATTGGTTTCAAAATATTCATCAGCTTACCTGTACAATTATCTTGAGAATGGGATTCTGAGGATTCATATTTCAAAGTATATGATCGATCGCAGCACACGCGGTACGTGGGCGGAGCTTAGCTAGGAATTGGTAGAAATGGATTCCTAGATTTATATGTAATGGGAACAATTTTGAGATTATATTTGTCACATATGCTATTATTTCTATATCCCACGAGGATTCATTTTCTTACCATTTTCCATTATTCCTAATTAATTCTTAAAGTGTCCCGTAATTGAGGGATCCATTTCTAACTATGCTCCACCCATTTCAAACTAAGCTCCGCCCACGCTTTGTCCCATGTTGGGATCGACCGAACCCTGAACTCCCCGAATCTCAATTCGCCGTTCCAGACTATCCATCTACCATCTGACCTCGTATGACGTCATACTCAGCTCAGAGCGTGTATGATTACGTCACAATCATTACGTCACAAAGGGTTCAATATAGGCCGTCAACAAATCTCAAATACTCAGACACGTTGTATGAATTGTATGTGTTTGTAATTCTTTGCTATTTAATAAACATGCTGTTGAATATTTTGAAACTAATTTGACTGGGCGCTGTTGCTGCCTTAGGCAGCAACAGCACCGAGTCAAATTGGTTTCAAAATATCCAACAGCTTAAATATTTAGTCTTTTGGAAATTGATAGTCAGGGTGTTCAGAGATCGATCGATCCCAAAACGAGCGATGTGTGGGTAGAGCTTAGCTAGAGATGGGCGGGCATAGCTACAACCGGAAAGGTGAATTTCCAGATAACGATAAAGATACGCTGTTGAATATTTTGAAAACAATTTGAATGAGTGTGCTTGTTGCATACGGCAGCAACAGCGCCCAGTAAAATTATTATCAAAATATTCAACAGAATTGTTATTGAATAGTAACGACATAAACTTTGTACATATTACGACATTTTAAAAGTTCACGACGGACGTAGCTACGCCATTCATTACGTATTTGCATTGCGATGCTAGCCTGTGTGTGGCACAATTCATTATGACGTCATATACTTGACTGACACATCCGATTCATACATTTTCACACTGGCAATGCTAGGGAGGGGACCTGGGAGCTTCGCCATTTCAATTGTCAGTTGAACGTGGAAATAAGCCTGAGATGAGGAATTATTCTGGTGTATTTGCTTCGCATGTCGGTCTTTGGGAGAAATATGTGTTTGTATTTTTCTGTTCTTCTTGAACTATTTATCAAAACGGGAAAGAAAATAACATTACAATAAGCATTACTCTTATGCAATTCTTAACTAGTGAGATGACCATGATAGAGAATGGATGAATACAGTTTTAGCCATGCTCCGCCCATATCTAGCTAAGATCCACCCACACTTTGCCAGTGTTGGGATCAATCGAACCGTACACTCTCCGTGTCTCAATTTCTAGAAAACTATACAGGTAAGCTGTTGCATATATTGAAATTAATTTGACTGGTAGTCGATGGCAGCAACAGCGCCCAGTATATAAGTCAAGCTATATATATATATATATATATATATATATATATATATATATATATATATATATATATATATATATATATATATATATATATATATATATATATATATATATATATATATATATATATATATTTGTTTTAACTCTATCATCCCGTCAAACATAGGATCTCTGTTTTGGAATAATAGTCCAGCCGAGCCATTGACTGTTTTGAAAGTCATTTGTCTTCAAGCTGTTTCTACCTTAGGCAGCACCGGCATCTTGTCAAATTAGTTTCAAAATATTAAACAGAAAATTTCTTACATTGTAACAGTTTTGCTGTATTCTAGAAATCATTAATAGTCTTACTTTAGCCTACTCAATATTGTATTCGGTAGCATCTATCTGTGAGCATACATGTTTGCTGAAATCACAATGTTATGGGCATGATACGTCACATGGTACAGTTTTACGCACATATGGGTAACTTTTCGCACTCATCTGCATGTAGTTACAGAAGAGATTGCCTTGCATATCTGGAGAGAGTGCAGACTTTGCCATTGTCACAAGTTGGACACCACTTGGTAATGACATCCATCCGACATTTAGCGGTGGTGGAATATACAGATCTGAAACATTTCTCGCAAAACATGTCGATGAAGAGTATCATCAGTTGGTGGAAACGCTTGTACCGGTTTTCCTTAACGTAGAGATGCTGTCGCAGTTCGTTGATATTTGTGAAGGTATCCAATAAATAGTTACTATTAATAGCTGCGCCGCGGCAATAGTGCTTTTAAGCAATAGTGCACTGATACTTTCATTCTCTATTTGAACACATATGCTTGCAATGTATGATTTTAGCCGTGATGGCACATTAAAGAAACTACGTTTGCCTTACCCATACACGAAGCTAGTTGTGTCACAACCACCGATTGCTAGGGACAGAGGTCCAGCTATGTTCATTTAATTAGCTCCCTCTCCTGAGAAAATACAGTACTATCATCCATTAAGTTTAAATTACTGATTATCATATTTTCTATCTACTTACCTAGCTACTATTTATATAATCCATTCCAATTAATATTTGTTGTCATTTGTGTCAGCTGATAGCTGTTTTCCTTCTATAAATAATCCATGTCGTTTATTTAAATCCACCTTTCTTACCCTATCCGCGATTAAAGTGCCCATCTCACACCAATAACCAGTCCATTCACTGCCAAATATGTGGCTAGCAGTGCCTCCCGTAAACACTCTGCTCACGTAATACCAGCTTGCGATATATACCGCATACATATCTATACATGCAGTGCTATTCTGACACTGGGAGACAGCTGGAAGCTTCCCTCTTGCCACGACAGCTAGGTCACTGGGTGTGCCCTACCTAGAATCGCTTATCAAATTTAAAGCAATGCAGCCGCTTTAAATGAATATGTCAATCAATGGCATTGTGCTAATAACTTATCATATTAATTGACCTATTCTATTGACAGCACGTTTCCTTAAAATGAGTGTGTTATCTCGCAGCTATATCTTCGTCAACATTGTATTGCTGTATCTTATTGACCCGACGACACGCTACATATCAGGTTGTGCATGCGAATCTTGAACTGATCTGTTAACTGGTATCATTACTGGCAACTAGTCACTTACCACTCTGGCCGATGTTAATCATGGATATTTACAAGGTTTCGGTTCAATCAATTACATTTCTGCCCCAATATATTATATAAGACCTGGTGTGGCTGCTCTACGGTACATGTATCTAAAGGCTTTATGAGTTGCAACGCGGTGGACATCGTCATCGACCCATAGTGTTCGTAAAGAGATCTTACCCCTTCATATCCTTGATTTATATAATCCCGAGCAAGTGTCTCAAACAAATAATTGCTGCGAGATTTACCAGTCGGTAGTTGGCAGTTAGGGAGTTGGTTCCTTTTATTCAAGATTGCACTGATGTGAGCATTCTTCAAGCTACTCAGCATTCCTCCTGTTTCGACTGACTGGGTGAATATCTTTGTCAATACTTTAGTCATCAATGCTGCCGCTTCTCTCTTACGTTTTGGATGAAGCTTGTCCATTCCGAGACATGTGTCTGGTTTAATCTATTTGAGCAGCTTACATACTTCATCTTGACTTATTGAAATTTCGCTAATGTCCTCCGCCTTTATTGTGCTGTCTTATATTGGTACCTTCCCATCTGGCTCAATTGCAAAGCCACCACTGAAAGATTCTGATAAAATGTTAACTTTCTCCCTGTCATCAGTGGTTTTGTAGACTTTGGGGCTATAGGTTTCGCATAGAGATCTCATATCCATGCTCGGGTTTTGCTCGTGGGGTTAATGATTTACCAATTTAGGACGTGCTTTGGATTTGAGTGAGATTGGGTTTTGGAATTCCCTCCTTGCTCTCTTGGTCAGTCAGCTAGCGTTGCTCCCAATTATCTTGTATTCCCTCCTTATGAATTGCTAAATATTTCGAATAAATATTCGCGATAATGCATTCGCCGTCTTTATATTTTCGAGAATTTCTCTGCCCAATGGGAAACGTTTATTTCGCTTTATCGCTTGTGAAATCTTTCCCAGTTTGCATTTGCATCTATGTCATTTGCTACCCTAGCACCGAAGTCAATACTGTTTAATTGCTGATTAATTTCGTAAATTGCTTTGTTATAATATTTTATGTGTTTCATAGCCGCGGTATACATTAATAGCAACGATATTCAAATGCAATACACTTATATCCATTAGTATGTGTGTTCTCTCCTTTCGTGCGCTAGGTGCTCCAGCCAATCATCGGTGATTGAAATCTCGTATAAACGCATAGTGTGCGAATCCCAAACTGTTGATTTCATTGATAGCTTCAAATAATTTGATATTATTGTAATTTGTACCACTATCTGACCTATAGAGTAAACCGGTGAGTATGTCATGATCCCTATTTAATTTTACTTTACCGAATATGTGCTCCTGGAAATTTGTTTTCATTTTCACTTCTGTTGCTGACGGAGCTTTGTTGGTATTTCTCTTTCCACATTTCCTAACTCTATACTAAGTAAAGAGAATATGTCATAGTTAGAGACTTCATCAACAATGAATTCTAGGGCTTACCCTATATGATGAGATCATTGGGTTTACTTCCAGTATCCCTGTACTATGTGGCACTACATTTTAAATCTTTCTTTGTCTTCTTTATCTTTTCTTTGCTACATTTAAGATCTTGCTGGAACATGGTGTGGCTTTGCCAGGATACCTGCAATCCCCCGTTTCGTACAACAACCCACAATCAACACCTCTCTCTCTCTCTCTCTCTCTCTCTCTCTCTCTCTCTCTCTCTCTCTCTCGCTCCAGCCACCCCCACTACTCTCTCTCCCTCTCTCTCTCTCTCTTTCTCTCTCTCTCTTTCTCTCTCTCTCTCTCTCTCTCTCTCTCTGCCTCGCTCTCTGCCTCTCTCTCTCTCTCTCTCTCTTTCTCTCTCTCTCCCTCCCACTGTCTTGGTCCTGTCATTCTATACACTGATCTTTTCAAAATCCTTTACAGTTTTAGCTAATGTATTTCTAATCAGTGCTTTCCTTGCTCTTTGTTATCCGAGGGAAACCAGGATAGGTTCTATGTCACCAACTCCACATGTTTCCATTGTTTCAAACACCATTGCTTTGCCATGCTCTGTACGCTCTTGAGCCACATTCAATGCTTTCTCTGGGTTTCCATCCACCTATACCAGTTATGACTATGTTCAGCTCATGCATATTGGTAGGTGTGTTGCGACATGTATTGCCTTTGTCAAAGTTCTCTTGACTAAGTTTCTGACACTCTTCTTTCACTATCTTCATGACTTTACCCTCGTAACTATTTCGTGTGAGTTCCAACTCAATGTTGTTTTATTCATCTTGAATTGCTTTACAATATGTTGCATCTTTTCTCTAATATTTATGTCTGCTGCAATGTTTTCTCAACTTTCGTTATGCACAGATCGTAGAACCACACACTATCTGAGCTCGATAATACCTCATATTCACTATCTGTTGCGGCACTTGGTGCAACAATGCTTAATACAGCATTTTGGTCAAGGGATCAGTGAATACATTGTTGCATATGTTACACTCTCAGGCAGTAGCATCAACTTAGTCATCACATTGGTCACCTGATAAAGCTTGGTATTCGTTTGGCGACACATTTCAATCCTGCTCGGTATTTTTGGAAAACAGATCTAGATACATTTGTAATTGAGTTTTGCTCGCAGACATTCTTGGTTTGCTCACCAGATTTATCCACGTATTAACCTTTTTATTGGTATTGCTAAGGGATGGAATGGTGCCTACAACAGATCTACTTTGCGAGCTCAGGTATTAGCCTGGGTATGCTGCCAAACCCTGAACAATGTAGCCACGAAAGCTAGCTAGGCTACAATGTGGAATTGTGCTTGTATATACCTGGTGCGTATGCTTGTGTATATATGGTGTGCAACAGTTGTTTAGATGGCTGTCATAGTATGACCATGGAATTAGGATCTCACGAAAAGGGTTTTCTCCAAATTTATTCTAAGTGGTTTCATAAATGAATAGAATTTATGGTAATTTGGAGTAGATGTTTACAAAACTTGTCAAATAGTTTCAGACCAAGAATGAGCATTAACAAGCTCCTCTTTTGTCCTGTAGGTGGGGCTTAGAATACACCTTCCGTATCCTCTGCGTGTCGTAAGAGGCGACTAAAGGAGGTAAGGGTGAGGTAACCCTGACAGAAACCTCGAGTGCTGAAGACGAAGGTTCCAGGCCGCACGGCGCACTCTAATAAACCATGGATCCACGCACTTAACGCTTATGATCGTGTCGATAGTCACTTACAGGACTGGCGGTATGATCAGTGAACGAAAAGAAGAGGAAGAAAGAAGAAGAAGTCAAGCTCCTCTTTAACAAATGCACAACAAGCTTCGATATCGACAGGCAAAGACTAAGCATTAACAGGCTCCTGTTTACCAAATGCATAACTAGCTTAGACATCGACAGGCCAAGAATCAGCATAAACTAGCTCCTTTTTAACAAATACATAACTAGCTTCGACAACAACGGACCAAAAATGAACATTATTAATCTCCTCTTTATCAAATGCATAACAAACTTTGATATCGGCAGGCCACGAATGAGCATTAACAGGCTCATCTTTAACAAAAGCATAACAAGCTTCGACATCGACAGACCAAAAATTAGCATTAGCAATCTCCTCTTTAGTAAATGCATAATGAGCTTCGACATCGGCAGGCCTAGAATGCGCATTAACAAGATACTCTTTAACAAATGCATAACTAGCTTCATCATCGACAGAACAAGAATGAGCATGAACAAATTCCTTTTTAACAAATGCGTAACTAGCTTCGACATCGACAGACCAAGAATGAGCATGAACAGATTCCTCTTTGACAAATGCATAACTAGCTTCGACATCGACAGGCCAAGAATGAGCATTAACAAGATAATCTTTAACAAATGCGTAACTAGCGTCGACATCGACAGACCACGAAGGAGTATTAACAGGCTCCTCTTTAACAAATGCATACCTATCTTCGACATCGACAGGCCAAGAAAGAGCATTAACAAGCTCCTCTTTAACAAAAGCATAACGAGCTTCGACATCGACAAGCCAAGAATGAGCATTAACGGACTACTTTTTAACAAATGCATAACTAGCGTCGACATCGACAGACCACGAAGGAGCATTAACAGGCACCTCTTTAACAAATGCATACCTATCTTCGACATCGACATCGACAGGCCAAGAAAGAGCATTAACAAGCTCCTCTTTAACAAAAGCACAACAAGCTTCGACATCGACAAGCCAAGAATGAGCATTTACAGACTACTTTTTAACAAATGCACAACTAGCTTCGATATCGACAGGCCAAGAATGAGCATTAAGAGACTCCTCTTTAACAAATGCATAGCTAGCTTCGACATCGACAGGCTGAGAATCAGTATTAACAGGATCCGCTTTAACAGATGCATAAGTAGATATGACAACGACAGACCAAAAATGAACATTAGCAATCTTCTCTTTATCAAATGCATAACAAACTTCGACATCAACAGGCCACGAATGAGCATTAACAGGCTCCTTTTTAACAAAAGCATAATGAGCTTCGACATCGACAGACCAAAAATGAGCATTAGCAAGATAATCTTTAACAAATGCGTAGCTAGCTTCGACATCGACAGACCAAGAATGAGCATTAACAGATTCCTCTTTAACAAATGCATAACTAGCTTCGACATCGACAGACCGAGAATGCGCATTAACAGGCTCCTCTTTAACAAAATGATAACAAGCTAAGTCATGGAAGGGCCAAGAATGAGCATTAAAAAGCTTCTCTTTAACAAATGCATAACTAGCTTCGATATCGACAGGCTGAGAATCAGTATTAACAGGCTCCGCTTTAATAAATGCATAAGTAGATATGACAACGACAGACCAAAAATGAACATTAGCAATCTTCTCTTTATCAAATGCATAACAAACTTCGACATCAACAGGCCACGAATGAGCATTAACAGGCTCCTTTTTAACAAAAGCATAATAAGCTTCGACATCGACAGACCAAAAATGAGCATTAACAGACTCCTCTTTAACAAATGCATAACTATCTTCGAAATCGACAGACCGAGAATGCGCATTAACAATCTCCTCTTTAACAAATGCATAACTATCATTGAAATCGACAGGCCAAGAAAGAGAATTAACAAGCTTCTCTTTAACAAAAGCATAAGAAGTTTCGACATTGACAGGCCAAGAACTAGCATTAGCAGGGTCCTTTTAAACAAATGCATATCTAGCTTTGACATCGACAGGCCAAGAAAGAGCATTATCAATATCTTCTTTAACAATGCATAACAAGCTTCGACATGGACAGGCGAAGAATGAACATTAACAAGATCCTCTTTATTAAATGCATAACAAGCTTCGACATCGACAGGCCAAGAATGGGCAGTAACAGACTACATTTTAACAAATGCATAACTAGCTTCTACATCGGCAGGCCAAGAATAAGCATTAAAAGGCTCATCTTTAACAAATGCCTAACAAGCTTCGACATCGACAGCCCAAGAATGAGCATTAAAAAGCTCCTCTTTAACAAATGCCTAACAAGCTTCAACATCGATAGTCCAAGAATGAGCATGAACAGATTCTTCTTTACCAAATGCATAACTAGCTTAGACATCAACAGGCCGAGAATCAGCATTAACAGGCTCCTCTTTAACCAATGCATAAGTAGCTTCGACAACGACAGACCAAAAATGAACATTAGCAATCTCCTCTTTATCAAATGCTTAACTAGCTTAGACATCAACAGGCCAAGAACTAACATTAACAGGAAGGATCCTCTTTAACAAATGCATATCTAGTTTCGACATCGACAGGTCAAGAGAGTGCATTATTAATATTCTCTTTAACAAATGCACAACGAGCTTCGACATCGACAGGCCAAGAATGAGAATTAACACGATCCTCTTTATCAAATGCATAACAAGCTTCGACATCGACAGGCCAAGAATGAGTATTAACATACTCCTTTTTAACAAATACATAACTAGCTTCGACATCGACAGTCCAAGAATGAGCATTAATAAGCTCCTCTTTAACAAATGCATACCTAGCTTCGACATCGACAGGCCAAGAATGAGCGTTAACAAAATCCTCTTTAGCAAATGTGTGACGAGTTTCGACATCGAGAGGCAGTTGACAGTAAATTGGGAATGCTGAGCATCAGTGTCGGGTACCTTTATTCTGGCATGGCATTATCACACGCATAACTTTTGTCCATACTTTACATTGCAGACGCTTTATGTCACAAGCACTCACTTTTATCAAATGTATCTAGGTAGAAACATCTGCTCTTGATTCAGTATATGGTGACTGGCCAACATGGAGCTCCTGGAGCTACTGTACAAAGAGGTGTGGAGTGGGACAAAGAAACCGGATCGGAGCATGTACCAACCCACCTCCGACAAACAGAGGTCGAGCATGTGTGGGCCACAGTCAGGCCATTGGTAAATGCAACATAACAACGTGTTTATTATGTAACACATAGCCACCAAGTAACATTTATCCACCAGGTCACACAAAACATGTCCACCAGGTAAAACACAGCATGTCCACCAGGTAAAACATAACATGTTCACTAGGTAAAATATAGCCATCAGGTATCACAAAGCATGTCCAACACGTAACATATAGCGACCAGGGAACAGATAGCCACCGGGTAACATATAGCCACCAGGGAACAGATAGCCACCGGGTAACATATAGCCACCAGGTAATATTTATCCACCAAGCCATATAGCATGTCCATCTGGTAGCATATAGCATGTCCATCAGGTAAATTATAACATGTCTACCAGGTAACCCATACCAGGTCCACCAGGTAATACATACCATGCCCACCAGGTAGCAGGTAGCATGCCCACTAGGTAACACATAGCATTCCCAACAGGTACCATAGAGCCACCAGGTAACACATAGCATGAACACATGGTAACACATAGCATGTCCACCTGGTAATGCATAGCATGTCCTCCAGGTAACACATAGTATGTCCATCATGTAATACATAGCATGCCCACGTTGTAATGCATAGTATGCCCATCAGGCAACATATAACCACCAGGTAATCCATGGCATGTCCACCTGGTAACACAGTATGTCCTGCTGGTAACAGATAGCATGTCCACCTGGTAACACATATCATGTCCACTAGGTAACATATAGCATGTCAACCAGGTAACACATAGCATGCCCACCAGATAACACAAAGCCTGGGCTTCAGGTAACATATAGCCACTATGTAACACATACCATGCCCATCAGGTAATATATAGCATGTCCATCAGTTAACACATAGCATGTTTACCTGGTAACACACAGCATGTCAACCAGGTAAAACATACCATGCCCATCAGGTAACACATAGCATGTCCACCAGGTAAAAGATACCATGTCCACCAGGTAACGCATAGCATGTCTACCAGGTAACACATACCATGTCTATCAGGTAACACATATCATGTACAACAGGTATCACATAGCATGTCCACCAGGTAATATATAACATGTCCATCACGGAAAACATAGCATGTCCATAATGTAACATATAGCCAACCGGTAACTGATATCATGTCCACATGGTAGCATACATCATGTCGACAAGGTAACACAAAGCATGCCAATCAGGTAATATATATCCACCTGGTAACACATTGCATGTCCACTCGGTAAAAAGGGCCACCAGAAAACATATAGCATGTCCACCAATTAACACACAGCATATCCACCAGTTAACACACAGCATGTCCATCAGGTAACAGACAGCATGTCCACTAGTTAACATACATTATGCCCACCAGGTAATACATACCATGCCAATCAGGTCACGCACAGCATGTTCATCAGGTAACACATACCATGCCCATCAGGTAACGCACATCATGTCCATCAGGTGACACACAGCATGTCCACCAGTTACCATACATCATGCCCACCAGGTAACACATACCATGCCAATCAGGTACCGCACAGCATGTTCTTCAGGTAACACATACCATGCCCATCAGTTAACACACAGCATGTCCATCAGGTAACACACAGCATGTCCACCAGTTAACATACATCATTCCCACCAAGTAACACATACCATGCCCATCCCGTAACGCACAGCATGTCCATCGGGTAACATATACCATGCCCATCAGGTAACACATAGCATATACATCAGGTAACATATAGCATTCCCACCATGTAACGTATATCATGTCCACCAGGTCGCATATAGCATGTCTACCAGGTAACACATAGCATGTCCATAAGGGAACATATGGTCACCAGGTAACATATACCATGCCCATCAGGTAACACATAGCATATACATCGGGTAACATATAGCATACCCACCATGTAACGTATATCATGTCCACAGGGAACAAATAGCATGTCTACCAGGTAACACATAGCATGTCCATCAGGGAACACAAAGCATCTCCACAAGGTAACATATATCATGCCCACCAGGTAAATTACTTCCACCAGGTAAAATGTAGCCACCAGGTAACATATAGCATGTCCACCAAGTAACACACAGCATGTCCATCATGTAACACATAACATGTTCATCAGGTAACGCATAGTATGTTCATCAAGTAACACACAGGATGTCCATCAGGTAACATATAATTACCAAACAACCCATGGCATGTCCACCAGGCAACACATACCATGTCCACCAAGTAGCACACAGCATGTCCGCCAGGTAACATATAGCCATCAGGTAACATATACCATGCCCATCAAGTAACGTGTATCATGTCCACCAGGTCGCATATAGCATGTCTACCAGGTAACACATAGCATGTCCATAAGGGAACATATGGCCACCAGGTAACATATACCATGCCCATCAGGTAACACATCGCATATACATCAGGTAACATATAGTATGTCTAGCAGGTAACATATATCATGTCTACCAGGTAACACATAGCATGTCCATCAGGGAACACATAGCATCTCCACAAGGTAACATATAGCATGCCCACCAGGTAAAATATTTCCACCAGGTGAAATGTAGCCACTAGGTAACATATAGCATGTCCAACAAGTAACACACAGCATGTCCATCATGTAACACATAACATGTTCATCAGGTAACGCATAGCATGTTCATCAAGTAACCAACAGGATGTCCACCAGGTGACATATAACTACCAGGTAACCCATGGCATGTCCACCAGGCAACACATACCATGTCCACCAAGTAGCACACAGCATGTCCGCTAGGTAACATATAGCCATCAGGTAACATATACCATGCCCATCAAGTAACACATAGCATGTCCATCAGGTAACATATACCATGTCCGTCAGGTAACACATAGCATGTCCATCAGGTAATGTATAGCATGTCTACCAGGTAACATATAGTATGTCCACAAGGTACCACATAGCATCTCCACCAGGTAACATATAGCATGTCCACCAGGTAACATATATCCACCACATAAAATACAGCCAGAAGGTAACATACAGTATGTCCACTAGCTAACATACAGCATGTCTATCAGGTGGCATATAGCATGTCCACCAGGTAGCATATACCATGAACAGCAGGTAACATATAGCCACCGGTTAACATATAGCTACCAGGTAACCTATAGCATGCCCACCAGGTAGCACATACCATGTACATCAGGTAACATATATCATGTTCACCAGGTAACACATAGCATGTGACCTTGGTCTTGGAAGCGTAATAATACTTGCTGTTTTTTGAAAACTCCGATGGTGCTGGTGGCTGATGAGTCCATACATTTGCGCACAGTACGAATCAATCAATCAATTGAAAGAAGGACTAATAGCAAACTTGAATAAAACCAAGGTTTTAACATACACTGATGGACCCGAGGATGTGACATTCGGCACATTTGATGGAAACTCGCGAGAAGTTTTTACAGACTTCAACTCTCTAGGCTCATGGGTAAACAGTGCCGAGAAAAGAGAATACGATCAGGAAATTACTGGCCTGGCAGGCCTGCAATGGAATGGTAAAGATCTGGAAGATACCTCTACATAGCAAATTGAAGATGCGATTCTTTGAACCAACTGTCGAGTCAGTACCCTTTTGTTCTTTCAGGTTACTGTGTTTAATTTAGATGAAACAAGTGGTATCAGAGATGCAGGTATATATAGACACCTGTGCAAAAGTTAAGCACCACCCTATTTTTACGCACATGCGAGGGTATATTCATGTGCTATGAAGAAAGCAATAGCATACACATTTATGTACCCATCCATCTTAGTGCAAGAGGTAATAATGCAACTAGAGGAATGCTGATTATGATGGTGGAGAAACACTGTATGTTTTTGTTTGAACTTGAAAACGAGGCCTGAATACGGTTACGTTGACACAACTGACAACTATTGCCCTACAGTTGACACACGTGGCTAGATTGTCATTAATGGTGTCTGAAAACGAAGTTTAACATCTGTGCACGAGTTTGAGACTGTCATTATTAATACCGGGTATATCCACCTTGTGCCTGGATGACGGCCTGGACACGACGTCTCATGCTGGTCACCAACCGACTGATACGCCATTGTGGTATTCGTTGCCATTCAAGATGGAGTGCGTCTGTTAATTCCTGTAGGTTCTGCACAGGAGGATCCCTCCTTCTCACCATGTTTCCCAGAATGTCCCAGATATGCTCAATAGGGTTCATGTCAGGGCTCCTTGCTGGCCATGGTAGGGTTTCGATGGCATTCTGGCGGAGGTATTCATGCACAGCTCTAGCACGATGTGGGCGGGCGTTGTCATCCATGAATATAGGGTGGGTTCCAGGTGCATGATTTACAAAATGAGGGACCACAACTCTATCCAGTATGGAATCTTGATATCTTTGTCCATTTAGTGTTCCAGGTACAGTCAACCGATCAAGCTTACAATCAAATGAGATGACCCCCATATCATAACGGAACCTCCACCAAATGGAACTTCTTCCATGATGTTACGTTGGTCGTACGCCGTGCGTCTGGACCTCCATACACGAGTTCGACCATCTGTGGCATGAAGCAGGAACCGACTTTCATCGGACCAGTGTACCTGTCTCCAGGATCTCATGTTCCAGTGTCTTCTTTCGTTGCACCACCTCAGACGCTCCTCTTTGTGGTGTGCAGTGAGGAGAGGACGTCTGACAGGTCTCCTAGCTTTCATGCCAGCAGCATACAGTCTCCTTTTGACGGTAGACATTGACACTCTATTGCGCGTTTCCCATTGCTGGCTGAGCACTCTGCTGTTGGTGAATGGAGATCTCCTAACAAGGCGTACTAGGGCTCGATCATCACGGGCAGGAGTCTTCTTCGGTATTCCAGATCTAGGCCTGTCCTTCACCTCGTTAGTTTGCCCATGTTTTGCAATCAAACGACTGATTACAGTATGGTTAATGTTCAGCTGTCTGCCAATCTCTCTGCATGACATATCAGTGGTATGCATGCCTATGATTTGCCATTTCACACGATCACTTAACCTTCGTCTTGCCATAGCGGTTCACAATCAAGAGCTAATTCTCTCTGTACAAATAAACCACGGTCATGGACACAAAATTCCTAATCTTGTCGCCTAAATCTGTATGTAATGTTCTACACCTCAAACTGGACTTTTACATAACTGAACACGTGTGCTGTTTCCCGCCACGCACGGACATCAAGCGGCGTGAAGTCATGCATGCATGTGCATTTCGTACTTGGAATTATGTCAGCTAATGCGGGGACAACAAGTATGGCAGCCTAGTTGTACCATCATGTTTCTACGTTCTATTGATTTTGCTGGTGCTTAACTTTTGCACAGGTGTATATTACATATCCCTATCCCTATGCGTGCAATACGCGCCACTATGACCGGCTATAACGTGTTGGGCATGCAGCTTAGTAAATGTCACAGGGACGGGCCAGTCATAGGCAAGCTATACGCCTCTATAATTTTAATTTTTTACTATATGCGAAACTTACCGTATTAATATTACCTGAAGCTTTCAATTATTATGTACCTAATTTAGTTCCTAAGCAGCCATAGCGCGATCACTTCATTTTGTAGATGGTATTGCCTCAAATGAGAATATCTGAAATCTGAGTATGATGAACTATGACTTCTACCTCGACAGGACTGTGATTAGAACGGTGTGTATATGCTACTTATCTAGACAAAGTACTAGTTTCCATCAAAGTGTGTGAGTACTTTGTTTCTATTAAACTGCTCTAAACAGAGAATGTGGATTGGTTATGAATTGCATGGAACTTGCAAGCGATTGATAAACAGAGGATCTGAAACTCGATCACATTTAAACCCCTTGTATCAGGAGCGCCTTAAAGCGTGGGCAATACTATTCATATCAATTAACCCTTTAATGGTCAATTTTCCCAAGCCAGGCCAATAGAAGACAATCTTTTTTTGAAAATTTACCATTGAACTTTAGAAATATAGTTTTCTGTTGTCCTGAAAATGGCCATTCCTCAAGATCGGAACTCGACTGTTAATGGATCAATGGTCAAGAAACTTAAGTTTTCGTTTAGTCAGTGGTCATTTGCAGGCCAAGAGAAGATTATATTTGAAATTTACCTCTGGAATGACTGGTTCGTTTACCGAGTCAGTCATTCTAGTGGTAAATTTTCAAAAATAGTCATCTCTTGGCCTGCAAATGGGCATTCGTCAACTCCACTGCAGACGCCCTTTTGTCCGGCTTGACATTTAAAGGGTTAAGTTGACACAGGAAGGGTTAATATCACTATAATCAGCCGAGTCGAAAACTAAAACTTTTCACAAGCTTTAGCGAATGCAATGTGATAATCTTCGATGAGGTTGATAGTAGTGGCATTTAAATGGGACCGAGTTCCACATCATATTTAAGGACAGTTACACGTGTAACTTTTATGTTATTTTTCATCGTCGATTTTCATGAAATAGACACCTTCACACGCCCAATAGCCGCTGAATTTTACACATGTGTTCATATCGAAGAATATTAAACGGTCTGAAAGGCGTGTTTATATGATAAACTAAGTTATTAGCTATACATAAGTTACCGATACTGCATTGCAAGTGTCTGCCAATACATTTATATTAATAACCATATTATACTAGATTATTACTGTATAGACATTATCATATTCTGAACGTTTTCATAAATCCTACATAAATCTTAAGAGAAATCATAAGTGATACATACACCAAGTTTCACTAACCTGATCTTTGTGATTTGTTGTTTGATTATGTGACCAGTCAGGCAGGCTGGCTGGCAGGCAGCCATGCAGGCAGGCAGGCAGGCAGGCAGGCAGGCAGGCAGGCAGGCAGAAACACAGGCCGAGACAGACAGACAGACAGACAGACAGACAGACAGACAGACAGACAGACAGACAGACAGACAGACAGACAGACAGACAGACAGACAGACAGACAGACAGACAGACAGACAGACAGACAGACATAGAGTCTCGCAATAACCTCTTCACCCTATGGAACGTGGGTAATAATAATTAAATTGAGCAATCACTGTAGATTTCCTGAGATTCGATCTTTCTAGCCTAATAATAATTTCCTTTCAATAAGGTGATAAAATCAGAATCTTAGTTCTGCCCACAAGAAATTTCGGAAATGTAGACGTCATCTGGCTGGTGTAATTTTGGGGCAATCACAGCCTTATTTGTCAAATTAAACTTTTTTATTTCAGTTCCAGATTTCCATATTCTCCGAAAAAAAGGGGTGGATTAGTGTATTTTTACATACAATTTCATATTTCTAGCAGCATGAATAATTGTGGTGAGATTTAGGACATCCGAGTTGAGAGCGGGAGAGGACGATGCACAATGCATGCGACTTGGCATGTCTATATATATATATATATAGGTGTAGCCAACAACAAACAATATAATGTATTACAGTCATGTCTGATACATATAGGTGTAGCCAACAACAAACAATATAATTTAATACAGGCATGTCTGATACATATAGGTGTAGCCACCAACAAACAATATAATGTATTACAGGCATGTCTGATGATCATATAGGTGTAGCTGCCTGTGTTAAAGGGCGCAGATCGATGTTCTCATTTGCTGGCGGGTGTAGTGACCACGGCGGGTGTTGTGACCACGGCGGGTGTAGTGACCACGGTGGGTGCATGGCCCACGGTGGCTGTAGTGACCACGGTGGGTGTAGTGACCACGGTGGACGGAGTTATCACGGCGGGTGCAGTGACCACGGCGGTTGTAGTGACCACTGGGGTGTAGTGATCACGGCGGGTGTAGTGACCACGGTGGGTGTAGTGACAACGGCGGGTGAAAAAAATGACCACGGTGAGTGTAGTGAGTACGGTGGGTGTAGTGACCACGGTGGGTGTAGTGACCACAGCAGGTGTAGTTACCACCGTGGGTGTAGTGACCACGGTAGGTGTAGTGATCACGGTAGGTGTAGTGACCACGGTGGGTGTAGTGACCACGGTGGGTGTAGTGACTACGGTAGGTGTAGTGACCACGGTGGGTGTAGTGACCACGGTGGGTGTAGTGATCACGGTGGGTGCAGGGACCAGGGTGGGTCCAGTGACCACGTCGGATGCACTGACCACGGTTGGGTGCAGTGACCACGGTAGGTGTAGTGACCACGGTGGGTGCAATGGCCACTGCGGCACGGTGGGAGCAGTGGCTACTGTGGGTGCAGTGACCACGGTGGGTGTAGCGACCACGTCGGGTGTAGCGACTGCGGATTCTGACAAATTGTTCCAAGCATCTATTACTCTAGGTGGAAAAATGTTTGTGGTCAATTCTGTATTACACGTGTGTTTGTATGGCAGTTTGAGTTGAGTCGTTGCGCGAGACGTGTACTGTCTGAGACAACAAACAACATAATATTACAATATTGACACTATACCATGTAAACATTAAAGTGAAAATATTTAGTAAATATAGATTTGGACAGTGATTATGGACCGATTTATTCCAATATACTATCATAAGCGGTTTATTATTAGCTATTTATCACTGTGTGTTGCCAATGTGTTTGCTTGAATAGTCTCTCAAACGAATGTAGCAGCTTGATTTCATTAAATTAATTTTATGAAGGGGTGTCTGTAAATCTGCTAAACTGGTGTGCATACCATGCATGAATGAATGAATGAATGAATGAATGAATGAATATGATATTGTTCTCGCAATTAGATGAATATAAGGCATATGGCCTAAATCTAAAATGGATAACATTTAAAAATGTTTGAATACCTGAGAGAAAAAAATTAAAAAGAAAAAGTAAATAAATAAATTTGATATTGTTCTCGCAATTAGAAAAAATAAGCTCTAGCGTAAGATTGTGCGTGAGTGTGATCCGTGAATTGGTGGTGTACACCATTAATGAGATGTTTATTGATTTTGCAGTGCCGAGTCACACACGGGTCATTATAGGTGACGGGCCTGGCAGTGGTGTGGATCAGTTTAACCGTCCTCAAGGTGTGGCTGTAAGTCCTGATGGAGGAAGGTTTTATGTCGCAGACACCGAGAATCACCGAGTGAAGATTTACAATGAAGGCGGTGCGTTCATCAACACATTCGGAACACTTGGTAAGCGTGATGGACAGTTTAACTATCCTACAGGACTTGCTGTAAACAGTCACGAGGACATCGTCATAGGGGACCGCTATAATCATCGTATTGTGGTGTGTGATCGATACGGTCGTTTTAAGTATACATTCGGCCAGTGTGGATCAAACACAGGACAGTTTTATTATCCATGGGACGTGGCTGCCTATGGAAGCAACTTCCCATCAGATTTGTTTTAAAATAGTCAGCATTTTAGCTGTATGTTTGTCTTGAACTTGAGATTATTTCATGTTTGATATGATTACTGGTGTGCTTAGCTTCGCAATCAACTTTATGTTAGGAATGGACATTTACAGTTTTAGCTATGGCCCGCCCATCTCTAGCTAAGTTCCACCCACACCTCGCTCATGTTGGGATCACTCGATCCTGAACTCCCTGACCATCAATTTCCAGAAAACGATACAGGTAAGCCGTTAAATATTGTAAAACTATTTTGACTGGGTGGTGTTCCTGCCCAGTCAAATTAGTTTCAAAATATTTAACAATGTTTATTAAATGCTAAAGACATACAATTCGTGCACTAAATCGAGTCATTCATGACGTAATGATTATGAAGTCAGCCTACACGTCACTTAGTTGATTATGGCGTCATATGAGTGATTGAGGAGATGGAGACAGGAATTATGATTGTTTGGTAACATTTTAGAGAGTTTTAGCGAGTCTAAAGATATTATGACATATATTGGCGCACATCACATGTACGGACACAAGCCCCTAGGGCTCACGCGAGGACAATACCGCGCGGTATGCACCTCCGCCGCACCCCGCGCTAAGCGCGTGTTTTATATTTGCTGCGCGGCTAGCCATAAAGCTCATTATTATACTATGCATGTCTCTAAAATGGCAGATATGCGCCCGATTCGGCATTTTTGACAATCGAGCGCCTCAATTTCAAAACAGCTATGCAGGAAAGCGGTTGCATATTTTGACCTAATTTGACTGGGCGCTCTTGCTGCTGCAAGGCTGTGCAACCTGCTTCTATAACAAATATAATACCAGACAGAGCGATGAATTTATCATGCTAAAAGGCGAATTAATTACCACCAAACAGTTGTGTATATTATCGCAACACGAGAATACTGATCTGCCGACAATATGTCATATTTGAGTACGACGAGCGTGTCAATTACAGTAGTCAACATATCGATATGAAATGGATTATGCATATATCCGTGTAAAAAAGCTAGATCAGCCCGGCAGTTACAGTGACAGCATGCGTACAAACAATGAGGACACCCCACCCCGCTTCAGCAAACCCACGTCCTATAGCTGCTAATGACGTCAACAAATCTGACACTGAAACGTCACATGAACTGGATGATATTAACGCTTTTAGTCTTCCCGGTCTACACGATAATGGACCATACTGCTTCAGTTATAGACAGATTTAACTCAGTTTGACTTCGCTGTCGAGATGTCTAATTCAATAACTTCTTATCTAAATGTTACGTTATGATAAAATATCTCCCTCAGATGTCTTAGGGGTAATACATCCGGTACACCAGTGTGTAGCCGTGGGTACAGGCTGTTTACCACACGCGCAAACAATTAGGCTATACTGCGTTTGCGCGTGTTGTAACAGCCTGCGCCCACGGCTAAACTTTTGTGTAACTAATAGGGGGTGGGGGTGGGGCGTTCTGACCAATAGTCTGACAGCCCATTAGTCCGATAGCACATTAGTCCGACAGCCCATTCGTCCGACAGCCCATTCGTCCGACAGCCCATTAGTCCGACAGCCCATTGGTCCGACAACTGACAACCCATTATTCCGGCAGACCATTAGTCCGACAGCCCATTAGTCCGGCAACACAATAGTCCGACAGCACATTAGTCCGACAGCACATTAGTCCGACGAGACTATATTTTAAAGAAGCACGTTAATACGCATGCTCTATCCTGACCATGCGGTCCTTAGCATATCGGTCACTCTGATCTATACCGTATTTGGGAAGATCCATATCATGTAATGTGTATAACAATTGGATATTTCGTACAGCCGTCCATAATAATACTTAGAAACGGCCACAATAGAGGGATTTATTTCTAGCTAAGCTCCGCCCACCTTTCCCGCCTGTTGGAATCAATGTGGGCTTATACACTTTGAATCCTGGTTTCCCAGAATCATAATTTCAAGGTAATGAAACGCGTAATCTGTTGAATATTTTGAAACTAATTCGTCTGGGTGTTAGGCAGCAACAGCGCCCATTCAGATTAATTTCAAAATAATTTGTATTAAATTGTAAAGACACAATACGTACACATGGCGGACCTTTCAATGGCCATAACGGAGCTACATATGTCACGCTGCGTTGTGAGTTCATTTGTAAATGGGGAGAGGACCTCATTGGTCATCCCAAGTAATGGGCTTTCAAAAGGGCGTGGCCTAATTGACCATATATGGAGTGGCAAAAGGGACGCCCACTAGAACACGCCCCTTTTTGGATGCTCCATATATGATCAATTAGGGCACGCCACTTGAAACCACGTGATTTGGGAGGAGCATTGAAAAAGCCAATCTATCTCGCCACCATTTACCTCAGACGTCAGCCTACATGCGACGTAATTGAGTATGACGTCATAAACTTGAGTGACATATCGGATTCCTCCATTGCAAAAAAGAACCTGTTTAGGTAACTTAATAATATATATTTATAACATTTTATCAGACAGTTGCATTCATCGGTTCACCTTCCAAATAGTATGCTCTCTTTCCTCCCTACCCTCTCGCTATCACCTTTTCCCGCCCTTCCTCCAAGCAACTCTCCCTACCTCCCTCCCTCCCTCTCCCTCTCCCCCCCCTCTCTCTCTCTCTCTCTCTCTACTATATGACCTAACACCTCTTATCGATTTCCAAGTCACCTACTTCGCTTATTGGGAGAGGATATAGAAATACGGTTTGTGTATATATTAGAAAGGGTATTGAACTTTCAAATGACAAGGCATCTTGTGTGTGAATGAAATACTAGTATCCGTGTGACAGCATATAGACTCACTGTCCCACCCCTCTCCAGCCACTCCAACCCCACCCCCACCCGCCAGCCCGGACCACTGGCCGCCCACTCACAGGCTTACGCATGTACACGCTCACTCACCCACGCACCCACCCACTCGCACCCCAACCCCCACCCACCAGCACACTTACTCGCAAGTATGCTCACATACTCACGCACTCACACACGCGCTCACGCACGCACTCGCGCACGCACGCACGTATTTATCCACATACACACCACCAATCCGCAAACTGACAGTGGTGGTATAATAGGGAATAGACTCCCGAGAGAAAGCTTATTGTTATTCATTGTATTCACTAGTATACAATTCATTTCATCGCTGTGCCTTGTACATTTTTGTCTGATTCCATGACATTCTATTATCCAATTCAAGCACTGTAAATAATGACACATTATGTTAATCATTACAGAGGCCGTAGTCACATTAGATTAGGTAATCCGTAGGAAGTCCAATCGACCACAAATTTTCGTCTTTCTCGTGTAAGCGAGGCTTACAAAGTTATGACAAGTAAACGAATATTTATGTTCGATCGGACTTAAGTCCTTCTTACTTTGGATTAGCACTCTAGTGTGAAGACCTCTAGAGAAGGGTGCAATGGACCTTTCCAGCTTTAGCTATGCCCCACCCATCTCCAGCTAAGCTCCACCCACACTTCGCTCGGTTTGGGATCGATTGATCTCTGAATTGTCTGACTATCAATTTCCAGAAACCTAGACAGGTAAGCTGTTGAATATTTTGTAACTAATTTGACATGAACAGCGCCCAGTCAAATTAGTTTCAAAATTTCCAACAACATATTTATTAAATAGTAAAGACATAGGATTCGTACGACAACGGCCCGTGTTCAAATATGCATTCGTGATGTACTAACCTACGTCATTCATAGCGTCATTCATTATGATGCCATTCTACACGTCGCGTAGTTGATTATGACGTCATATGACGGATGGATAAAGTGAAAAGTTCTCTTACCACTTCTTAAATATGTCTAGAGTAGGAATGGACTCATACAACGTTAGCTAGGGTAGACATAGCATAACACATGGCATGCATGGACAGAGGTTTCACTTTGCTTTCAGACTCACAGATCATATTTGCAAACAAAATGCTCGCTACGGTAACAGCCCCAATCATGCCATCGAAATGACCATCTGTTCCTCATAGCTAAACAGTTTGCATCATGGTTTGGTTCACCTGGATCCCAGTTGGTGTAGCTAATCCATCTGTCACTGTGCACCCATCGCCATGACGATTCACGCATCATGTCGTGGCCACCGATCCAGACGTCATTCATTCCTAAAGTTAACAAAATCGTACTTTGTAATAGCAATAATAAATGACTACACAATGGTAGCCTAATGCTAGTAGATGTCGCTATCTAACTTACCTATCCATGAGCATGTTGTATATCATTCAAGGTCAAGATTCTGGACATATGTGTGGATTTCATACATGCGGCTGTGTGTCATTACAGCGCCCAAGCACGTGTGTGTGTCCCGAGTGTGAGCGTGCATGCGCTTGCATGTCTTCGTGAGCGTATGTGATATTGATTGGCATCTGTTAAAACGCATACAATTGTATAGCTCAAAGATGTCTTTGGTTGTATGCTCATCGCAATCATTTTTAATAATCTAGCGATCTTGAATTTCCAGTAAGAATTACTATATTACTTCAACACCTTCTCAATCAGAGCTGACTATATAGATCTAGGTGTCGCTTTACATACTGCTGTCGGAGTGGAGGGTGGGTGGGGTCTGGTTGTATAAGGGAAAACACCCATCGCTCTATATACTGCTTGTTTAGTGACTTGGACTTGGATAGGAGTAGCAATGGACCTTTCCGGTTCTAGCTATGCCCCGCCCATCTCTAGCTAAGCTCCACCCACACCTCTGCCTAAGGCAGCAACAGCGCCCAGTCAAATTAGTTTCGAAAGATTCAACAGCACGTTTGTTAAATATCCAATAAAAGACAAAAACATACATTTCATATAATGTGTCGGACTGTTTGAGATTTGATGATGGTCTATATGGAACCCTTTGTAATGTAATGGTTGTGGCGTTATCATACCCGCGCTGAACTGATTATGACGTCATGCGAGGTCAGCTGATGGATGGATGGATTCTCTGGAAAGGTGAATTCAATAACCAGTTAATATCCTTCAAGTTTGCATACCTTGCCCCTCCCACTTCTGACAAATTGTAAATGATTTTCGGATATTTGGGGTATTTTTCAGATGTTCCTAATTTTTCGTATCCAGAGGTAAGATGTTGAATCCAAGTGTATTGCCACACCCTGTCTTGTGTTAAAAAGTTGAACTATATCGGGCCAGTGATTTCCGATATATCTATAGCTATAGAATTTGCTTCTACTCGGATCGGGATGTCTTGCCGGGTAACGACCAATGGAAATAATCTTAGTTATGCGGAATTTGAGCTAACTGGGATCCGTTGATTTTTTTTAGCTAGCGCTCCGGGCATGAGGAAACACCCACCGACAGATATATTCAATACCCTCTTTTCCATGCGGGTGATGGTAATTACATTAGCATAATCGATAATAAACAGATAGAAAGAAATTAATTTCATTGAAATCAAAAAAATAGCTGAAAATATCTAGCTGCCTACCTGCCACGTTTCTCCCCAACCCAGCCACAAGTCATTGCTCCTCTAACGTTGTGATGTCTGCTAAATAGCCACCATACGAATGGCACACGGCCTGCGTTAACGAACAAGCAATCTGTGAAAAGTGCGTAGAGAAAGCGATACTCGGGAGAGGATATTCCTCTGCACGTGTAAAGATGGGGTATATACGATAACCAGTTAGATGCATTAGTCCACACATACAATCGCCCCACAAGGAGAAGATGGTGTTGTGGCAAGGCGCGCGTGCGTGCGTGTGTGTACGTGAGCGCGCGCGTGTGTGCGTGGGTGCGGTTCTGCGTGTGAGCGTGTGAGCAGCCGGGCGATCAGGCAGGCTTTCAAATTTCGCCATAGATCAAACACGTCTTCTTCTTCTTCTTCTTCTTCTTCTTCTTCTTCGTCCTCGTCGTTGTCCTCATCGGCGTCGTCGTCATCGTAGTCTTCGTCGGCGGCGTCGGTGGCTGCGGCTGCGGCTGCGGCTGCGGCGGCTTTGTTGTTGTTGTTGTTGTTGTTGTTGTCGTCGTCGTCGTCGTCGTCTTCGTCGTAGTCGTCGTCGTCGTCGTCGTCGTTGATTATGCTGTTGTTGTGTTGACAGTCGCAACTGACATATTCCTCACCACAGCGTTAAACCAAGATGTCTGCTCACGTGAAACACCATAACAAGAGCGATGGAATTTGGTGAATCCGGACGGACAGGAGGCTGCAGCAATAACATCATAAAATGTTTTAAGGGATATCTAGAAGCATGAGGCTGCTACAGGAACAGACATAATACTCAGAAATTGATATTGAATGAACCTTTCCAAGTGAATCCATCGGTCATATGACGTTATAACCAACTAAGTGACGTGTATACTGACGTCATAATCATTACGTCATAAATGATTCTATTTGGCATGCTGTTGAATATTTTGAAACTAATTTTACTGAACGCTGCCAATAGTAGCAGCAGCGCTCAGTCAAATTAGTTCCATAATATCCAATAGCTTACCTGTATACTTTTCTGGAAATTGCTTGTCAGAGAGTTCAGCGATCGATCGATCCCAGCACAAGCGAGATGTGGCTGGAGCTTAGCTAGAGATGGGAGGGGCATAGCTAATAATCGAAATGCCCAGTATACACATTTGTGCACGTACAATGGATGAATCTACGTTTAGCTCTGACTCCATCCGCCATCTCTAGCATAGCTCCGCCCATGATTTGCGCGTGTTGGGATTTATAAACTTTGAATGCTGAATTCACAGCATCCCTAATGCATGGTAACTATAGGCGTGTTAAGTGATGACGTACTTCCGGGTTCAGCTCAATTGTTAAATACACAAAACAATGTTTTTGTTTAGCAACAAGTGATGACGTCATAAACACGTACTTATGATGTAATAAAGCAAAATACACACTTCAGGTTTTCCGAACCACATGTAGTTACGTCATACTTAACAAGTCTATACGGCTTACCCTGTTGAATATGGTAACAACAGTGCCCATTCAGATTAGATTCAAAATATTCACCAGAATGTTTATTAAATAGTTAAGTATGGAATTCGAACAATTGGCGAACTATTCCAGATTCATGACGGAATATTTCTGCCAATTATGATGCCATATACTTGACTGAAAGCTCGGATTCATTCATTGTAAGACGAAATGCTGCAATCTCTTAATATTCTAGAAACTCAAAGCTAATAATTCTAAAGGCATACTTGTTGTTGTTGTTGTTGTTATTGTTGTTGTTGTTCTTGGTGTTGTTGCTGTTTGGTAGTTCTGGTATTACTAGTAATACACGAAAGTATACGCCTCAGTTACCTAAAAGACCTAGCGAAGACCTGGAGATTTGGCAAAGTAACTCGGAAGGCTACATTGCATCTTACATACATACTACAATGTGCTAGCTTAAGACATGGATGTCCGCTTTATAGCCCAGTCATGCTGACCGTGCCTCAGAATCAGTAGTGTCTGAACACACACGAAAGCGCATAACTATTGCGAATGAACAGACACACGACACACATCACACGACGTGGACTCGTGCATCCGCGCGTGCGTGTGTCCGTCAATCCGTCCGCCCATGCATTCGCACGGGAGTGTGCGTGCGTGCAGGTGGGTGGGGGCGCGGGCGTTTGTTGAGTGTGCGCGTGCATGTATTTGTGCATATCTTCATACACGCAGTTCGTTACTCACTGCGTCTCCCTGCCTGTGATCCCTTAACTCCTTTAGCCCCTGTACTGCCCCTTGCTCCTACTGGACCCCGTATGCCGGTGTCTCCTGCAATACACACATCATCATCATCATCATCATCATCATCATCAGCATCGCCACCATCATCATCATCGTCATCGTCATCGTCATCGTCATCATCAGCAGCAGCAGCAACATCATCATCATCATCATCATCATCATCATCAGCATCATCATCAGCATCATCATCAGCATCATGCGCAGCCGCAGCAGCAGCAGCAGCAGCAGCAGCAGCAGCAGCAGCAGCAGCAGCAGCATCGCCATCATCATTATTAATTTGATTGGCATCACTATATCGTCATCATTGTAGCTATCGTCGTTGACGTTGTGGTTTTCGCCACTGTGATCTTCGTCACCAATGTCGTTTGTTGTCGCTGAATAGATGGACAGGCAGACAGGTAGTCAGCCAGACATGTAGGCAGGCAGGCAGGCAGGCAGGCAGGCAGGCAGGCAGGCAGGCAGGCAGGCAGGCAGGCAGGCAGGCAGGCAGGCAGGCAGGCAGGCAGGCAGGTAGGCAGGCAGGCAGGCAGGCAGGCAGGCAGGCAGGCAGGCAGGCAGGCAGGCAGGCGGAAGTTTTGAACGCAGGTTTGTCCACTGGCGGCCGGGCAGGCGGGTAGCTGGGAGGATGGGCGGACGGCGTGCGGGTGGGCAGGTGGCCGGGTGGGTGGGCTGGCGGACTGGTGAGCAGACAGGCAGGTAGGCATGTATGCGGACAGACAGGCAAGCATGCATCCGAGAGGAAGATAGACGGACAGCTGGAAAGATAGACGAACAGATGGACGGATATATGGTTGAATGCTAACCTTTTAATCCTTGGTGACCTTGCATCCCGACATCGCCTTTGTTGCCTTTGCTGCCATTGATTCCATCGGAACCTATCGAGCCTCTGAGTCCAGCAATACCCTGCAAACCGGCGTCACCACGCTCTCCTTTATGCCCGATTGCACCGCGATCACCCTTCTCCCCACCTGTCCCATTGAAGCCTGGACTACCCTGAGTTTATGGAAAACAAAGCGTGGTGGATGGCCATTTAGTAAGAATGGGAGGTTTCTTTAAGCATAGAAGATTTTATTTAAAATACCAAGAAGAGATGCGTAGTGAACTTAAAGACGTCGGTCGGTTAGGCTAGGCCCAGAATAAAACCAAAGAGAATTGTAAAGAACAACATGTGCTTACTGTTCAATCTTTCCCTTGATGTTGATAGATGCAAACTTGTTATTGGGGGGAATTAGAATTTTCGCTGATATATCGATTGGTTCCGTTACTCTAACTGTATGTCTGTTTGCATGTGTGTCTGTCTGTTTGCATGTGTGTCTGTCTGTTTGTCGGCGTCCAATCTCGGTCTTTCAATTAACTCAACATATCGTCGTATATCCCGGCATAGCTTCACCATCTTGGACCTAAACATGGACACACACTTGCTTTTATCAAGGTGATGGAGCACACCGATATTGAGCTCAACATCAATGTCAAACTCTATTTTCTTACGTTGGATAGGCTTTTGGTTTAGCTCAACATATCGTTGATTATCTGGTCATAGCTTCACCGTATTGGGAATAAACTTGGAAACGTATTTCCTTTTTTCATTGGGATGGAGCGCAATGCTAATAAGGTCATGAGGTCAAAGTCCAAGAACACTGTGACTATTGTATAAACTGTTTTATGGTTAAGTCTTTGGTTTGGCGAAACATATCGTCTTTTGTTTCGCCATGACTTCGCCATATTGGGACTAATCTTGGACACACGCTTCCCTGTATCAAGGTGATTGCACAGACTGATGTTGATGGAACCCTTTACTCTTTCTTTTTTATAGAAATAATTTGCCAAAACAATGCAACCACATATATCTGTGACTCTTCGCGGATGATACGAATGGCTTCACTTTTCACAAAGATATAAAGACACTTTATGACAGAGTAATTGAGGAAACAACCATAATTGTCGAATGGTTTGCGTCCAACAAACTCTCATTAAATGTAGACAAAACATCACAAATGTTATTCACATGCAACACTAAATAGACAGAAGTAAAATAGTAAATCTCCTGATCAACAACAAAGAGCATAAGCAAACAAACTCAACTAAGTTTCTAGATGTTCTTTTGGATGTCGATTTATCCTGGAGCAGCCTTATAGATTACATTAGCAAAAAGTCACAAAAAACCTAAGTGTGTTACGACCCACTAAAGCCATGTATCGCAAATAAAACACTTAAGACTCTGGACAACACGCATGCTCCCATGCCTAACATATTGCAATACAATCTGGACAAATAGACATAAAAGAATACTCAGCAAGAGCGGTACCAAATATATTTGCAGACAAAGATTTACATCAAAATATCTTTGAAAATATAATTTAATAAAGCTGACACCTATTGACAGAATGCAGCTGTATACCATAGTGCATGCCTTCCATCATAAAACCTTACCCAGCTCATTATCACAGATTTTCATAAAAACGGAAAACATCCACAAACACCACACGCACGCACGCACGCACGCACGCACGCACGCACGCACGCACGCACGCACGCACGCACGCACGCACGCACGCACGCACGCACGCACGCACGCACGCACGCACGCACGCACGCACGCACGCACGCACGCACGCACGCACGCACGCACGCACGCACGCACGCACGCACGCACGCACGCACGCACGCACGCACGCACGCACGCACGCACGCACGCACGCACGCACGCACGCACGCACGCACGCACGCACGCACGCACGCAGACACACACACACCGTTGCAAAAACACGCTTTGGCAAGAGGAAAATAGCTGTCGTTGCATCCAAGCTTTGTGTTGAACTAAGGGTCAATTTTAGGACACACCTCCTGCGTTAAGGGCCACATAAATCATTAAGATGATGCATTGTTAGCAATTATTAAAGGCAACCACAATACTGTTTCATTTCTCTCTCTCTCTCTCTCTCACTCTCTCTCTCTCTCTCTCTCTCTTCCTCCCTCTTCCCCTCTCCCCCTCTCCCCACTCCTACATCTCCCCTCTCTTTCTCTCTCTCTCCCGCACCTCTCTCTCCCCCGCCTTCCCCACCCTCTCTCTCTCACTCTCTCTCTCTATCTCTCTCTCTCTCTCTCTCTCTCTCTCTCTCTCTCTCTATCTCTCTCTCCCTCCTCCATCCCTCCCTCCCTCCCTCCTCCCTCCCTCCATCCCATTCTCCCCACCCCTCTCGCCCCCACACCTGTTTACCTCCCCCGTCTCTCTCTCTCTCGCACACACTCTCGCTCGCGCGCTCTCTCTCTCCCTCTCTTTATCTCTCTTCCTCTCTCTCGCTCTCTCCCCCCTCTCTCTTTCTCCTCTCTCTCCCTCTCTCTCTCCCTCTCTCTCTCCCTCTCTCTCTCTCTCTCTCTCATCCTGGCTATCCCTATCTCCCCCTCTCTCTCTCTCTTTCTCGCTCCCGCCCCTCCCCCTCTCTCTGCCTCCCTCACTCCCCCCTCTCCCCCTCTCTTTCTCTCTCTCTCTCTCTCTCTCTCTGTCTCTCTCTCTCTCTCATCCTGGCTATCCCTATCTCCCCCCTCTCTCCGTCTTTCTCGCTCCCGCCCCTCCCCCTCTCTCTGCCTCCCTCACTCCCCCCCTCTCTCCCTCTCTTTCTCTCTCTCTCTCTCTCTCTCTCTCATTCTGGCTATCTCTATCTCACGCTCTCTCTCTCTCTCGCTATCTCTCTCTCGCCCCCCACACCTCTCCCCTCTCTCTCTCCCAACCCTCTCTCGCACTCTCTCTCTCTCTCTCTCTCTCTCTCTCTTGCCCTCTCTCTCTCCCTCTCCTCTCTCTCTCTCTCTCTCTCTCTCTCTCTCTCTATCGCCCCGTTCTCTCTCCCTCTCATTCTGGCTATCTCTATCTCACTCTCTCACTCTCTCTCTCTCTCTCTCTCTCTCTCGCTCTCTCCCCCCCCCCTCTCTCTCTCTCTCGCTCGCTCCCCCCCCCTCTATCTCGCCCCCACACACCTCTCTCTCACACACCCCCCTCTCTGGCACACACTTTCTCTCTCTCGCTCTCTCTCTCTCTCTATCTCTCTCTCTCCCTCCCTCCTCCCCCCCCCTCTCTCTCGCTCTCTCTCATTCTGGCTATCTCTATCTCACGGCCCCCTCTCTCTCGCTCTCTCTCTCTCTCTCTCGCCCCCCCCCCCCCCCACACCTCTCTCTCTCTCTCTCTCTCTCGACCCCCCCCCCCCTCTCGCACACACTTTCCCTCTCTCTCTCTCTCGCCCTCTCTCTCTCCCCCCCCCCCATCTCTCTCTCTCTCTCCCTCTCTCTCTCTCTCTCTCTCTCTTCCTCTTAATTTATGTATTTAATTGTGCTTGTTTTATTAAATGTCTTTTTATTATATATGTGAAGATACACGAATACTAATCTAGGTGCTTGTAGGTCTCAGAGGCAATGCCTTAATTCCAAGCAGCGTGTAATGTATATATCGTACTGTATTTAAACTGAACATAAATGTAACTAACTTGAACTTGCGGTCAAAAGTCAAGGTCATTGTAGCATCGGGCTTATAGAAATTGCAGACTTTAACAGTACGTATTGGCCCGGTACTGGCCATGTAACCCGCCTTAAGGGAAGGTGGGGGTGAGGTGGGGGTGGGTGTATCTTGGTAAATTAAACAGGTGATCAGAGGGGCACAGTTAAATCACGCGTTGTATAACTTTGTGAGCAGACGGCTTATCTCTAAACCCGTTTCCCCAATGTCTCCTGAAAGAAATAATATTATTTGCTAGTTAAATAAGCTTATTGTCACGCGATTTAGCATTTAGCATTTAACATTAGCTCTCTGAACATGTTAATGCCCACCATGTACTATAATAAAAGGATCTAGTTCTATGTCCTGCACACTTCTTGCCAAGCTGCGCTCAGCTGCGATCACCTTCTACACGCATGTGAGAATGATTTTTATCACCTTGGTCTACACATTTTCAAAAGTTCATTTTCAAGGTATATATATACAGGTAGGTTGTTGAATACTTTTAATCTAATTTAAGTTAGAGCTGTTGCTGCCTATCAACCAATGACACCGATAGCTCCAGATCAATTTAGTTTCTAAATATGCCAAAGAATTCTGTTAAATTGTAAATTCACCAAAAGCGTACAATTCAGACATTTATTTTCTGAACTTTGCCCCTTTCATGGGATAGCCTACCTTCAATAGGTTTAACAAACTCGCTTGCTATACTGGTATGACTGTAGAACAACTTACTTTATTATAAGAGGTACAGATACATGTACATACTGTTGTCCAATTCTAATTCATCGCCATCATGGCATTCCCTTTTTCTTCTTCTTCTTCTTCTTCTTCTTCTTCTTCTTCTTCGTTGAAGTCGCATGAATTAGAGCTCTCCAATTTCACAGTGTTTTCGCGTGTTTGTGTCTTGATGATTAATCGTATCTTGTACAGTGTCTTTATTAACGTTTTCTATTTTATGTTTGTGACATTATTTTCGTAATTTGTTGTTGTTTAACTACGTACTTTGATAATTTAAGTTTTGAAGTTAGTCAGTTTGTAGTAATACATAGGCGCCATTAAGCTAGCCGGCCTGTCGGTCTAGCCGCACGTCAGTGTAAGGCGAGCTTGGGTAGGCTTTTGTTTACTAACAATGGGAACCTTCGCGGACAGAGTGAAAAAATCTCGAGGAGCATTGACAGGTCCGTTAGCTGATTATGAGCCTTTTGAAGGCATAGTTAGAAAGAATGGAGTGAGAACTGACTGCCTGGAAGGGGTAGCAATCGAGGAGTACGTGAAGAGTGCAGCCGCGGTTGTCTCCCCTGGGCACATCGTCGCTGCCTCCAGAGTGAAAGGGGGTATTAACATGTTTGTGAGAACTGATCGTGATGTGACGAAGTTATGCCTAGAAGGGATACAAGTAGCTGGTCGTTTCCATAACATGTTTTCCCTTGAAAAAGAACCGACTAGAATCGTTATCTCTAACGCTCAGCCATTTATCCCAAACCTTCTGATCACACAAGCACTGGAGTCTTATGGTAAAGTCGTAGGCACTTGTAGGGCCATACCATTAGGCTGTAAAACACCTGAACTTAAGCACGTGAAAAGTTTCAGACGGCAACTACAAATCGTCCTTGAAAAGGGGGCTACGCTGCCTGAATTTCTCGATGTCGTCTGTGACAATAAATCCCATCGTCTTTTCATATCGAATGATGAAATTGTATGTTTCTTTTGTCATCTTAAGGGGCATTTTCAGAGATCTTGCCCAAATAAACAGGTTGCCAGTTCGAACTTAGAAAATACCCAGGTGGCCGTGGATGATACTGCGGACAGTTTAAACCCTGAACTTATCGTTAATAATGACAATTTTCCCGCAGCTCTGGGTCCGTCATCATTGACTGATAAATCTAACAAACATCTGTTAAATAGATCGTCAACAAACAGTTCATTAAACAGATCAGCGAAAAAGTCACCTAGCAAAAAGCGTCAAAAAATCCAATTGGATAATCCGTTCGAAGTTTTAAATTATGACAGTCGCAAAACGGACACAATAATATTCACGTTATTAGTGCCCAAAATGTTAACCAGGACGATCAACATGAGTGTGGTGATAACGCAATACAGGTAGACGTTCACGGGGAGGCGAAGATGACACAAGATGACGCCATGACTGCTGCCGTAGTAAATGAGGCGCCATCGTCAGTCTTTACAGAGGGGCCTGTAATTTTGTCTAGTGATCGTGGTGACCCCCCAATTCCAGTGTTAAAACCAGGACACGATCCTTGCGAGGATGTGAGGCTATTTGCCGATGCGGGTGAGATGCTACCAGTCTCCCAAGAGACTGTATTGATGAATTCTTTGGAAGAGGACAGTTCCGAATGCGACACCATGTCCATTGTTTCGGAGATGTCGGATGTCGGCGAGTTAGAAGATTCAAGGGAGACAACTCTGTCCCTTGAAGATGTAAAAATGTTCGTCGAAAACATAAAATATAGCAAGAAGGTTATAGAAAAGTGTAGGGATTTTCAGTCCAACTTTAAGAACCTAATTCATCAACTAATCAGGTTAAAAAAGCAATCGAATACTGATCAGCCCATGAAATCCCGTATTTGTAAAATAATTACAAAGTTACACCGTAGCCAGAAAAAATGAAAAGGTGTCCATTTTGTATTTGTAGTTTTTTTAAGTACTTTACTGTTTAAGCATTTTAACACTGATTACTCATGGCTAATTTTATTGTACTCAATTTTATCTTAATATTTTATATAATGGCATCGCTTTCATTTGTATCCTTAAACACGAGAGGTTGTCGCGATTCTTTCAAAAGATTTCGCATGTTTCATCAGCTGCGTTCGGAACTCAAAGCAGATGTAGTATTCTTACAAGATATTCATACGAGCAGGTCTGATGAATCTGTTTGGAATCTATTATGGCGGGGTAAAACAGTTTTCTCACATCTGTCCAAAAATAGTGCTGGGTTGACAATTTTATTTAGACCTAATTTGGATGTGACTCTGTCTGAGACGAAAACTATTGTACAAGGAAGGATTTTGCATGTTACTGTTAAAATGAAGGATTTTAATTTTTATTTAATTAATTTGTATAATCCTACAGAATGCGCAGATAAACTGAGATGTATTGAATCTCTGAAAGCTTATATTGCGTCACTAACTCACCCGTATCCTATAATAATTGGTGGTGACTTTAATTGTACTTTGGACCCGACGATTGACAGAACATCGGCCGTCGAACCTCACCCGTCAGCCGCTGATGCTCTGCAATCAGTGGTAAGTTGCCATGATCGCATAGATACATTTCGCTACCTTCATCCCCATGCAAAAACATTTACCTGGAAACGATCAAATGAAACCGCATCTAGAATTGATCATTTTTATATCTCTAATTATTGCAAGCAGATTGTTAAATCATGCTCTGTTATATCTTGTTCGGACTCATGATTTTGTTATGTGCACCATTCTTTGTAAAAACAGCAAACGAAAGAGTTCATATTGGTGCTTAAATACATCTCTCTTAAAAGAGCCACAGTATTTTAATTTGATAACTGATATTTGGAAGAGCTGGCGGGAAGAGAAAGTGAATTTTGATTGTTTACATGACTGGTGGGACATGGGTAAAAAGCACATAGCTACCATATCGCAGCGTTATTCCCGTGAACGGGCTGAAATCTTACGTGAGAAAAAATTGCAATTGGAATCTGAAATAGATTTATTATCTTCCATGCCACAGAATAGTGATGATATAAGCCGTCTGTTAGAACAAAAACGATATACATTAGATGATTTACTCAAACATCATGCTAGAGGCGCATGGGTAAGATCACGATTTAAACATCTCAATGAATCTGACAAACCTACTGAATATTTCTTTAATTTAGAACATAAACAAGCATGTAATCGAACGATGTCACATCTAACGGTGCCAGATGGTAGGGCTGTACACAACGAAGTCGAAATAATAAAGTATGCTACTGAATTTTATAGCGCATTATATAGTAATGCACCAGTATGTAAACAATCAGAGAATGCTCTTTTAGCAAATCTCCCACAGGTGAGCGAAACATCAAAAAATGATTTAGACAAAGCACTGATTCTGTCGGATTTTACCAATGCTGTTAGTAAAATGAAAAACAATAAGAGTCCTGGAATTGATGGCTTGCCGTCAGAGTTTTATAAAACATTTTGGGAAGTTATTAAACAGGATTTTCTAGACGTTTTTAATCAGGCAATTGAAGATATGATTTTACCTATATCTTGTAGACGCGCTGTCATAACTTTGCTTCCGAAGAAGGGTGATCTTAGTTTGATAACCAATTGGCGACCTGTCTCTCTCCTATGTGTTGACTTGAAAAAAATTTCAAAAGCCTTATATAATCGTATAAGTACATGCCTAAATGAAATAATACATATAGATCAGAGCTACTGTATTCCGGGTCGTAGAATTTCTCATAATATTCGACTAATATCGGATGTTATTGACAATTCAAATTGTTTAAGTTTGCCTCTTGGTGTAGTGGCTCTGGATCAACAGAAGGCGTTCGACAGAGTCAGTCACACATATTTGTTCGATACTTTAAGTGCATTTGGTTTTGGAGATCACTTCATTCGTTGTATTCGCACGCTCTATAGCCATAACTTTAGCATTCTAAAAATAAACAATTCGCTCTCCGCTCTGTTCGCTTTCAAGCGTGGGATCAGGCAGGGCTGTTCCCTCTCGGGCGCTCTGTATGCGATTTGTATTGAACCTTTGTTGTGTAATTTGCGATCTGAAACGGGACTAAAGGGGAGAGCACTGCCTGATGCTACGGGTGAAACAGTTGTCTGTTCTGCTTATGCAGATGACATTACAGCGTTTCTTACACGTGAGGTGGATTTTCTATCATTGAGCTATTGGTTAAGATTATATGAAGACACTTCAAATGCAAAGGTTAATTACGAGAAAACACAAGGTCTCTGGGCGGGTTCTTGGCATAATCGCACTGACCAGCCATTGGAGATAGTGTGGAATAACACTGGCCTGGTCTTTCTAGGCGTTCATATTGGAAATTCGGAAAATTATTCGAATATAAATTGGGATTCACTAGAAATAAATGTGAATAAGAAACTTGGTAATTGGCTTAACTTATCTAAAGCATTGTCACTAAGAGGCCGAATTATTGTAACTAACCTATTAGCTGCTTCCAAGCTTTGGTATAAATGTGCTGCCCTGAACCCACCCAACGTTCTGGTCAATTCAATTCAGAAGCGACTGGTTAATTTTATTTGGCAGGGAAAACATTGGATAACAAAAGAACATCTGTGCTTACCCTTAGAAAATGGTGGCCAAGGTCTGGTTGATATAAGAGCTAGAATACAGACTTTCCGGATCCAGTATGTACAATGTCTATTGGTTCTTGAATCGAGTGCATAATATGAAATATGATAACCAGTTATTTTACATTGATCTCACTTCTAATATGTATGAACAGATACCATCTTTTTATAGGTCATTGTTTAATGTATGGGGTTCTTTTAACATTTCAAGGCAATCAACACCAGTCTGTAAAGCGGATATCCGGAATGAAGCACTCTTCCTGAATCCTTTCATCCGCAATGTAAACACTGGCTTAAGTCTGTTTTATCAAGATTTCATAGATGGAGGGATTACTACTATTGGTAACATAGTATCTGGTGAACATAAAATATATATTGACCAATTGTCACAGAAAGTAAAATTCAACTCGAAGAGACTATTAGAGCTCAAATTAAAGACTTTGTGGAATAGTATAAACCCTGTATGGATTGGCTTACTAAAGGAATCTAGTCATAATCCTCAGTCTTCATATGATATTCAACTATCTTGTACTTTTAATGACGCCGAATATTGCGTATCCACACACACAGGTTGTAAATCAGATTTCTACAACCTGTCAGTTTTCAAATCGTATGATGCTGTTTTTAAGATCTCTGGCCGAAGTATTTGGGCTGATATTTTATCTTTAAGTGTCACACCATTGGAACACTGTCGCTGTTTTTATGAATACCCCTGTACACCTTATGAAGGTGATATATCATGGAAGATTTTGCACGGGGCACTAAATACTGGTGTGTTTCTTTACCGTGCAGGATACCGTCCTAACGATGATTGTCCGTCCTGTGCAGAGCGGGAGGACCGTACGCATATGTTTTTAACTTGTCCTCGTCTTCAACCATTGTTGTTGCTCGTTCGTAGAACTGTCCTAAAATTGTTAGATATTAGTGAATTTAAAGCTGAAAACTACATAAAATGTTTC
Source organism: Chaetoderma sp. LZ-2023a (assembly GCA_034401795.1). NCBI lineage: Eukaryota > Metazoa > Mollusca > Caudofoveata > Chaetodermatida > Chaetodermatidae > Chaetoderma > Chaetoderma sp. LZ-2023a. Next base: position 40,807,691 of record CM067363.1, on the reverse strand, counting down.
ACTTGTCCAAATTGTCCTTCTTGGGATGAACGAAAAGTAAAGCATCGCCTAGCAAATTGGGTAATGGCAAATGCAAAAATGGCCACATATATAACACGGCAACGTCTTCTTGATGGCCAAGAACAAACAGACCCAGTTAAAGCCTTTATATCAAGGCTACGATCACGAATCAACATTGAATTTCAGCATCAGCAAAACATAGGATCTATAGAAACTTTTCTGAATTTCTGGGCTATAAATGAACTGCTATGCAGTGTACAAGATGATGAATTAAATCTCAAGGGACTCGTTTGACCGTGTGTTTTAATTCGTTGTTTGTACCTTGTTTTGGAGTATGATGACAGTGGTTAAAGCTGATGTATTTTATTGTGTCTTTCTATTAAAACCATTTAGATCTAGTCATGAAGATATTTTATTTTTTATTTATATTGTGCATTTTCCTTTAGCAATATAATACGTTGTATTTTAATTTTTGTTTCTTAACAGCTAAATCTATAACATTTCAAATTTGGTATATTTAATGTGAACATGTGATATCTTCCTGATAAATTGTTAATAAAGTACCATGAAAAGTCTTCTTCTTCTTCTTCTTCTTCTTCTTCTTTTTTAAAACTATATCTTGCTGTTTTGTAATGGATTTTATGCTGTATATCTGTGTCACCACCCACGTTAATGGATTTTATGCTGTATATCTATGTCACCACCCACGTTAATGGATTTTATGCTGTATATCTATGTCACCACCCACGTTAAGGGAGAGAGGGAGAGAGGGAGGGGAGAGAGAGAGAGAGAGAGAGAGAGAGAGAGAGAGAGAGAGAGAGAGAGAGAGAGAGGGAGAGAGGGAGGGAGAGAGAGAGAGGGGGGGGGAGAGAGAGAGAGAGGGGGAGAGAGAGAGAGAGAGAGGGAGAGAGAGGGGGAGAGAGAGGGGGAGAGGGAGAGAGAGAGGGAGAGAGGGGGAGAGGGAGAGAGAGAGGGAGAGAGAGGGAGAGAGAGAGAGGGAGGGAGAGAGAGAGAGAGAGGGAGAGAGAGAGAGAGGGGGAGAGAGAGAGAGAGGGAGAGAGGGAGGGAGGGAGAGAGAGAGAGAGAGGGGGAGAGAGAGAGAGAGAGAGGGAGAGAGAGAGAGAGAGAGAGAGGGAGAGAGGGAGGGAGAGAGAGAGAGAGGGAGAGAGAGAGAGAGAGAGGGGGAGAGAGAGAGAGGGAGAGAGAGGGAGAGAGAGAGAGAGAGAGAGAGAGAGAGAGAGAGATGGTGAGTAAGTCCTGTGTTGGTAGCGCTGTCATCGGTTATGGTGTGGATGCTGTGTGATAATGGATACTCCGTGCGACATTGATGTCGAGTGTACATGGAATCCAGAGAGGGTACTCGCAGCGGGGTGATGAGGTGACAATGTCACATACCTATAATTACCAGCTTTATTCGCGACGGTTCATTAACCATGACTGATTCACGTCATTATGAAGTGACACTAGTGACTAATAAATTGTTGAAATATAAATTAGTAAGTAGGACAATATATACAGTTAGTTACCGTACCTTTGACGCCTGCAAAGCCTGCAAGAGATAAAGCTTTAAATTATGTTCATAGTGTGTCGGGCTTAACGAGTGAAGTACAAACGCACATGCACACGGGCAGATTTGCGCACACAGGTGCATGTATGCACGGCCACGCGACCTCGCAATCTCCACGTATGCATACGCCCATATGCATATATAGTCCGTGAAGCAAACCGAATTTGATTACCAGAAGGCAGAACAAATATCTCAGTTATTTTGGCTAGGCTGATATCTGAAGTGTCCGAAAGTGTCCGAAATAAGTTGATGGTCGTCCAGCTCATGTAGCTAAACACCAGTTTGGCGGCCATCTTTCAAAATGGCCACCGAAATTGCTTCAAAATGCAAGGAGTCAGGAAAACTCTCATAACGCTCTACTAGAATTACCTATGAACATCCGATTAGGTTTTAAATCTTTGTAATAATATTCTGCATTTGACAATATATGTTTCTTATATTTATTTTGTATTATCTGTTCTGTTCAATAAAGTCCTTGGTTTATAAGGTATACGCATAAAGCATTACACCAATTTCTATAGGCACATTTTATTACGTATAATTATTAGCATTTTTCGCGGAAGGATAATGCCTGATCTCAGAAATCCTGCTCTAAGACACCACGGAAAGTGTCTTAACATGTGGAACAATGTGTATCATAACTAAAACAAGAATCCGGAAAGTAACCTCCGTAATTGGCTATTTGTAGTCAGTTCACCAGTTAGTCCGTTAGTCAGTCAGTCCAAAAAACTTATTCCGCGTTGTACTTTAAAAAAAACCCTGATCAGATTTGGCTCATATTTTAAAACGTCAAAGGAACTTGCCATGCAAGAGGATATCCATAGTTTGAATCCGGGATCACATTTTGGATATGTGGATATCTCATAAACCAATCCGATTTTGGCTTAAATTTTTTCATATGAAAAGGTATGCCCATGCACTAGGATTACACAAGTTTCGGCTAGGTACAAATATCTGGGAACCCCATGACACGTGAAAAAACCCCGACATACACCTTGAATGCGCAGTTACCAAGATTCCACCAACCGTATTTAATACATTATAGTCATTGCACAATGGCCTATCTTAATCTTAGCATATCAGCTGTCAATGATCAATTAGATCTCATTAAAAAATACAGTATTTATCAATGTGACAATGTTTAGTCCTATCCACTGCCAGGGTGTGACCTTGGCATCCATCGTTCTTCTCTTCCGCTCATGTGTTCGCGCAGTTGCGTAGTCTGTATGCTGGTGTGCAGGGCAAACCATTCTCGACGCAGGACAGTTTTCATTGAGTACGTACAGGACTTGAGTGCAATAACAACCACTGGGGCTGATGCCCATGTAAGCCAGCATATGTCTATGGTTCCTTAGGCCATATGCCGACCACCCTCTTCTGTTAGAGAACGTATCTCAGCCCAATTCTCCAGACTTATTCTCTAGACGGCAGTTTGGTAGCTCGCACGACTTTTGCGCGGTTTTAATGCATCTTTGCACGGCGACAGTGACCTTTCTTAACAGATCATTTCATACCTGAGCATGTTGATTATTTCTTTTTTTTCTCTTTCTAGCATCACTTTCTTTGTTCTACGTTCTGGCCTTATCTGATTAAATACGATTCCGTGTTCAGAATCAAGATTGAGCTATCCAGCGGCCTTAATAGCCTGCTCTTTGTAGAGGTCAAACGTTATATCTATGCGTCCACTTCACTGACCACCATTGAGGATGTTCTTCAGGGTCATATCAGAGAGATCATCAAAAGGCAGATTTTCGCTGTGAATCCTCTCGCACTGTCGTCATTGCATCAGTAGTTGTTGCTTGGGGACCAGGGTGCAACTCAACGTTGGCAAACGTGTTTGCCCAACGTTGCTTTCTCTATTTTCCGCACGGGACCATTTTCATTCGCCAACGCCTGTGGCTTCTGACCAAGACAATAGCAACTGTCCAAGGGGTTAGCAAAGATCTTCTTTCTGGGCTGGATTCCTGCTCTGAGCAATCAGAAGCATGTGCAAAAAACCTTGCTTGCTTTCAAAATGATCTCTTTGTTTGTACCGTTCTTGCATAACACCAATTTTCTGTAATGCAATGAACGCGTGTAGCTTGAGTTGTTTTACTGTATCACATAATCCGATACCTTTTTCTAAATTCTGCACCCGTATCTTGAAGGCTTCTTCTTTCTTTCCGAGCTTTAAATAAGCAAGCTCTCACAATCTATGGCGCTTCGACGCTAGTTGATAAGATTACCTGGATCTGATGGGGTGGTTTGATATATGATTGGCCCCGTTGGTTTCGAGCATATCGATGATCCATGTCACATCATCTTCATCCATCTGGATTCTGGATCTTTGTAGGTCAGCATGAGCCGGACCTGGACCGTATACTGATATCAATTCCTCAAGTGAAGTTGGTTTTCGCGTGCTCAGCCGTTATATACAGGCGAGAGTTTGACATATCTCAAACTAAAAGCCCCTTATCTTTCCAGAGGTTTTCTGTATCTTATAAAGTTTGACCAATGGTTATTCTGGCGAAATGGTTTGATTGTTTAACCTGGACTGAGAACAAGCCATTGAGAAAATGAGTGTGTATATTAGCATGTATCCTCCAATTGAGTAATGTTGGCATGGTTCACGATTAGGTATTTAAAATACTTTGATTTTTATCAGACCAGGCAGTATTTCTACCGCATCTACATACGTAATCCGGAATGCAGCCAATTAACCTTTCCAGAGTACCAACCCATCATATGACGTCATAATGAACTGCGTAATGTGTACGATGACATCATAATGAATGACGTCATGAATGACGTCGATAAGTACGTCACGAACGCATATTTGAAGACGGTCTATGCGTTGTTGTACAAATTGGTTGCTTTTACTATTTAATAAATATTCTGTTGAATATTTTGAAACTAATTTGACTGGGCGCTGTTGCTGCCACCCAGTCAAATTAGTTACAAAATACTCAACAGCTTCCCTGTATAGTTGTCAGGAAATTGATAGCTAGGGCATTTGGGGATCGATCAATCCCAACACGGCGAGGTGTGGGTGGAGCTTAGCTAGTGATGGGCGGGGCATAGCTAAAAATGGAAAGGGCCATTGGTCACGTTCATGCCACAGAACATCCGGTGGACATTTCTATGTTTAGCTATGTCCCGCCAATCTCTAGTTAAGCTCCACGCACAACTTGCTCATGTTGGGATCGATCGATCCCTGAACTCACTGGCTATCAATTTCTAGAAAAGTATGCAGGTAAGCTGTTGAATATTTTGAAACTAATCTGACTGGGTGATGTTGCTGCCATGCTCATTAAATAGTAGAGACATACAATTCGTACACCATAACGGACTATTAAGAGTTAAAGACGGGCCATTTATAATCATTTATGACGTAATGATTATGACGTCATCCTGCACGCCGCTTAGCTGATTATAACGTTATATGACGTCAGATTGATAGATGGATGCTCTGGAAAGGTGAATTAAGCCCGGAACAGATGCAAACTCCTTTGGCATATAAATCGCTATTCATGCTGGAATTAAGCTTGTTCATAGGCTAATTATATAGAGACGTGCCAAGTTGACGTTATCTGCGCAATTCTCCAACTGGAGATAGTCTTTGTAAACTGACGGTAAATAGACGGTATTCAAGGGAGATAACTACGTTTCGCGTAACGGCATGAACGTAGCTGACTGATTTCGCTATCAGGCAACCTCTGATAAAAAAGTCAACATTCTATGATACAAAATAAAAGCGAAGCGTGAATTGTATTCTATTGAGTGTCTATAAATATTTTACAATAATCTCAGCCTTATATTACGGTATCAAAGTGAATTTCCGTCAGTATGGCGCTTTTATCGCTGAAAACACGCAGAGTTTTCCATACTAAGCTCATTACTCCGTAAGCAGTTTACCGCGACTAATTTCAGATGGCGCTGTTTATAAATTAGGTATTACATCGTAGTACAGCATGGCACGCATGAATCTGCATGCAGATGTGTCACAACGCGTGATGTCGCATCCAAAGTGAGGGGGTCTGTATTGTGGTGCACGAACAACCATTTTATGAGTCCTGTCCAAGCAAGTCGCGGTCAGAGCTTCATATATAAGTTTGTGGAGACGGACACCTCTGTTGCACTATCTTATATCTAACGCTGTGCCAATTGTCCCCTCGGTTATCACTCCAGATTCAACGAGGAGGTCGCGAGGCCCCGCATCAGCGACATCACGGAACAGTTTCCGGATAATTGGCACACGATTGCAAATTATGTGGAAATTTCCCATCATCAGTGCCATACTCTCAAATTTAAGTTTTATATCCCAGGTCACCACGGTTGCCTTAGGGTGCATCACTTGGTCCATAACAACAGCAATTTCTTAAGACATAAATGCTAGCGGAATGGGAACTGGCATGTCACGTTCGTGCTCTAGAAATGGACCTTTCTCGAGTAGTGACGTCATATGACGTCATAATCAGCTAAGCGGCGTGTAGGATGACGACATCATTACTTCATAAATGATTCTATACGGCCCGTCTTTAAATTTCAATAGTCTGACACGGTGTACACATTGTATCTCCCTACTATTTAATAAACATACTGTTGAATATTTTGAAACTAATTTGACTGGGCGCTGTTGCTGCCATAGGCAGCAACAGAACCCAGTCAAATTAGTTTCAAAATATTCAACAGCTTACATGTATAGTTTTCTGGAAATTGATAGTCACGGAGTTCAGTGATCGATCCCAACACGATCGAGGTGTGGGCGGAGCTTAGCTAGAGATGGGCGGGGCATAACTAAAAATGGAAAGCTCCAGTGCAATGAAAACTGTCCCCGTGTCGAGAATGGTTTTCGTTGCACATCCCCGGGCGGACTCCACAACTATGTCAACGGGCGAGAGGATGACGAGGAAGACGAATGCCAAGATGACAGAATTAGTGGTGATGGCTATACATTGCTACGTTGAATAAACACAGTGTGGTTTATGAGATAGAAGTGATGGGCACGTGCTAAGTGCATATTAATATAGTCCTTTGGGCCAAAGATGCTTTAGAATTGTTGAAGACATTTTTCTATTATTTTTAAAAGTTGAAACAACTATACATTTTTTTTAATTAGCAAGCTACATAAAATACACGACAGAACCTTATTTTATTCATGATAACCTTGTTGTATATTTCAGAACACTCTCTGTGTTGTTTTAGAGCAGGTTTTTTGAGACCAGGTTACCATACCCCACCCCACCCCACCCCCTCAAAGAAGCAAAAAAACTGCTAATATGTATACGTGACGAAATGTGCCTACATAATCCTACACAGTCAAAATAACTTTACGTGACATAGGACAGAAGATGGCCTAAATCGATTAAATAGTAATCGCAGGACAACAGTTGAAGACAAGTCATGAAGAGTCATTAAAAATACTACTTTTTCAAGTACTTCCTAGATTTCTGAGCAGATAGCACAAAATATAGAACCAGTTATACTGCCATAGGTATTTACAGCAGTGCGCGATGAGAGTTTTCCGATGTATTGCATGTTGGTGAGTTTTCCATGGCCACTGTTAAAGACACCCGCCAAAATGGCATTTAGCTACAGGCCCTTGAAGCCCATCAACTGATATCGTACATTTCAGATATCAGGCTCGCTAAAAATCATAGTGGAATCTGTTCTCCTTCCGGTAATGAAGCCCAACATGTGGATGGATGGATTATGGATTAATATAGATCTATGAGCGTGTGTGTGTGTGTGTGTGTGTGTGGCCTGACTCAGGTATGGATATATTCAGTACACATGCACAGCACGCAAGCGCATGCGCACACGCACTCGCACGTACAGTCGCGGGCACATCGCTGTGATATCTCGACAACAGAAATTCAATATGATCAAATCCGGCGTGGTAAATTATGGCGCGCGCGTGTTTTTGTGGTGAGTGTGTGTTTATCTACGTGTGCGTGAACGTGGTACGTGATTGCGCGTGTGTGTGTGCGCGCGCGCGTGCGTCCATTCATGCGTGCGTGCGTGTGTGCGCGTGTGCGTGCACGTGTGTGTGAGCGTATGCATGTGTGTACTTATTTTTGCATGTTGATAATAGTTTTCATCACATTTTACCTCGCAGACAGAGAGACGTATTTTGGCCGCAATGATTCTCCAAAATTTGGGACTGCGATAACGAATAAATAAAATTAATAAATCAAACGGGAGCAGTTCACATACGCAAGTCTTTCAAAATAGGTGCGATATAAGTGTAATTGCATGGACATAGCAAATATTAACATTCCGGAGAACGCGCGCGAGCCCAGTCGCGCGGAAGCATGCAAACCCACATACAGATACGGAGACACGTGGCCGTACATCAGCAAAATATTCAACAGTTTACCTGTATGTTATCGATGAAAATGAGATATGGGGAATTCATCGGTGAATGGGTTAACTTGTTTAACCCAGGATACAATCCAACGAATACATCACCACCTAGTCTTGGTTACCATTCCAACCGAACATATCATTAATACGAGATTATTTTTAATATTTTGTTGCTAATCTGTCTGGTAGCTGTTGCTTACTAACAGCTTACAGACAGTCTCTAAATATTCTACAGTTTACTAATAACGTTACCGACGAAACAGTCAAATTAATTTCAAACATCAATATCGGTCCGTAATTCCTCATACATCTTCAACCTCATACGACCTCCGTTATCGGACCACCTCTTAAACTCTATTCTTCTACATTACTCTCTTATTACTTTAACATTATCTACCACGATAGATAACCACGGAGGGGGGGGGGGGAGCGCTGCCACCACGTTCCAACGTAAAATACACAACTTTTATACTTTTAAGGGTTAACTCATTCAAAATAATAGAGCATTCCAGTGTTGCAGATTCTCAAATACGTGTGCGGCTGTGCGTCATTGTTATCGAGAAAAACGTGTGCCGCTGTTCGTCATTGTCCTCTAGAATGCGTGTGCCCCTGTGCGCCATTCCATTCCGCAAGCTTTTCTTTTGTTCTCCTGAAAAACCCATTGTTCTCGAAGACCCCCTGCTGGGAAGAACAATAACGAGCAGCCCCACCCATTACTACTATCGGGTACAGATATTGCGCAGAATACCTTTCAAACATAATTAATATATACATCTTCATGCTCTTCCTCCTCCTCCTCCTCCTCTTCCACCTCCTTCTCCGCATCCTCATCTTCCTCCTCCCATCCTCCCCCTCCACCTACATCCACCGTCACCACCTCCTCTCACCCACCCCTCCTCCTCATCCTCCAAACTCATCCACCTTCTACGCCTCCGCATCCTCCTCCTCCTCCTCCTCCACTCCTCCCCTCCACCTACACCTACCTTCTCCATAGTCTCTTCCCCCAACCACTCCTCCTCCGCCACCTCTCCACCTCCTCCATTGCAGCCACCTCCCCACCCCCCACAATCTCCTCCACCTCCTATGCCTCCGTTCTCTTCGCCTCCCCTCCCCCTCCACATACCTTCTCCACCTTCTCCCCTCCCCCACCCCTCCTCCTCAACCTCCCCACCTCATCCACCTCCTGCACCTCCTCCTTCTCCTCCTGCCCTCCTCCTCCTCATCCACGCTCTCACAATGTGTCACATTGTAAAAATCTTCTAAGATGCTCCGGATTTTTTAACGAAATAGAAAACATATTGTCGGCTTTTATGCAAGAACAAATTATATTTTCATAATCGGGAATTTTAACGGGAAACAGCAATACGCCCAATGTTCTTAGTTGATGTTGACCGACTCCTAAATTTTGTAGAGACACATTTTGACAACATCACCCCGAATATCAATCTCAATATACTAACAAGAGTTTTGCAAGACACACACAGACGCACGCGCGCTAGCACACACGCACGCACGCACACGTGCGCACACATACGAACGTACGCACGCACGCACGCACACACAAACACCCCTACACACCTACACACACCTACACACCTACACACACATACACACACATACACACACATACACACACACACATACACACACGCACGCACGCACGCCCGTACGCATGCACGCACGCACACACCCACAGACGCACGCGCGCGCACACACACTAACGCACGCACGCACACACGCACACCCCTACACACCTACACACACCTACACACACCTACACACACATACACACACACGCACGCACGCACGCACGCACGCACGCACGCACGCACGCACGCACGCACGCACGCACGCACGCACGCACGCACGCACGCACGCACGCACGCACGCACGCACGCACGCACGCACGCACGCACGCACGCACGCACGCACGCACGCACGCACGCACGCACGCACGCATGCGCGCACGCACGCACGCACACAGAAACGCATGCACGCACGCACGCACACACACACACACACACACATGCTAACTGCGGCTAATTATGGCATCATACAGTTAGAATTGTACAAATTCAATACATTTCTCTTACTAAATGGGAGGTCAGGCCGGAATTGGCAAATTAACATGTCGAAATAAAATCACCATTGACTATGCTCTGTCATCATATACACTTTTTAGCCATATCCTAGATTTCCCTATTCTTGCATTCTCATCTTATATGCAATGCACACTGCGCGCTAACACTCGCAGTAAGATCCCAGCCAGCAAATAGTGATATACAAATAACAAAACTAACAATGACCACGTAAACATTGGCAAATAGCAGAGTGAGCATGAAGAACATTTCATCAAACAGATCACAGAATACTCCCTTCTTATTACACAAATAGCTAGCCATTAATTTCCAGAAATTTCGAATACGCAGCCATACATATATACGCTTAGCAAAACAACACCAATCCATAAACACCGGGTGGGGGTGGGGGGCACCCATGGTTTAATAAGGAATGCCACTCGGCTAATGAAGACACCGAATTTACCCAAACAATTAATGCAACAGAGATCTTAAATACTATTAAAACATTAAAAAACATTAAAGCCAGCTGAGGGGTGGGGGATATTGTAAACGAGTATATTAAGTCATTAAAACATTATGAAAAAAAATTATCTATACTTGTTCAATAACATTTTAGCTACTACAAATTCCTAGATGTAGGACCAGAAGGTGATATAAGTACGATTACTATATTATGCAGCAGCAAGGTAACAGGTGAAGAGCACCGGGGATAGCCCATCTCCCTGTGTGGAGCCGATTAATGTCTCAGACTTTTGACGCATACTCATTGGTGTCTGCAAGCAGCTGTCTCATGCGTCGTAGCTCATCTTCATAGTTACCGGCCTAGTGTAGTACATCTGGGATCTTTGAGCATGTAATTGTGTCGAAGGCTCGTAACATGTCAACGTCCACTTTGTGGAAATCCCAGTGTTTGGACATGACTACCGACACAAGTATGCGGTGAGCCCATACAATGCCTGCACAGCACGTTTGAAGCCACTTTAACATGATCTCGTGAAGTCATCGATCTTGTCTCGGATGCGGCACAGCGAAACATCGGATAGGAATTTTCGTATGCTGTTGAGGAGCACAATGGGCCACAGGTTGGCTGGGGGCCAGGTGGCTTCTTGGGCTTTGGTAGTGCGATAAGGGTGCCTTTGCCTACAACGTCGATGGGAATGTGGTGCATAAAAAGCTGAATTGATTAGGTGCGTGGTCGGTTTTGAGATAATGTCACTTGCATATTTGAATAGTTCATTGCTCATGCCATCAGGTCCAGATGCCCGTCCATTTTTCAGGGCTTTAGGTGCTTTCTCAACTTTTGCTGTTTTAATTGCTGTTTGTAATGGCCTGGGGACTCTTGAGAACGGTTCCATGGGCTCATCATCAAAGTCAGTGCACTGTTCCTTGAGCTATTCTCTAATCGCCTTGGCGTTTCCCTGATCAGTCCCGATAAAGTGCCCATCAGAGGTGTGTACAGTGAGTCGTGGTGTGCAGTCTCTAACTCTCAGGGTTCGGGCTACCTGCCACATTTTGTGACAGTCACCCATGGCAATGATTTCATCTGCTAGGAACACTGCTTGTTGAATAGCAAGACCTTTTCAGCGTTCACTAATGTGGCGCAGAATGTTGTTATGCTCCCGACGTAGCTTGGTGCGGTCTTCACTTTTGCCACTTTGATAGATGTGCAGCCATAACGTTTTCTGTTCTGCTGATAGTTTTACTACTAGAGGGTCGTCAGTATACCTAGTTTGGCAGTGTTAAGAGCACCTATGGTGCTGGTAGCTGATGATTCCATAGATTTCAGTATTTTGGTTATAGATTTGTTTGGATCAGAGCTGATGTTGATGTTAACTATCTGCTCACTGGGGGCCTTTGTGTATGAAATGTGAGTGGCAGTGTGGCTGATGAGATTGGGTAGGTTGTTGGTGACTCTACGCTTTTGCCTGCTATGGCGTTTATATGTTAAGTAGAGATCGTTCAGCTGAAGGCGTGTAATGACTAGCTTATGGTTAGAATTGAGGGCTGTGCCTCCATGGGAACGAGCATTCCGAAGCATGGATTTTGCTTCTGTCTTGCATAGTAGGAAGTCCATTTGGTTGAAGACAGTTCTTGTAGCCATAGAACCTTTTGGGCTTTGTGATTAACAATGTGTCCGTTAATGTTGTTCGATGACAGCAAGGGTTTTTGAAAGCCGTATTTGTGGCGCATAAGCCATTGGAATTAAGAATGTCACCAGTGCATCTCCATTGCTGTTGCGTGTTATCTTCCCTCGCCAAGTCCTTAACTTTTGTCCACAATTCCGAGTTTACCCAGCGTGGAGTTGAAATCTCCACACACGAACAGTTGCCATCTAGCTGGGACTGTAATACACAGCTCAGTTCTGCATAGAAGGAATCTAATATTGCTGGATTATCTTTAACTTTTTTGGTAGGTGGGTCATATGCGTTGACAATGCGGCATTTAGTGGTGGTATGTTTACGCGTGGGTATAGCCAGGTCGATGAATGCAACACAATCACTAGCCTATCCAAAACTAATGACATGGTCCAAGACCCTTCGTCCGATTACGAAGCCTAAACCCCGGTATGTGGCCTGTTGTTGCTCCATGAGCATTAGCTTATGGCCTGTCTGTAGTTGCTGCTCTGAGTGTTTAGCTACTTATATCTGTTGAATGCATGTAATATCGATGTTGTAGAGTACACAATCTGCACATAAGGTTTGCCTCTTTGCTGTTGCACTCGGACCACATACATTACACGTATATTCCACGTAGCTATGGTAAGCCATTTAATTTGATGAAAAAGGTGATATAATACCGAGCTAAATACGAAAACAAGATCCCAAAAGAACCAAACAACTATAGACCTATTACCCTACTAGGCTGCCTGGGGAAACTATTTACATCAATTATATGTAGCCGAATGCATAAAACACTAAATGATAATGACCCACTATTAGAGAAGCGGACCTGGTGCAGGCATGACGATCATACTCATAGATTTCTCCATTTAATAGAGGTATTTAAGAAAGGAAAGATAAGATTATATTGTACGCTCATAGACTTTGAGAAAGCATTTGATACAGTCTGGAGAATGGGCCTTTGGTGAAAAATGGTTGTGCCTAAAATAGGGGGTAACATATTGAAAGTAATCAGAAAGAAGCATGTATAATAATGGCAAATCTCAGAAAAACGTAAACAATGGATTCTCTGCAAATATAATCTGCAAGCTTTGAGTTAGACAAAGTGAAAACCTGTCTCCCGTGCTATTCTCCATCTACTTTAACGACTTGGAAGAATGCTTAATAAGACACAATTGCAAGGAATAGAGTTAGAAACGGTTGAAAATTAGCTATCTATATTTCCTAAGCTACTAATTCCACTACGCTACTGGCACTGTTATCAAAGGGGAAAAGACCTAAAAATATTGGTTGCGATATTTGATACATATGCAGACTATTGAAAACTAAGAATCAATATTGACACACTTAAGGTAATGGTATTCAGAAGTAACAAATGTTCCTATAATAGTGTCACGTCGACATTTCCGAGTTGTTCCTCCCAAATAAGTTCTAGTCCATATGCGAGGTACGGATCATCCTGGTGGATGCTTGGTTGGCTCTCTGGGATTCCGATTCGTAGGAGGTGTGAGTCAGATGCTCTGAAGAGTACAAAAGTGGATCTCGTAGATCAGCAGAATGCTCACGCTCTAGTGAGGTTGTGCAGGCATTCCTGCGGGCAACGTGGTTCCAGACCACTGTCTCAGCCATACTATTCGTAAGCCCCGTATGTCGCATGTACATGGTATTTCTGATTTAGTAGAATAGTTGTTCGGAGCAATCAGTGGTGCCGCCAAAGCTTGTTCTGCTCGGATTAAGCCAAAGGTTTGACTGGCTAATTTAGTGAGAATTGGCAAGTTCTGGCTGATAAATATCTCGCCTACCCTTACTTAGCCTAACGGGGAAATACAGATGATGATCACCAAGGATTGCTATGGCTTAATATAACCTATATCTATATATATTATATTAAAAAATAACTCTTCTTTATTATTAACATTTTCGCTGAAGCGAAAGGATATGCTTCGTGCAGCCCTCCGTCTATATATCTCCGTCCATCCACAGTTGGGTAAAACAAAAGGTGTATTGGGAAGTGCTTGCATCACTTATACACGGGTGGTGTACTGTAGTCAAAGGGGCACGCCCTGCTCCATACTTTCATCTTCAGAGTCTGATTCGTACATGTTTTGTACGCCAGCCAGATGATGCTGGCTAGCTGGCCTCGGAGAAGGAGATGGGTTGCTGTGCGCTACTGGCGACCACAAAGACCGACCTCTAGGGTCGATGGAACGATCACGTTCCAGAGGGCGACAGGCGACCATTGCCGCTGAAGTTGAACAGTATCTTGTCTTCTTTGCTGTTGGTGTTACCACTGTGTCGATTCATCCTATAAATTTATATTTAATCGGATCAGGGAGTTGAAGCTGATCTTAAAATAACTGACTGCGGCTAAAACCATCGTAGTTGATCATGCTATCATAGTTAGGTTTGGAGGCCGCATGTCGTGGCCACTTAGTGGGTATGAGCAGCGACCTTAGTGAAAGAGTATTGCGTGGGGAGAAACACGATGATGTGCTTGTTGATGATGTATAGTGTAACCTAAGAGAATTGCAATCCAGGTATTTTTGATGAATTATAACTAACTATCTAACTACAAAAATGAGTAACTTAGATGGCATCTGCCGTATTTCAGTTCTATACAATGCAATAAAAATAGTGAGGTCACAACCGACGTTATGGTGCCTATTAGTCATCGGCACTTGATAAATGAAAATAAGTTTATACAGTTAAAAATGTACCTATTAGTCATCGGCGCAATGCCCATAAAGGTCACATATTGTTGATACGTCGCCTAAGTGCTGCGCGAGCTGGCTCGATATGTAATAGCTGCTTGGCGATTTGCCACAAGCTGTATAACAGTGATGTGGCACAAAATCAAGAACAGTGAAGAATAAGCTATATTTGATGCTTCAAAGTGAAAGGAAAAAAAAAAATATGCTTACATAATTGTCAAATTTGCCATAATCGTAGTGCACACCTGGGTCCTGAATTATGATGCCTTCCTCGATACAAAGGCTAAGTTTGTAGTATTTGAAGCACACGGTTAATGTGGCGTGAACGTGGTTGTCCTGAGAGGTATGTGGACTAAACTAAGCTGCATTGGTGTAGATTGCCGAACGCGAGCTCTACGCAGTAGGCAGAACAATGTTCTTTCCCTACTCGGACCGGACACACGGTCCAACTGATCTTTGCTGGCGAAACGAACTCCTTTTATACTAAATGGTGACGTTACACCAGAGATCAATCATCGCGCGGGTTACATGGAAAGTATAAGTGCTTATCACCGTATATATGGCCTTCACTCTACCAATGCATGAGCTATGGCGATGTCTCTTAAGTTAGAGTTTCAAAAGGAGCGTTTGAATATTCCTGATATCTCTGCCAGTTCTGAACCGATTTTGGTTCAGTAAAAGGTTTTTAATACCTCATTCAATTCTACTATCGATTCATTCAAAGAACGGTGATGGTGCCCATGTATTAAGAAATTATAATAATACGGGCAAAGTATGTACATAAGATGCCATTCTGCACATGCTAAGGCGTGTATGGAGGTTATCTCCCGTGGCCGTGCATGCGCAACGGGCAATCTCATGGACTCTGAGCCTCTACTATATAGCTATACATGCTTGCCTATGCTACCTAGAGGGGAAGGAGTCGAGCTTGGAGCATCCCGGATCGGGCCGTTCCGTACCCAGACAGAATAGGTCAGTTCGTACACGACAGGCCGATCCGCGCTACACCATATTGTTACGAGAAATGGCTGGTCAGTCTCCGCAGATATTGGTCTGGCCGAATCTCCAATGTAATCAAGCTAGGTAGATGCCGCTATAGTTAGCGGTCCTTCATAATGATGCTATACAAGGTTCAAGTTAGTTAGCCCGCAGTGAATTCCTAATTTGTAAGAAAGTTATTACCCTAGAGGTATCGTCCAATACAGAGGGAAATGTGGTGCGTCTTCCTTACGATTGTGTCCACCTAGGCACCTCAGCGATTTCAGTGATGGCACAACGGAACCGATATAGGGACTTAGTAAATATAACACAATATGGTTGGCTGAAGATGGGCCAGATTTAGTTACAAAGTGAGACGAATACTGGTGGCACTTTTGGACTATTTTGTGGGTATTACCCTCTAGACCTTTGTGGCACATGCAGCTGGCTTTATAATAAACAGCCGCTTATTAAATACAGCAATCGGCTCAGCTTGTTGACAGAGTGCTAATGCAAACAGCTGATCTACTACCTAAATTAGATTATACCGAACCTGTGTCGTTTTAGTCACAAGAAGAGTTTCCTAGTGTGGAGTGTTGATAATGAAAATTCTTAAGGTTAGTGCACTATTGTTGGTGTGTTATCTTAAAGGCATATGCGAGCACAATATATAACATATAATGACTGCTGACAAAAATATAATTATATAAAAGAAGATTGGCACAGACCGTGCAAGATGAGACAATAGTTATTTAGTAATGGGCCATAGTGGGTCATAAAAATACACCCAATAGTCGTCGGCGTGACTTAATAATGATACAAAGGAAAAAGCAAAAGAGTTTCAAGTTGGCCGGTTAGTCATCGGCACATCAAAGTGAAAATAAGTGCCGAGTTACAAATGGCACAGAACAATCTTTACAGTGGAAAAAGTAAATTAGGTATTCCGGTTCTGGTGAAGAACCACGGTACGAAATGGTCTGAGCCTGCTGATAGAGATACCAGATATTAAGGGATGCGGGCGGGAGGGGGGGGGGGGGTGGGTGGGTGGGGATGCTGGTGGCTCTATGCCTACAATCAACACACTAACATACACAGAAAGAAAGAATATTTTGAAGAAAATATTAAATGGGATAAACAACAACAACAACAACAACAACAACACCAACAACAACAAAAACAATCGCAAAACAACAAAGATTACAAAGGAAATGCTAATGGCAACAATGGCACTAATAACATCTGTATAAATATATTTACTAATGAAGCCAAATTTGAAGCTATTACCATTAATTAATTGAACCGTGACTGCCTTGTATATACTTATCAAACATTAAGCGCATGTCACGTACTTTAAATAAATCAATGTCAATGAAAGGTTAAAAGCATTCTTGTAACATCACAAGATTTAACGGTTCATAAAGTCGTTCTAGAAGCTCTTGTCTTCTATTAAATGTGAATATTACGCGCGTATTTATATTTTGAAATTATTTGGTCCATAAACAAACGGTCATAATGTTTACAAATAAATAAAAAACATACATTATTGAAATGAAAATGTATACAATATGTGAAGTCGGTTGGGATGTAAAGCAGTGTTAGGCGGCATAACTGATTGCCTACGGCATCGCGATTTTATTGTGCAAAAATTCGGGCGCGCCAAAATGAGAAAACTATAAAATAAAATCACACCATAAATTTGTATCTCACACTGCGAATGCTGACATAATGGACCTTTCCAGATTAGCTATGCCCCGTCCATCTCTAGCTCAGCTCCGCCCACATCTCGATCGTGTTGGAATCGATCTATCTCTGAACAACCTAACTATCCATTTCCAGAAAGCTCTACAGGTAAGCTATTGAATATTTTGGAACTAATTTGACTGGGCGTTGTTGCTCTGTATGGCAGCAAATTATTATCTATTAAATAGTAGAGACATACAATTCGCACAACGTTTCGGATTATTAAGAGATAAAGACGGGCCAAATAGAATCATTTATGAAGTAATTATTATGACGTCATGATACGCGTCACTTAGTTAATTATAACATCATATGACGTCAGATTATAGATGGATACGCAGGAAAGGTGAATTAATACATGCCTCGATGACAATATCTAGAGTAAACAGAAATGCATTTTCGAAGAGCGGAATCTCCTGTGTCTAAGGTAACCGTCTTCTGTAATTTTCAATAAAGCAGGATGTCTAAAAAGTGTATATTATTACCGGAAAGTTCCGATCTGTCACTCAAGTATATGACTTCATAGTCAAATACGCCACAGGTAGGCTGGCGTCTAAATCAATATGTATAACCTAGTAGTAGTAGTATTCGTTTTTCACAAGTAGCATATGCTATTTTCAGCGTTTGATAACATAGGTCTACCAAAGAAATAGTTGTTCAAAGCTGTATCTCTGTAAGCATAGTGAGAGATCTCCACAGTCACTGTGCAGTCTGCGCTGTAGCACTCATAGCTTATGTGAATCACATCATATTACATAACAAGTTGCGTCTGTAAAGTTTCGACAATGCTATTTGTACATATTCTATCGTTATTAAGATTTAAAAAATAAAAATACTTAAAATTCTTCTTTTGGGTTTCATTTGGGCCCTTCTCTTGGTCCTCCCAGGCCCTTAGCCTAAAATTAAGCAACTTATATATTTGAAAGGAAGGAAGGTAGGACAAAAGGATGGAATGCAGGAAGGCTGGAGGTCGGGGGAGATGGAGGGATGAAAGAAGGAAGGAATAAAGAAAGGACTGGAGAGAGGGAAGTAGAGAGCGAGATCGGGGTGAGGGTATGAAGGACGTAACGAAGGAACAGCAAAAGATCAACGACGGAACGATGGATAAAACGAATGGGAGGAAGGAAGAAATGAAGAAAGGAAGTAAGGAAGGAATGGAGGAACAACATAGCGAAAGAAGAATGGGAGTTACAAGAAACAAAGGAACGAAGAAAGGAGGGAATGAAGGGAGGGAGGAATGAAGTAAAGGAGGTAGGAAAGAATGGCGGTGCAGAGTGGACCAAAGGAAAGCAGTAACGAAGGAAGTAAGGATGGGAGGAATACAAATAGGATGGAACGAACAAAGGGATGGAGGAATGAAGGAGGGAAAGCTGCAAGAAAAGAAAAATAGAATGGAACGAATACAGGAATGAATGAAGGATCGAAGGAATGAACACATGAAGGAACAATAGCATTAACGAAGGGAGAAAAGAAAATGAAAATATGATGGAACGAAAGAAGGAATGAAGGAACTAAGGAACATACGAACGCAGGAATAAAGGAAACAAAGAAGGAACAAAGGAACTAAGAAACGAATAATGAATGAAGGAAAGAATGAAGAAATTGAGTCATAACCCTATCATCACTTGCCATACAGCCAAATCTCGTACTCCGTGTTGCGCAAACTGACGACCACGGCTCCACTAGCAGCAAGGCTACGTAACAGATTAGACTGGCGAGCACGTCACATGGCTGCCAGCCCTGACGGACTTGTCGCCTCCGAATTAATGACACTGAATTCACTGTAATAGTACTCTTAATTTGCAAGAGATTGCGTTTCGAATGGCTACGCTCGTGCCAAACAAATCAGATCGAATGGCTCACATTGAATAACTGAAGGCCAGCTTTAAATAGCACTATAAACACATATTTAATGTCCGATATCATGCCATTCTCACAAAGATGGAGTATACATTCATGCATTTACTCACAGGCATGTATTACTACACGTTTTCTGTTGCAAATGTCTGGCTAAATGTGATTTTAGAATCCTAGCGAACGATACAGTAGAAGTCGTATATAGTATATAATGCATCCAAAACAAAAACAGAATAATTTTAGTTAGTACAACTTCGAACACAATCTAAGACATTTTCTGTTGAATATTTCGAACATAATTGAATTAGGCAGCAATGTCTTCAAATCCGATTATGTTCAAACTATACAACAGTGCGTTTCCTCCAATAATTAGGAGGACCGCGACACGATACGTTACTGCTAATCTTATAACGCGCTCTGCCGCCAGGGGTCATCCACACCCACTGGACTGGATACTGTATACTTTGTCGACTATTTATTTGTTTGATATGTCATATAGAATTAGATATAATTGTTAGCATTGCCAATATGGTTCGTTGATAAAAACTACGCACACGGCGGTGCTCCTTGATAGGGGGCGTATTCCTAATGGATGAAGCCTCTCGCGGGAAAATCGAGCGAGGTAGATTAGGGCGGAGAGAACGGTATAAACTTCGGTAAACTTGGTTGAATAAAGTTGATAAAAAATTAATAAACAGTGGTTTGATTTGTCACAAGCAATAGCAGTATGGGATTAATTCATAATATTAACAATATATCTTATAAGTTTGTTTCACTGATCTCGCTTGTTGCCAAGTCTATAGATATTAAAGGAGAGTTATCGTCATTATGATAACTCGAGGTAAAAGTAAGCGCTTACATTGAACTAAACTTCATCATGAGTGTCTTGTAATACTGCCTATGGGGACTGCGTCAGTCATTCACGGATACCATCCACATTACTTAGAGACACATTTCGCAAATTCAGTATTCCCTCAGTGAAGGTGCACCACGCAAGCTCATAGAATAAACAACTACATATTGGGAACATTCTTAGGACAGGAACTTTTTGATCAGATGTAGTTATGGCACAGAATAGCAATATATATAAAGACTGACAGATATAGGTATTGTGTATATGCCATTATAAATTAGACTTAGAGAAGTGTGACGGTGAATCAAATTGGAGGTGAATTCAGATTGGATTTATTAATTCCTACCAATTGGATCAAGGTTTGAATTCAAAGTAAACCTAGGCGAACATACTTGAAGCCAATTTGTCAATTTTGAACTTATGGTATCGGTGAGTACACTAATTTTGATCACTTATAACAATGTGAATCCAAGTCATGACTTATCCCAAAATAGGGAAGTGAAATAATGCAAATAAGCCTGTAGGCCTACTCATCTAAATTAAAATTAATTGAAAACGGTGTATAGTAATCATGCAATACAGTTAATTAACGTGAGTAATCTGTACAACTTTTACATTCATTATCTATCACATTAGTCATCTAAGTTTTCAATCGTTGTAAGAAAGTGAATGCTAATTTGTTGAATCATATTCACTCTACTATTGTTATGTTTATTGTCTGACTCGTTAACCGTTGTCAAAGATATCTTCAAGAAAGCGTGTGTCGTAAGTCCTGCTAGTAGTAGCAGCTGTAGGAGTATTAGTAGCAGCAGCACCAGTAGCAACATCAGCAGCAACATCAGCAACAACAACAGCAACACCAACAGTAGCAGTAGCAGCAGCAGCAGTAGCAGCAGCAGTACTAGTAGTAGTAGTAGTAGTAGTAGTAGTAGTAGTTGTAGTAGTAGTAGTAGTAGTAGTAGTAGTAGTAGTAGTAGTAGTAGTAGTAGTTGTAGTAGTAGTAGTAGTAGTAGTAGTAGTAGTAGTAGTAGTAGTAGTAGTAGTAGTAGTAGTAGTAGTAGTAGTAGTAGGAGCAGGAACAGGAGCAGCATTGAAAGCTGTGATAAATTTGGCTCTGCTAATTCTGTCGAATAGTTTCGTCACTACTGCTCGCTTGTGTTCCATTTTTGTTTTGTGTGTTGCATAAGTTGATTTAGTTGAGTTTGACGTTTTCTGTCTGTTTTTAATTTGCCGTGGTTTGTCATATTTTACGACTCGGGTTTTCAATTTCGAAAACCGGAGTTTCCATAGCAGGTTGACACTGCTATTCATTAGCGCACAGCTTTTGTATATAATAGTTTAGGTGGGTGTTTTGTCCCCGTGTGTCTCTGTTTGATAGGGGCTTTTATACTTCGTCGTGTTGGCTTTACCGCCTGTCTCGCTCTCAGGCACGCACGTATTCAGCTGAACAATAATATATTCGTCGCAGTTGACTGGCGTATTGCCTAATCTAATCTAGGTCAATGTGACCACTCGTGATGAACATGTCGAGCCCTTATAAGCAACCATTACGTCTACAGCTTACCACTACTGGGTGGAATGGTGGACCTATCGACGTGTATCACGGTTTGAAAGACATTGTAGGCACCGGACCAAATGTTTTAAAGGGCCTTATTAATATTAGTAAGAATGTTTGGCATGCCAACGAATAGTTACTGGAAGAGGGGTTAATTGGAGATGGACAGATTTGTAAGATTAAGTCTTTTGACTTGGATAAATTACTAGTGAAAGTAAATGCCCCTCTTGAAATTCCCAATGAACGTTTCACAGCAGAGATAGCTAAATATGGGCAGGTGACAAAAATCGAAAAAGAAACGTATACATTTGACAGATCCTCGAAAACGGCAGTAGATGAGTTTGGGTGGACAAAATTGTAAAACCGCTTCCAAGCAAACCGTCTATCAATGGTATTTTCTTTCTTCCCTTGTGGTATGGAGGGCAAGTACAAGAATGCCGAATATGTATCAGTACAGAGCATCTCGCTAGTACCTGCTCATATGAGAATAAATTCCCGTTATGTGGCTCCTCTTAGCATTTTAAATGGCGATGTCAAGTGACAAAATCGTGGAAACTCACGCATGTGGATGTTGGACATATCAACACCACAGTCACACCATTTCCTATTTCAACTGTAATGGAAGTACGCCCTTACCAGAATAGGGACGCTGTCCTGGTAGAGAATGTCGGTGCAATTAATGTGGCGGAGGAGGGGTTATCACTAACACCTCCAACAAAAAATGTCGGTGTTTCAATTCCACAAGATGCTGCTGATTTGTGTGATGATAATGACGATATGGATGCTGAGGATTCACAGAATTTGTTCTTGGGTCAAACTATGCTTAGATCACAGTCTATTGAAAGTGAGTCTGCCTTCGAATTAACCCCTGTAACTGAATATGTACAGCATGGTGTTGTATGTGGCGTTAAAAGACAAATATATGATTCAAGTCCTGATCACGAAGATGGTGAAGAAGATGATATAGATGATTCTGTCTCTGTTGCAGAGTTAGACATATCCGTACAAACGCAGTCATCTCAACGACCTGATGAAATGGTGTTATATTGTTCAAAAATCGCGAGATTTTACTGCCATATATAACACAAAGGGCGTACGATACACATGCACAGTGATTCTAATAATTCCAGAAATCGGCATCTGACAATTACTGAGCTGACAAATGCAGAATCTATTGCTAAAATGGGAAAATGGGCTGAGCGAGATGAGGGCTACAGCAAGAAGCCGAAATCAAATTAGTCACTATGGATTTTATATAGAGATTTTTAACTATAATGATAATTTGCACATTGCACTGTGGTGGTTTGAATGACACACTGAAGCAGCGCATAGTTCTAGATAAGCTATCGCGTTTAAATGCTGATATAGTTATGCGACAGGAGACAAAGTTACGAAGCGCCGAAGCGGTTGATAGCTGTAAGCAACTTGCGAAACGTGAGCTGTTTCATTCTACCGCCACCGATTCAAGTGCATGTGTGGCAATTTAATTTTTACCTAGTTGTCTCAGTTTGATAAATATTATCTCAACATATCTGATAACGTCGGGCGGTGTGTCAGCGTGGCCTTTGAGTTCTCAGGTTCGCGCATTAATATCATGTCTATTTATGCACCAGCTTCCCATTGCCAACGCACCACGTTTTTCTCTGCAATTGCTTCAGATATTCATAAGAATTCAGAGACTCTTATTCTTGGAGGCGATTTTAATTGCGTTTTAGATGCTAAGAGGGCAGACGATCTTCAGCTAATTATGCTGATACATATCATTATCGACTAAACAACTGTGTGACGCTGAGCATCTCCTTGAGTCTTATAGAGTAATACATCCTGAATGGTGCGATTTTACCAGAGTCACACCTAATGGTCAGATTGCGTCTCGGTTGGACATTTATACAAAGAGAACTAAAGGGGAATATTTTAAAATCGGATATATATCCAGTATCCTTTTCTGATCATAGCCTGGCAGCTATTACGCTAGATAACGCAGACTGGATTAAGCGTGCCCCAGGATTCTGGAAATTTAATAATTTCCTATTGAATGATATTGTCTACCACCATTGTGTTCAAAGCTTTTGCCAATTTAAGCTCCATATGATAAATGAATCAGAGGGCGTGATTTCCTGGTTGGAAGATGTGAAGTCAGACTTCGCTCAAATATCGAAACAGTATTCCATTCAGAAAGCCAGGAAGCTCCCCAAGGATAAAAATGCTCGTGGTCGCCTGGTGATTCTGATTTCACGCTAAAAAGCGTTCCATAGAGTATTTAAATGAGATAGAAACAAATATATCTGAAATAGAAAAACATAAAGCTGAAGGTGCCAAAATAAGAGCAATGGCTCAGTTGGATGTTGAAGGTGAAAACACTACAAAATGTTTTCCAGCCTTGAGAAATCAAGAGGAGTTGAAAAATTAACCAGAAATTTAACTAAAGATGGTAAGAATTGTACGTCTCAAAATGAAATCATGTCAACTGTTGAGAGGTTCCATCAATCATTGTATGAATCAGATGGATCTGATGACAAAAAGCGTCTGAGATTTTAGCCAATATTAAGGAAGTCTTTTTAGATACAAGTAACGAGTTTTGCGAACACACTTTAACATTAGGCGATTTGACTACTTCTCTAAAACATGAACGAGTCAAAGAATCTATTCACTTTGTTAATGCATATTTTCGCACAAGGCACACTTCCAACTACGATGTCTCAAGCCTTTGTACGATTTATTTTCAAAAAAGGGAGTCCAGAAAATTTAAGAAATTATAGACCTATCTCGCTCCTCTGTGTGGATTATAAAATTATTTCGAAAACACTTGCGAAACGACTTATCAGTGTTTTGGATGAGTTCATCGACATTGCTCAGAGATGCTCTATACCCGGCCGGTCTATCTTAACCAACACATTTTTAATTAGAGATACCATTCAATTAATTGGAAAGGATAATATTCCAGGAGCAGTTATTGGCTTAAATGAGAAGGCTTTTGACAGATTGGAATTGAATTTTCCGTACATTGTTCAATCTATTCGCTTGGACGTTTTCAGCATAGCAAGCAACATTACTATTCTGTAAGCTGTTGAATATTTTGTAACTAATTTGACTGGGTGCTGTTGCTACCTATGGCAGCAACAACGCCGGTTCTAATTAGTTTCAAAACACTCAACAGAATATTTATTAAATAGTAAAGAAAATCAATTCGTACAACAGCGCATAGTCCGTCTTCAAATATGCGTTCTTGAACAACTTATCGACGCCATTTATTATGATGTCATTCTACATGTCGCCTACTTGATTATGACGGCATAGGATGGATTGATAAAGTGGAAAGGTCTATTGCGTCAAAGGATCGTGGCATGTCAATGCCCATATTATGGAAATCCCAGTGTGTGGACATGACTACTGATACATGAATGCATTGAACCCACGCGCCATCCCTTTAAAGTCCCTCTGAAAGGGTCTAGAGAAGTCATCACTCTGTTCTTAGATGCGGGATAGAGTGATATTGGATATGGTTGTCAGGATGCTGTTGAGGAGCACAATGGTCGGAAGAACGGCTGGATGGTCTGTGGCTATATAAGATGTTCCTAAACGAGCGTGATACATTTGATTCGGAATGTCAACTCGTTTGGAATCCTCTATATGTTGGAGTCAGGATACGCCAGTAAATACGTCGGATTGCCTGGTATGTGCACCTACTGAGTCCATATGTATGGCAGCTATTTATACGCTGTAGTTAGATCAAAATCATCTGTAGACTGATAGCAGGTGCTACCATATGTAATCATCGTGTACACGGTTGCACGCGCTTGTACCCATTACTTACGTAGGCGTTGCCACGTGAAAGACTACTGGCCATATTGGACATATATTTGGATGTGATGTAGCAATCAAATCTCCAATTTTTTTTTATGTATAATTCATATCACCCATTAAGACCAGTGTGTGGTTTATTTATTCATCTCTGCGGGTTTTATCATTTTATGTCATTCAGTCAAATTGTTTTCAAAATATCTAGCATATCCAATGTTAATAACCATTGCCAGTATTGCCTTATGGCTCGCAGCAGTCAGACACTCAGCATTGGCTATCGACTCAAGTGTTATGTCAAACTATGCCTGGTATCCATGTATCATTAAAAAAGTTATGTTAAACTTTAAGGGATACGTGTTGATAGATTTCTGAGTTTATAAAGGGTGTTATGGCTTAGTTTCCATCAAATCAGAGATAACATAGACTGTCTATCTCGGTCTATATACATGTAACGGTGAGGTATAACTTGTCAATGCAGTGTATACAGCTGTTGAGAATTTTGAAAACTTTGGCAGCATCAGCGTCCAATGAAATTAGTTACGATATAGTTAACAGAATGGGTATTAAATTATAAGAATTGAGTTATATGGGCAACTACAAGACGTCACTGACTATCGCTTAAGAGGACAATATGTCAGCGACCACGAAATGGCATTATCGCGATATTAAAACACAGATTATTATAAGGTAAATAGTGAGCTGCATCTGAACGTGATTTCTATGGAACCCAATGCCAAAATATATGAATGAAATACTACATTCGAAATGAGATTAATATCCCTTTAAGACTTAGGTTCGAATATGCTGTGAGACTGTGGATTCTGTACCCTCAGCAAGGTCTATTTAACTTAAAGTGTGGATACCATCGCTTCTAACTTGATGTTCGACATGCATTATTATTCCTCGGGGTTATAGGCGTCGTGCTGCTAGGGTTCACCTACTTTTGTTTATTTTACTGCTCAATGAAAACAATACATTTTTCTTGAATAAGGTTGTTTTGAAATAGTAGTGCTTATAATGGTCGCCAAATGTTACGGGTGCAATAATATGTTCTACACGCTGCTAGACGAGAATGAGAGTAGCTTAGCTATGGTTAATGAAATCTCCCACGCACTAACTCACTTTAATTGCATAATATATGTACATTTGCTCTTATGGTTTATGTTCACAGTTTCATTATACGGTTACGACCAGACTCAATTGATGAGTCCAATCTGTCAGTCAAGTATCTGACGTCAGAATGAATTACGGCACATGTAGGCGGACGTCAGACCAAATCACGTAATTAGTGGCGTAGCCAAATCCGTCCGTCAGTTGTACGAAGTATATGTCTTTGCTATTTGTTGAATATTTTGAAAGTAATTAGACTGGGTCCTGATGCTGCTTATGGCAGCGTTACATCGCCACTGTCCAGAAAAGTCGCCCAGCAAAGAGGGGCAGCCTGTTGAACACACCAGCACAGAACGTTGAAACTCGTCCTACTTGGAGTCAGCAAATATAAAGAGAGGAGAGGACACCAGTGGATACATTTGTTAAGCTTGCTACGAGGTGACCTCAATAAAGTAGGGCTCGGTACAGTCAAAATCAAAAATGGGCCTGAGGAAGCTAAGGATCTTGGCTGAGGACAAAACACCGTTGTCAAAAGCGAAGGAGGACAGCTAGCAGCTCAAAAAGGTATCTACTACTACACTACTACAGCCGACGAATACATTTAGCAATTACCTCGCTCAAATCGTTTACAAAAGTAATCTTCCTCGCTATATTTTTCTAACCCTCTTATTCTATTCTGCCTATAGCAGCAACAGCGCCCAGTCAAATAAGTTTCAAAATAGTCAACAACATCCTTATTAAATGGTAAAGACATACAATTCGTACAACAACGTGTAATCCGTCACCGATGATACGATTATGACGTCATCCTACATGTCACGTAGTTGATTATGATGTCATTTGACGTCACATGATGGATGGATAGTCTTGGAAACATCCATTAAGCGACAGTGTCTAACTTATCTACGTCAATTATGACGTCATTGATTATGACACCATCCTACACGTCACGGAACTGATGGATAAACTGGAAATGTCCATTGGAATAACACTATCGAACATGTTCTTTAAAGGAAGGGAAAAGAGAAATAACAAATGATGTTTATTGGTAATTTAATACAATATTAAATAACCCACCATCGATAAGAAATGGAAACGAATCGGAATTATATGAGCAAAAGCATTTACCAAATCTAGGCGCGTTTTACTTGTAGCCAATGATTGACTTCACTAGCGTATCGCACCCCTCCGTGTGTCAACTGTGTGCACAGGTATACCGCAGAGGCATACCAGAATATAACGAAAGCACAACGCAATATAGTTTTGTTTTTCAATTCAATTCAATTTATTACTCACAGACTTTATACAAAGTATGTGGGGAACATATTTAAATTCGTATAGATATATACTAGTGGTGTACACGTGTACAAGTTTAAAGTAGGTTTTTTTAGTAGAAGTATTATTATTAGTAGTAGTAGTAATAGTAGTGGTAGTGGTAGTGGTAGTGGTAGTAGTAGTAGTAGTAGTAGTAGTAGTAGTAGTAGTAGTAGTAGTAGTAGTAGTAGTAGTAGTAGTAGTAGTAGTAGTAGTAGTAGTAGTAGTAGTAGTAGCAGTAGCAGTCATCGTCGTCGTCGTTGTTGCTGTTCAGTACTAAGCCAGGTATAAGTACAACTTTTAGAGTGCTAAAACTGTTGCAACTAATGTCTCTGCTCTCATTGTATATATAGCACACCCGGCAAACAAAATGAGGAAAACTATTCTATTTCTTCCCAAGGTGCGCTCTAACTTTTGCAGTAAATTCGCATAGTTTTTTTGCAATGCCAAGTTGGGAGCCGACAATAACTTTTCAAATTTATAGTAGTTTGTTCGTGTAGAGTAAGAAGTAGGTATGAATAAATTGATTCGACATACGTAACCCATTTGTATTGAACCCCCTACTCATTGTACTGTTTATGCATATATTTGTATATTTGATATGATAATGTATCATGTGTACCGGTTAGATTTCCTGCCCCGAAATTTAACATTATGGACTGTACGTTTATTTGTAAAGGATACTTTCCAAGTTCACCATAGACCATTGCAGATGGTGCTGTGCGTTTAACGTTAAGCACATATCTCATAAATTCTAGGTGGACTTGCTCTAATGACTGATATTTTTCAAAACCCATATTTCGCTCCCTTACAATGCTATTGGGGCTATTATTGCACAGAATAAGTTAAGTTGGCAGTCAATGGGTAGGCTTACGTTGGAAGTGTGACGATGCAGGCAATGCATTGCTTTTCGGCATTGTTGTATAAGGTGCTTAATTGTCTCGTATTTTTTGTTTTTTGAAAACATAAATCCTAGATGTGTAACTATCAATAATTTGAATCTGTATATTATTTAGTTTAAAATCCAAAATGTGTGTTAATTTGTGTGCATGCCCTAAAACGACTATCTTAGTTGTATTAAGATTTATTTTTAAGTTCCATAATATAAAACAATTATCATATGCAATCACAGCTTTCTGAAGACCTTCCTTCCGGTTCACTATTATTACAGTATCGTCTGCATAGAGTAGAGCAAGGATTTTTAGGTATGTTTCTACGTTGCCACTTACAATTATTTCCCTGCAGACCTTACCTTCCAAGTATCCAATTAGGTCATTTAAATATAAACTGAAAAGAACAGATGAAACATACTCCCCTTGTCGTAGCTCCCTCCCCCCCCCCACAACACCCCACCCACCCCACACCCACACCCCACCCACACCACACACACACCCACCCGATTTACATATCAGGTGTTCAGATGTTAGCCCATTAATGCGTATTCTAGAGTTTAGGCTATTATACATGCTTTTAATTACTGTTACAAATTTTACTATTCAAAGTTTGCTCTACCATTTTCCCCCATAATGTTTCTCTCCAAATGGTGTCGAATGACGTCTCCAGATCTAAGCGTCGCTTCCTTTGTTTTGCTGCTATTTCAATTAAGGTGTGGGGTGTAAAAATATGGTCAGATGTGTGATACCCATTCGTTTAGGATCTTTTCATCGTCTATGAATTTACTGATTCGTGTACAGCTTTCATAAGCAACTGACCACGGCTATGGGCCTATAGTGTTGTAGATCAATTATTTCCCCCTTGCATTTGTATATTGGTATGATCAAAATTTCGGTCTATGTATCGTGGACATAGCCAGAGTCAAGGATTGTATTAAACAGATAGTGATAGATGGGGGTGGTGCGTGTGTGTGTGATAATATCCATGGTAGATGTAATGTATTCAGTCAGGGCATCGTCAGATCCCGCTGCTTTACCGTACTTAGACGTTGGATACACTTAGAGAGTTCCTGCTCTTCAATTTCATTGTTTAGCGTTGCATTTCGTCGATATTGATTTACTTCAATTTCGTATGTGCGTGGTATTGTATCTTTTTCGTGCGTTGCTATAAAGTAATTAAACATATTTTCTATACTTATTGGTCATTTGTGTTTTAGGGTCACATTGCTTAATAAGTTTCCAGTAGGATTTGGAAGCTGTGGTACTAATGTCTCTAATTTGATCGCGGAATCTATATATATGTTGCGTGGAATCTATATTTATGTTGCGGTATGCATAGCATTCTCTATAGGCGCCGATGTAGAGCGATTATCTCGCTTCTGCTAATTCACTATTGATCCTTTTGAAAATGTTATATTTGAAAGTCACTTTTGCTGGTTGAAGCAACAAGTTTCGGTCAAAATAATTTCAAAATACACTGCTGGTTTTCAGGGTCGCAATATGATGCCTGCTGAATATTTTGAAAACCGTGTGAAACCTGTGTGAGTGAATGTAGACCCGGTCTCTGGAAACCTTGGCTTTCAGTCAAGTTGTTTTAAAACTAGACAGTATTTTACCTGTAAGACGTAGTGGCTAATCAGCTGAGCTTATATGACTGTCTATAGTGGGCCGGGTATTATGTATTCGCTCGGCATACACCAGAGCGCATAGGTCCAGCTGCATCACTAATTGCGTCCTGCCAGAATGACATAAATGGTACTTCGCTGCTTTTCTCTAATTATTCTGATGTATTT
The DNA here is from genome assembly GCA_034401795.1 of Chaetoderma sp. LZ-2023a. Taxonomy (NCBI): domain Eukaryota; kingdom Metazoa; phylum Mollusca; class Caudofoveata; order Chaetodermatida; family Chaetodermatidae; genus Chaetoderma; species Chaetoderma sp. LZ-2023a. The sequence continues at coordinate 40,776,973 of CM067363.1, read as the reverse complement.
CTGTTTTTCACTGGTGGATATAGTTTGGGTTTTATATAAAGCTGACATTCAAGAGCATATGTTATTTCCCTGATCCTTTTCTTTAATATGGTGAGCTGGACATCAAATAGTGAAACGGGCATTGTAATTCCAATATCTTCATTACTCGAAAATAGTGCCTATACGTTAACATATCAATTTAATGGCAAACATGTTGATCGCGCAGGTTCGTGACATTTATAGTATAAGATACATCATCGGCTACAGACATACAGCAGAATAACATAATTACTACATATATCCTCATTCTCCTCCCCTTCCGCCGCTTCATCCTCCTGCTCCTCCTCCTGCTCCTCCATCTCTCCCTCCTCGTGCTCCTCATCCTCCTGCTCCTCCTCCTGCACCCACACGGACTACGACGAGGACTAGGAAAACGACGACGACGACAACATAATAACAACATCAAGAGCTATCACACTTTGTAACATTGTAAAAAGTTTTAGTATGTTCCGGATTTTATGGATGATTCATATCACGTCCAGAGATGTAGAATCCTAATGCATGCTTGCCCCTTTTCCTGTGTTAAAACATAGAATCTGAGCGAAATCAGTCGAATAGTTTCTAAGATATCCACACATTCAGAATTTCATCTGATCTGGATCCGGCTTCTTTATCCCGAACACGAACACGGCCAAAATCTGGAAATTCTCTTGCTCGATGTGGTGCTTCGGTTTTTTCAATATTTGAATCAAATCAAACCAGGAGATACTGAGATACAGCACCGTACATACAGACAGGCACGCACGCACGTTCATGCGCACATGTGCATGTGCGCGCTCAAACACTCACTTAAGCACGCTAGCAGTCACACAGACAGATCCGATTACAATGCCCGCTTCTCTTACAGGATGAGGATAATAATATAATATATAAATTACATTGTTATTTCTAAAATTAATAAACGGGTAATAGAGATGTGTAACCTCTAGAGAAACCCCAGTCAATAACGGACACTGTATGGTTCATTAAAATATGACCAACAAAGATAGGTGGTCTTTTAATACAAGTCATTTCCTCTGACAAGAAGGCGTGGGTGCCATATGATGGTGCTTTATTAATACGTTGATCGTAATGCGACCACACATCGTAATTAACCACCATTGTGTGCCCCAAAAGCAGGTGTCCATTATAGACAGGATTAATCCTTCAACGCTAAAGCCGGTCAAAAATTACTTCAGCAATGAGAAATTTTCAATTGCAGACCAATAAAATACTATTTTTGAAAATTGGCCACGGGAATTACTGGCTCGATAACAAAGCCAGTCAAGCCAGTGGTCAAATTTTTTAAATAGTCTTCTTTTGGCGTGGAACATGGACCATGCGTATAACCAGGAGATGCCTGATTTGGCCAGTTTTGGTACGAAAGGGTGGACACTCAAGCGTGCCAAATTCTACTTCAGCGGTCATCTTGAGAAAACACAGCTTTTGAAAATGTACCACCGGAATGACTGGCACGATGCCCGAGCGAGTCGTTCCAGTGGGATGTTCTCAAAAAATAATATATTTCTCGCCCGCAAATGGACATTTCTATGAGAAACTTAAAATGTTCTTGAATAAATTGAAGTTTATAGAGTTACACTGCGTTTCTGTTATGATACTAACAAGTTATTTCAAAGCAAATTGTATTCGTGGATAAACGCGGCACTGCAGAGTATCCGAATCGTGAGAGAGATTTATCTTTATTCCCTCAAAGACCGTAGAAACTTCTTGAATTCATGCAGATCCATACATTTATCCACGCCTGCAAATTTCTCAAACAGTTTCTTCATGGTATATTCGTCCATTGTGCCTTTCATACCAGCCCTGGCGATGGCCTGTTTGAATTCAGGCAGTTTCATCTTCATTTCCGGATCCGAGACAACATACTCATAGATTTCCTCTGCTCTGAAAATAAGATAGACATATTTGACCACATTGAACGTGTCCTGTTATTGCGCGTCACCACAGGACGCGGTGAATGGGGTTGAGTTAGATAGTGTAAAGAGTGATAACATGTATCTACATTAAATAAAGGATCTGGAACGAGGTCCCATTTCATATCACTATTATCAACCGAGACGAAAATTATCACATTGCACTTTTCATATAAATTGATATGTTGACAAGTTTTCCAATAAAGTTGACCCCCGAAACCCGTTTGAACGCACCATTTTGGGTTGCTGGTTTTTGCCCCTGTGACGCATCACTTGCTTAGAGTTATGACCAATGTGCCACGAGAGATGATGACAAACATAACATCGATATTTATAGCTCGAAAATACTTTTATTGCTTTTATAATTTATGCTCGCACGCACGCACGCACACGTGTGCATCGGTGCGTACGTGCGTGCATCCATGCGTGCGTGCGTGGGATGTGGGATTATTAGGCGTTATTTAAACAATGAAAATATTTCTTACGTATTATCTAACTAATGACAATCTTCCGTTGATTATTATACGTATCGAGAAACATGGAACGTGCTGAAAACCTTGTTTATCTGATAAAATCCACAACTACATGTTAATGCTGCTTGAGCTGGTCAAGAGCTGAACCGCCACCACCCCCGCTCCTACCCCCACCCCACCCCAAATCCCCAGCCACCCTCCCCCACCTACCCCATCCCAACCCATCCTCACTGCGCGTTTAGGTAGCTGATACCTGATCGTTTAAAGCGTAGTAGACAGAGACATTTCCCGGGAAGCTGTTGGGTGAGGGTGGAGGTTTTGTTGGAAAATATGCTTCTCAATGTTCATCGGGGTGGGTGTGTGTGTGGGGTGTGTGTTGAACCGTTGACATGATTCTTTTAACATCCCACGATTTAATATTTCATAAAGCTATTCTCGTTGCTCGTGATATCAATTTAATGTCGCTATTATGAATGTAAATATATATTGAAATTAAGTGGTCAATAGAAAGTCAGTCATAAGAATCACAAATAAAATAAAATGTACAATATGGAAACACAATTTATATTATATGTGAAGGCAAACGTTGATGTACGGCATTGCCATTAACCTAACTGTGTTTTCGCCTGCGGCACCATGGTTTCAGTGGGCAAAAGTAACGTGCGCCTAATAGAATAGACTATAAAATAAACTAGAGAATATTTACTGAGGTAACTTCAAATCTGCGATGCATGGCCATGAAGAAATAGTATAAGACCTCTTCTAATAAAGAGATGACATATGGTGTGTCTTCTAACATGATCATTGAATTTGCATGATGAAAGGTAGGTGACTTATGCCAAACATGATAACTGTAACTACTAACATGATTTGCCCGTGAATGACCTTGACCCCTAGGAAGATATTAAAATTTTCATCAGAAATTATTTAGATCTCTCAAGGTTCTAGAATCAGGCCAGGTTTGAAGAGAATCGGAAGAAAACTATAGGAGATAACACTGTTCCAATATTGCTCCCATAGGTTTACAATAGGGATATGTGGCATCCAAAAGCTGATTTTCTCGAAAGATGTTGGTCGGATCAACCAGAAATTTTACACCAAATCAAGATAATCTGAGCCAGAGAGGTTCGCCAAATTTCAAGTCGATCGGAACAAAACTCATTTTGGCGGGCATTTTGAAAAAATAAAATATGATAATTTTTTTTTTCACCGTGAGTTCATTTCTGCAAAAACACATTTTTGGTCAATTGACCCCCAAAAGGTGCGCTTGGTCGCCATTTTTCCCAAAAAAAATTAAAAAAAGATTTAAAAACAAAAATTAGTTTTCAACATTTTTCATCCTGAATTCATGTCCGCAAAAAACGAATCATCCGTGGCAGCATCCTACCCAAGTATGGAAGTGATCCTATCAAAACTCTGGTGTAGTAGCACTTCAAACATTCATTTGAAATCCCCATACACTTTTTTTTCATGCATTGTTAAAAAACAAATGGCCAGTGGCAACATCCTGAGCAAATATGGTAGTGATCCGATCAAAACTCTAGGTGAGTAGCAGTTTAAAAATCAAAATTGAACATCCCCATACATTTTGCCCACTCTAAGGTGGGTAGCTCGAAAACTATTAGGTGCATCCAAAATAAAAGTAATAGCTAGCGATTGTGGCATGGTCCCTTGAACTTGTAACAGTTTGAAGTTGATCGGATCAAAACTGTAGGAGGAGATGCGGGCCACACTTTTTAGGCAGAACGTGCGCATGCCTGCGGGTGGGTGGGTGGGTGGGCGGGTGCATCAATCAGTGATTCCAGTTTAAGTATCACGTCAATATATATACGTCCCTAGTGGCAGTCATATGATTAAATTCGATGCCAATCCAATCAAATGGATTGCTACTGTTGCTGCTGCTGCTGCTGCTAATGTTGCTGCTGCTGCTACTACTACTACTACTACTACTACTACTACTACTACTACTACTACTACCACTACTACTACTACTACTACTGCTGCTGCTGCCGCTGCTGCTGTACTACTACTACTACTACTACTACTACTACTACTACTACTACTACTACTACTACTACTACTACTACTACTACTACTACTGCTGCTGGTGGTGCTGCTGCTGCTGCTTCTGCCGCCGCTGCTGCTGCTGCTGCTACTACTACTACTACTACTACTACTACTACTACTACTACTACTACTACTACTACTACTACTACTACTACTACTACTACTATTACTACTACTACTACTATTACTACTACTACTACTACTACTACTACTACTACTACTACTACTACTACTACTACTGCTGCTGCTGCCGCTGCTGCTGTACTACTACTACTACTACTACTACTACTACTACTACTACTACTACTACTACTACTACTACTACTACTACTACTATTACTACTACTTTTTTCTTCTTTTTTTTTAAAAATCCGACGCTGACGCAGTCGGATACATTTCACGGAAGAATTCCTTTAAAAAAGTCTTGCAAACTCCCATAAAAAATCGGATACAATAGCAGGCTTTATTAACAGAATAACAATACAAACCTAACATTTCAAAACAGTGCAAGCTAAACTACTCTATTATCATATACCACGTGGCATAACTACATAGAAAACACAATTAATAAAGAGCTGATAACATAACATACTTCAACAAAGCCATTACTATTTGCACACCGTGTAGTAGTAGGCCCAAATGGCGAGCATAGCTAAGCAACAAGTAGCAAAGTGACTCATCAATAATTAGAAGTAAGCTACTGCTACCCATTGACGCCATTGAGCCGATTCATGACCGGCAGGCTAAGTAGATCATATGTAGTTTAACGTAGCACACCGTATAGTAGTGAGGCCAAATGGCGAGTGCAGCTCACCAACAAGTGGCGAGGTGACTCGTCAATAAGTAACAAAAAGTCACTCATTGAAGCCAGAAAGCCGATTCTTAAATGCCCGGCAACCGTAGTAGCCTTTATGTAATATAATGTACAAAGCAAAAGTATACAAACTATGACTACATAGATGGCGCTTTGGGTTCATATTCTAAATTTACTTCATTGTAAGTTTTTTGCAAATTACAGTAAACATTTACAACAGGAAGCTAATTGTAAGATATCACACTCTGTTAACTTGAAAATCGGATCAATCTCCAGAATATTGACATAATGCTCTTTTGATATTTAAATATACTGATTCCCAAGGTTAGGATATTCGTCAAGATTAGCGTCTCCTAAGGTATTAGCATTTTAGAATAAAGGCAATTATATTTAATTAAAATAGCAGTTATCAATACAGCAAGCAGCGAGTGTGCTTAGCTTATACAAGTTCCTCTTCTGATATTTTTAGATGTCCGTATTCAATTGATACTAGGCCAGTTTTGCACCATACATCTTTAAATCTACTTTCTCTCCCATGTTCTACTAGCCTGTAAAATTCACAATGAATGCAGTTTATCAATAATGATCGAAATATAGCTTTATGGCTCTTTGATTGTTGTTGCCGGTTTTATCTCTGGCCTCTGAACACTGATGCTTCCGGATGGCCCACACTCATACAGATAACAGGGTTATTAACAATTCTTTCTCCTCGCTATTAATGATTCGTCCGATAGTTGAGCAATCTTTGAACAAAATTGTTTCAGCCACTAGATTCACATATTTGGTTCCAAATTTAGCAAGGAGCATATTGATATATACCCAAAAGCCTGTAGTTATGCGACACTGAGTAAATAGATGGTCTATCGTTTCCTCCTCAGTATTACAAAATAAGCACCGGTCTGTACTTGTTATTTTACACATATAAGTACGATGGCCGACCCATACCATTCGATGTAGTAATCGCCATGCCAGATCCCGTGAATTTCCTGGTAGACAAGGTAGATATATTGCTTTCCAGGCATTTTTCCAGTTCATTAGCGCGCATCCTAAATTGTTCCAATGCCTAACCACAATGGGAGTCTGTCTCTGACTTTGCATTATAATTCTATACCTGTCTCTAGATGCCATGTTGTATTTTATATGTTCTGACATAAATACTAATGTTGGTTGCAACATATCAATGTTGCCACATGCTTTCGGCAATTTGAACCATATAGCAGATATTGCATTCTTTATTCTAACAAATAAGCGCTGAGCATCAATATATCTCATTGATGTTATTCTTGCTACATCTTGCATCGCAATCCATTTACGAGATTTCGGATTTACCAAGTCACGTAAATATTGAATACCATTTTTGGCCATAGAGGGAAAATATAATACATCAGTATTATCAGGAATCAACTCATTGCCCCCAAAAACGTTGCTCTAAGGCATCTTCCCAACAATTGGATTGTAGCATTGATCGTGTAAATATGTGTAAGGCTTCGAGCTGTTCTTTATATACATTTGGTATCTTTTGATGATTAGGTAGCAGTTTATTGCACATAAATAAACATTCTACTGGAAATGGGTCTACGTACCTTTGGAGAAGTCTCCTTGAAACACTTGACTAAGATGAGTTTGAAGTAAGTAACTTATTCAAGAATTTCTATTTTAAAGAAGCACACTTTGCTGAAACATTAACCAAATCCAGGCCTCCGGCATGCTTGTCATTGGTGAGGATTGACTGTGATACTAAATGGGCTTTGTCCTCCCATAAGAAGGACAAAAGTAACGTGTTGATCTTTGACTCTACTGATTTGGGCATATGAACTACAAAAGCGGTATACCACAGTCCAGATAAAATTAAATTATTAAGGACAGATGTCCTGCCAAAGATAGTTAGGCGACGTCGTTTTCAATTTAGTAATGCACACTTTAGCTTGGATAGCCTTTCGTTCCAGTTTAGTAATACATTTTGTTCTCTACTTCGGTAAATACCTAAAGATTTTATGACATCATTTGACCAGTTAATATCCATCACATTGTCAGTTCTGCCCTTCCACTCGTCCAAAAATAAGCCGTTGGATTTGTCTTTATTGACTTTAAGCCCAGATACCTTTTGAAAATCTGTTAATACGCCATTTACAATTCTAAAATCTGTGTTTTTACCCGCAAACACAGTCGTATCATCTGCATATTGAGAAACATTTAGTGGCCCTTCTACGCCACATACACATATTCCATGAAAGTCATTGCGTTGCCTCAATGTGGCCCCAACGATTCCATGGCTATGACGAATAGAAGCGGGGACAGTGAGCATCCCTGTCTGACACCTCGTTCAAACACTACAGATTCAGATAGCTGAGTGTTCACTAAATAGCAACTTGTTATATCAGTATATAAGATATTTACCCATTTAATAAATCGTGAACCAAAGCCAATATGGTCTAAAGACTTAAACAAGAAATCCCATTCTAGTCTGTCAAACGCCTTCGCGTTATCAAGTGCTATTATTGCTGCTGGGATACAACTAATTGAATAAGGTCCCATATAAGCAAAGTGTTGTTTAATATTGATCTGCCTGGCATGTTTGATCATCATCAATGACTTCGCCTAGGACTGGGCCAAGTTTTAATGTTAGTGCCCGAGTAATAATCTTATAATCTACACAGAGTAGAGAGATTGGTCTATAATTCTGTAATTTATTTCTGTCACCCCTCTTGTATATAAGCCGAACTTATGCTTGGGGCATCGATGGAGGGAGATGCCCTTGCTTAAAAATGCTGGTTGCTTTTTCTTCTAATACTGACCCAAATATGTGCCAGAATGTTTGATAAAATTCAACTGGAAGTCCGTCGCATCCAGGAGACTTTTCTAACGTCACACCTTTGAGGGAGTTTGTCAAACCATCAATTGTTATTGATTGGTCACAACTTTCGCGAAATGAATCTGGAAGTCTTTTCGTTATATTAGCTAAAACATCTCTAGTTGCAGTTTCATCGCTTCCCTCAGATTTATACAATGATTTGTAAAATTCGGATACTGTTTCCATCATTTCTGCATTTGAGCACACTGATACGCCATCATTAGTCTTCAGTGAACAAATTTAATTTCTCTATACCTCTTGCTTTTTCCAAGTTACAAAAGTAACGTGTACGCTTTTCGCCCTCGGTGTGCATTTGCGCTCTTGGCCTTATGTTGGCGCTATCAAACAGATATTGCTCTATTTCATTTAGTCTACCTTTTAATTTAACTAATAGTTCGTAATAATTATATTCTCCATCATTAATTATCTTATTAATTTTACACAGCGACCTCTGAAGCGCCTTTTTACGCTTTCGTATTTCTCGTGCTTTCCTGATGGGATACTGCCTTGAAATATATTTCAGGTCTGATTTAGCATCTTCCCACCAGTCTGTTATACATTCATACAAACTTCTCTTTTCATCCCAATGCTTCCAACAACTTTCTATACATTTGCGATAGCAACTATCTCGTAACAACGCTGCGTTGAGTATCCAAAATCCATCTCCTCGTTTGATACAGTCAGCATTGTCTAATGTGATGGAAAACATATTGTGATCAGAGAAAGTTACTGGTTGTATGTTAGTTTTACACATGTAACCTTTCAATGAGCGTTCTACATAAATTCTGTCCAGTCTGGATGCTTTCTTTCCATCGGTTGAAAACCAAGTAAAGCCCCTGCCCTCTGGATTTTCAATCCGATAAGTGTCTAACAAGCTTTTATATTCACAGATGTGTTTCAAAATATTATGAGATGTGTCATTAAAATTAAACCTAGGGTTTCTGTCTTTAGCTTCATCTAATATGCAATTAACGTCACCGCCCATAATTAGGTTTTCAGGCGTTCTGTCTTGAATTATTGTGGAAACATCATTTAGAAATTCACGACGCAATTGATGAGAGACTGGCGCATAAAAGCACAGCAAATTTAAACTTGTGTTTAGTACATCAATTGATACACCAATCCATCTACCATTTATATCTGATGACGAGGATATAACGTCAACATAGTTGAGACAGCTGGGCAGGATAAAAACGGCCACTCCCGCACTATTGGCTTGTGATAAAGAATAAAGAATCTGCCCTTTTGAAATATTTTTTGAGAGATTCATACACTTCATGTTTTTGAATTTTGGTCTCCTGTAAAAAAGCAATATCAACCCTGTCATTGGCTAATTCTTCAAGCAAGTGACGCTTCTTGAATTCGGTATTTAATCCTCTGCAATTGATGGTGCAGATAATCATAATTTGTAAAATGATGTTTAAAACCGCCATAATTAGATTAACTTGATTTGGGTTTCTTAGCCCGTTTAGACCATTTACCTAATTTTCATGCGAATTCAGTGTTTCCTATTTCCACCACAGACAAATATTCATATTTAGAAATATCAGACTCATGGCGCAGTAGACGATATTTAATGCCTCTCGCCGTTACATAGGGCACTAACACTTCACCACCTTCTGATCGTTACATCAACTTGTCATCTTTCATTTGTGAACTTTGTGTTTGTATTGACACATCTGATTCTGCAGTTGACATTGTATCATCATCCATATCATTTTCCTCAATCTCAGATTCTGAGCTAGTCTCCTTTCTGGCGCTTATTGCCACTTGACTTACATTTGGCAGCAACACCATTCCCCATAGCTTCAAACTGACTTAGATAAATCGGGCTTAGCGGGTAATCGACAGAGCTTTCTGTTTTCTATGACATAAATTTACTCTGTCCTAATATTAAGTCATCTTCTAAAGACTAATGATCTGCGTCTCCGTTACTATCGTCATTCGTCTGTATTTCATTTACATCCCCAATGGGCCCCACCACATTTTGATTAATTTCTGGGGTTAAAGTTATTCCCTCCTCTAATATTTCTATCTCATCATCTGCAGTTACTTCAATAGGAGTTGCTGCCTTTTCTGTCGCCTTTATAATGGCATGAACTTCGACGGTAAATAAATAGTGTCCCCTTTTGAAATCCTGACGGCTACCAACAAATATACGAGTAGAGAGTACAGTCGTATATGTGTTAGTTTGAACCACTTATTAAGTGGTTCACTAACACCTAACTGAGTACAGTATACCAACAGATATATGAATAAATAGTACAGTTATATATGTGTTAGTATGTTCGAGTTGACCGGGGACAGCCAACTGACTATAAAGTTGTATGTGATTAAAGATCTAGGCTTACGCTTATAAATGACAAAGGACTTAAAATCTACTCACTCTAGCCATCTTGCCAAATATAATGCTTTAGCCAACGAACTATAGAAAGCACATACTGGCGCGGGGAGAAATGTATTGCATTGAACACAGTCAGAGGAGCCCTATTAAATGGCGGAAACCGCCAGCTAAGAAGAGTACCTTTAGAAAATGGAGACACAAAATCCGCTCCAACCAAGACAAGAATTTACAAATTAAACATAAAGTTTGAAAGGAAATAGTAATATGAAATATATGTGTAAAATTTATCTACAAAATCGCGCCGGAAACTAGCAAATTCGGGCAGCAATTGCAGAGCTAAATAAACGCGTGCGTTCACTTCGACTACTACAACTACTACTACCACTACTACTACTACTACTACTACTACTACTACTACTACTACTACTACTACTACTACTACTACTACTACTACTGCGGCTGCTGTTGCTGCTGCTGCTGCTGCTGCTGCTTGTGCTTCTACTACTACTACTACTACTACTGCTGCTGCTGCTGCTGCTGCTGCTGCTGCTGCTGCTGCTGCTGCTGCTGCTACTACTACTACTACTACTACTACTACTACTACTACTACTACTACGCATGCTAAACCTATTACTGCTGCAGCAGCCGCAGCTGCTGCCTCTGTCGCTACTGCTGTGGTTTTTGCTGTTGTTACACTATGGCCCACACGCACGCACGCACGCACACTCACGCAAGCACGAACGCACGAACGCACGCACGCACACACACATCTCACGCACGCACGCACGCACGCACGCACGCACGCACGCACGCACGCACGCACGCACGCACGCACGCACGCACGCACGCACGCACGCACGCACGCACGCACGCACGCACGCACGCACGCACGCACGCACGCACTTGCTCTGCGTGTGATCTATGCCGAAATACGTTGGTTGTCACGAACATGAGCGTCGGTGCACCTACCAATCATGGGTAGCAATCATTACAATAGAATCCCTCATTGCTACTTAGAGTTACCTTCTGGGTGTATCTAGATTTACGAATGGACCGTTCCTGTTTTAGCGATGCCCCGTTCATCTTTAGCTAAGCTGCACACACACACGCACGCACGCACGCACCCCCCCCCCCCCCACACACAAACCCACCCACCCACCCACCCACACACACACACACACACACACACACACACACACACACACACACACACACACACACACCTCTTTCGAGTTGGGATCGATCCCAGAAAACTATGCAGGTAAGATGTTAAATATTTTGAAACTTGTGCAACAGCGTTCCGTCAAATTAGTTTCAAAATATTTAACATCTTAGTGTTATGCGTTACAGAAGGACTAAATCGAGTCATTCATGACGTAATGATTATGAGGTCATCCTACACGCCACTTAGTTCAACCTAGTTGATTATGGCGTCAGTGCTTGAGTGAAGAAATTGATTCGTGGGTTCTCATCTAACTTCTAGCCAACTATGGAGGTGATCCGATAAAACCTCTATGTCGCGTTAAATTTCAAATATCAAAACTGAAAATACATATTACATGTCATACACGCGGAGGTATAGAGGAATTCATTTCTAGCTATAACTCGATTTAGTCCTTCTAGTTGAGCTCCGCCCATGCTTTTCACGTGTTGGGGTCGATGTAAATATTTTGAATCCTGAATTTCGAGAATCCCAATTTTATGATAAATATGCAGCTAATCTGATGAATATTGATGACTGTTGACTGTTGAATATAATTAGACTTTGCTGGAATGTTATGCTCCTGGTCTTAAACGTGTCTGTTCATTTTAGGTCAAAGGTAGAAGATCATGTTTAGGGGTTAAATTTACCAGTCTTAGTTTTTCGAGAAATGAACTCCACTTCGTTAGAGAAGACCAATGAACATATTGGAAAATACTCCCATTCAAATTAGATTCACTATATTTAACACAATCTTTTAATAAAAATTAGACATACAATTCGTACAGCTGACGGGCCATTCAATGTTAACGAGGAGCATAGGTTACGCTTTCATTTGGCACTAAGATTTGACAATAATCAGTGCTGCCAGTAGTGAAGTGCTAACGCGATAACAGAAGTAGTGAAGTGCTAACGCGATAACAGAAGTAGCGAAGTTGTAACGCGATAACAGAAGTAGTGAAATTGTAACGCGATAACAGAAGTAGTGAAGTGCTAACGCGATAACAGAAGTAGTGAAGTGCTAAAACGATAACAGAAGTAGTGAAGTGCTAACGCGATAACAGAAGTAGTGAAGTGCTAACGTGATAACAGAAGTAGTGAAGTGCTAACGCGATAACAGAAGTAGTGAAGTGCTAACGCGATAACAGAAGTAGTGAAGTGCTAAAGCGATAACAGAAGTAGCGAAATGCTAACGCGATAAACTGAAAAAATGCTAAATGGCAAGAAAAGCACATGGGCCACCATCACAATGGAGCAGTTTTAGTCATGCCCCACCTATCTTTAGCTAAGCTCCACCCACACGTTGCCCGTGTTGGGATCGATCCATGCCTGACCTCTCTGACGATCAATTTCTAGAAAACTATGCAGGAAACCTGTTGAATATTTTGAAACTAATTTGACTGGAGGCGAAATTATTTTCGAATATTCAGCAGCATATGTATTAAATAGTAAAGACATGCAATTCGTACAACAACACTTAGTCCGTCAGCAATTAAACGTTCGTGGCAAACCTGTCTACGCCGTTCATGACATAATTGGTTATGAGGTCACGTATTTGATTATGTCGTCATATGATTGATGGATAAACTGGAATCCTCCATTCGAAACAATAGAATATGGAACAAATCGAATCCCACGTGAGCTGCCTTTTCCTATCACATTCATCACACTCTTCTTGTCAAATCTAACTTTGGATTAGTAAACGTGTGTGACAAATTTAATATGAAGTGGTAACTCATTCTTAATTTACTTACTTTGAACATAATAAGGAAAATTAGTTACCTCTCCGGGATGTAGACATTGTTTGAGAGTGTCTTTCGTGACTACCTTGCTCACTTCCACAGCACTAACAGACTGCCACTGGCTACGCCACTCTGGGCAGTCATCGAAGAACCACGTTACAGCGTTGATTTGTAGACCGCTGCTATAGATGGTCACGAAAGGTACACTCAAACAATTTTCTTATTATGAATTATCTGGGATCTGGACCAATATTTTTGCAAGTATATTGTATAAGTTGAATCTGGGTTCAGCGTGATTGCAGAGGTACGTATGCCTACCTTTCGTTTGTGTAGTCCCTCAACAACTCAGCATATTCTCCCTCATATAAGCAACCATCTCCACCATTTATCGTATCATAGCATTTCAAGATCAACTTTACAATCCACAGGGGCAGATCAAGACCCAAATCCTCTTTCAATTTCCTTTGAAGATCTTCTGCTTTCAGAGGACTGCAAAATACAGAATGAATACGGTCTAGTGAATTTAAGCTTGAAGGTATTCCATACGATCTAACCATTCTTAATTTAACTAGTAATAACGTATAGAAGAATATTTGAAAAGACGCAATTCAGCTTTCCAAGTTTGCCATTGATCATATGACATCATATGACGTCAGAATCAGCTACGCGGCGTGTAGGATGGCGTCATAATCATTACGGCATACATTATTCTATTTGGCCCGTCTTTAACTCTCCTTTAGTCTATTACATGAGTTATCACGTCTGTAGATTACAGCCACGCTCTGTTAGTCTGGTCACTATAATGGCTCCACGAGGTTTTTTAATGTTTTATGGTAGGGTTTGGTGTACTAAAGAACATACTAAAAGTCTACCACAATCTGAAAAGTTATTTTCACGATGGCGTCCAAGATGGCCACTAAAACCATAAAATAGGGATAAGTCATTACCTATTCATACTAAAGTGACTAAAGTGACGATATTGGTATATACCCCTTGGTTCATGGTGCCTAGCATGCCATTAAGACAAGATAGAGTGCCATGGGGTTATTAAATATTTGGGAAATCCAACACGTGTCCAAAATGGCCGTTAATCCCCTAAAACGATCATACTTCATTAACTATTCATACTAGACTGGCGAATGTGGTGTCTAACCCAGGTTCGTGGTGCCTAGCAACACATTAACACCAATTAAATGCTATGGGGTCATAATATATTTAAGGAATTCTGTATGAGCTCCACGATAGCCGCATTCCTGGGCATTGTTTATATAACATAACATATAGCCTGGGGTAATTTTAGAAAGTGGTCTATGAAGTAAAAAACATCTTTGAGAAAAGGAATAAATCTAAATTCATTTTTTCTGTGTCGTCTGCAGTACTATCAATTTTGTAGTTGTAATTGCTTGTGCTATTCTGCTAACCAATCTCTTCATTCTATTATTCCTTTTGCGTGCAAGATAAAACGAGTTAAGTTATATAACTCACACCCTGTCTCTTTCTGGTCTAGCAATGAGTACAGCAAGTGTCTGCCAATAAATGTGTCCCGTCACCGGAGAGGAAAATGAAGATACCAGGAGCTGACGGAATCAATGCAGCAAATATACAACATAGTGATGGTGTTGCTGTTGCAGCTGGTGATAAGGTACAACAGAACTGTCGTAAACAATATATATCACCAAAAGTAGACCCTCCGTAGTAGCTAAGAGAAGGACAAGAGTATCTACGTGTGTTTTTAATAGCAAAAACTAATTGTCTTTTCTGTGGGTGTAGGATCGCGATAGAAGGCACAGACTATAGTTATGTTAAGACGGATTCCTTCATAAAGGCAATTCTAGAGTATTGTAAAAGTCATCTAGATTATTGGGCTTTCACTGTGAAAGGTGAGGTTGTGATCTACATGCTAGAGATTGCTTGCATCATCATTCATGTAGCGGAAATCTTCAGTCTGGGCATGACGTACCCCTTCACTTTCGGAACATTCCTGAGTTTAAGTGCAAAGGGTCTAGGCGACCCAAAACGGAGACCAGGAACTCACGTTTCTGAAGATGCGCTCTTACATTGAGCTGCACGTTGAGGAACAAGTGAATGTTTCAGTTTTGGGCGAGAAAATGAAGGAATTTCTGTCTGGTGCAGATTCTTTTCCTTTCAGCAATTAGTATCTGAAGACCCTGCATTTGCAAGAACGGTATGGAAACTATATCCATTAAGCGAAGAGGCCTTGATGATATTGTGACAGTGGCGAAAAAAGTATCGCACATACTGGGGCCTTGCTTCAAACAAACAAGCCAGGAGAGTGACGAAGAATCACAAAAAGGACAATCTATGTTCAGTCCATTACAAATCAGTGTCCAAGTGCTCTGTCACGTGAGCTTGATTCCGACTTGGCATTCATGCCTGGCACACTGCGCATAGCATTGAACAACCTGTTTGTGGGTAAAGATACTAGGTAAATCTTTAGACGTAATTGAGATGCATTAATCAACTTGGCTATTGAATGGTTATCAAGTCATATATTTGGCTAGAGAATTTTAATCATATATTATACAGGAATGTAGAATAACTTGATCCATTTCTAGCTATGCCACGTCTATTTCTAGCTACTCCTCGTCCATTTCTAGCAAATTCTCGCCCATCTCTATCTACTCCTGGTCCATTTCTAGCTACTCCTCGTCCATTGCTAGCTACTCCTCGTCCATTTCTAGCTACTCCTCGTCAATTTCTAGTTACCCCTCGTCCATTTTTATCTATGCCTCACACGTTTCTAGCTACGCCCCACACATTTCTAGCTACTTCTGGTCCATTTTTAGCTACTCCTCGTCCATTGCTAGCTACTCCTCGCCCATTACTAGCTACTCTTCGTCCATTTCTAGCTACTCTTCGTCCATTTCTCGCTACTCCTCCATTTCTAGCTACACTTCGTCTCGTCCATTTCTATCTACTCTTCGTCCATTTCTAGCTACTCCTCCAAAATTCTAGCTACTCCTCGTCCATGGTTAGTTAGCACTCGTCCATTTCTAGCAACTCATCGTCCATTTCTAGCAACTCCTCGTCCATTTCTAGCAACCCTTCGTCCATTGCTAGCTGTGCCTCATCCATTGCTAGCTACTTGTCGTCCATTTCTAGCAACTCCTCGTCCATTGCTAGCTGTGCCTCATCCATTGCTAGCTACTTGTCGTCCATTTCTAGCAACTCCTCATCCATTGCTAGCTGTGCCTCATCCATTTCTAGCTACGCCTCGTCAATTGCTAGCTACTCCCCGTCCATTTCTAGCAACTCCTCGTCCATTTCTAGCTACCCCTCGTCCATTTACAGCTACGCCTCACACGTTTCTAGCTACGCCTCACAAATACCTAGCTACATCTGGTCCAAATCTAGCTACGCCTCGTCCAATTCTAGCTACTCCTCGGCCATTTCTAGCTACTCATCATCAATTTCTAGCTACTCCTCGTCCATTGCTAACTATGCCTCATTCATTTCTAGCTACACCTTTCTCCATTGCTAGCTATGCCTCATCCATATCAACTACTCCACGCCCATTTCTAGCTAGTCCTCGTCCATTTCTAGCTATGCCTCGTCCATTTCTAGCAACTCCTCATCAATTTCTAGATACCCCTCACCCATTTCACACGTTTCTAGCCACGCCTCACAAATTTCTAGCTACTTCTGGTCCATTTCTATCTAGCTTCGTCCATTTCTAGCCATCCCTCGTCTACGTCGAGCTACGCCTCGCCCATTTCTACCTATGCTCCCATCCATCTCAGCTCACCTCGGCCACTGTGTGTTGGATTCGAGTATTATACTGTGAGCTCTGAAATACCATAATCCCGATTTCAAGGTACATGATCGCTGTTGAATCTGTGGATCCAGAGTTGATGGGGTGCTGTTATTGTATATGCTAGCAACAGCTCCCATTCAAACTAGTTTCACAATTTTCAACATAATGTGTATTAAATTACAACGTCACCATAGACGTACACGTCCTATTCAATGAGTTTTCGAGTTGCATTATGGAGAGAGGTACGCCATTATTATTGTGACATCAGCTAATATGCGGCACGCATGATTATGATGTCAGATACTTGAATGATGTATGGGACCTCTCCATTTAAAAATAGTTCCACCAACTGGGGTCAAGAGTCAATCTGGCCGTGACTAGTTATATATAGTTTCATTTGAGAAAGCATAGTTTCGTAATCAAGTTTTAATTTGCAAACTGACAATTAACAATAAACTTTCCCACCTGGAAACATCAGGAGCCATTTTTCAATTCGCAAAGGTTACCACTCGATGACGTCATGTGCGCGAGCAACACGTAAGGATAAACAATAAAGAATTGTTCAAGAGTAGGCCTATGTTTGAAGGTCGTTGTCGCAAGCATTTGGGCGAACTAGGCCAGATTTCTCACATCTAACGGCATAGACTTATTCATGGTCGATTATTCATATGTTACTGATGAACTCAAGATTATTGCGAATGATATGCTGTCATTCACTGTTCGAAACTTGGTTATCTCAATGCTCATACATGCCGACCAACTGTTAAAGCCTATTTGGGATTCGCTGTTCGAAAACTGGTTACTTCACCTTTTGTTTTGAACAGTGAATGGTGTAAACAAAATATTTTGTGCCAGCTTAACCGTGTCGACTTCACGTCGAGTCTCCCTATCTATCACTAGCTAAGCTCAACCCACAGCTTGCGTATGTTGGGATGGATTGATCTGTGCACTCCCTGAATCGCAATTTCTAGAAATCATTCACTGCACCCATGCACTGTCTGTGCACAACTACGTCCTCGTTTAAAGTCACTCTGTTAGGATTCAGTGAAACTATCAATCGCTTCTCGAATACGTACATTGGTAACAACCCACAGCTTGCGTATGTTGGGATGGATTGATCTGTGCACTCCCTGAATCGCAATTTCTAGAAATCATTCACTGCTCCAATACACTGTCTGTGCACAACTACGTCCTCGTTTAAAGCCACTCTGTTAGGATTCAGTGAAACTATCAATCGCTTCTCGAATACGTACATTGGTAACATAAACACAAATGCATGGGTCAGCTATTCCTATAGGAGCAACCTAGTTTTGCTATAGCATTGAGGCTGCCGAACTAAATCGCCTGTTCTACAACTGATACACAGATATTGTAACTTCCATATAAATGTGTGACACACTGCCGGTAACGTGGCCATATCACAAAGAGACAACAGACAACCCGCACCGCATTAGTCAAGAAAAATAGATCCTCTCTTGACGATGTCTGTCTTCTGCTTGATGATTTCGCAGTGTCACATTTCCGTGAAATGAACACGTAAATGAAGGTGTTGTACAGAATTCTATTTTATGCATATCATGAGTAACTAATAAGTTTGTTGCCCGTCTCACGATTTGGAAGAATGTTTGGCCTTAGAGATCTTTAATGATCCAGCACATTGTGAAAACTCATAATGTTTTGATTGGTAAAGATGTTGTAAATTGTACACATTTCAAAGTTTATCTTGTGCACTACACGCAGATGTAAACATCACTCATTTGTCACGATATTCACAACATCTTAGTAATCTGGTCGTACCATATCTGCATGCGGATATCTAGTAGCACAGATCACATGTTTTTTACACACTACCATGTCTATGAGTTCATAGATAAAGGTACTTACTATTCATCTTTAGGCCCTTCTGGCTTTCCTCTGGGCCGTTCTTGTGGACCTCTTTCGCTCTGGGCCTAGAGATAAATTAAAAAATATATAGAACTAGAATGAAATAAAGGAAAATATGTTTTAAGAAAGAAAAAATTAAAGAAATGAGGCAGAGAAAGAAGGAAAAATGAAAGAAAGGAGGAAAGAGAGAAGGAAAAAAGAAAAAAACAAACAAAGGGATGCAGAGAGGGGAGAGAGAGCGAGAGAGAGAGAGAGAGAGAGAGAGAGAGAGGGAGGGAGGGAGGGAGGGAGAGAGAGAGAGAGTAGGAAACACCCGTATTAAGAGACTCAGCTACTTAGAGCTTAAGGTAGTAAGGAAGAAACAAGGAACGACAGAAAAAAGAGACAAAGACAAGTCGGAAGCAAAGAAAGAAGGAAATCGAGAACCAATTAAAAAATAAAGAAAGAAACATAGGAATGAAGAAACATATAACCTAAGAAAATGTGAATCAATGAAATAAAGAAACAAAGTAATAGAGCAAAAGAGAAGCAAAACATTGCCGACGAACAAATGGACGGACGGGCGGACGGGCTGACGGATGGATGGATGAACGGATGGACAGGGGGCATTGCTGCGGGCGGTGGGTGGGCGGGCGGACGAGCTGGATGCGTGGACAGATGGATAGGTGGATGGATGGATGGCTGGTGGATTAGCTGGTGGATTGATGAATGGATGGGCAGACTGACTGATGGATTGAAGGGCGAATGGGTGGAGGATAAGCAGAGAGGCTGGCGAGCGTGTGGGTTGATAACATAGCCCGCTTTAATGTAGGAGCAAAAACTGTCCATGTTTGGCCATGTGCTAAGGATACCAGAAGACACACCTACACAGGGAGCCCTGGAATTTGCCCGACTGGGAGCCAGCAAAAACAATGCTAGGAGAGGACATCATCGAGTAAATCTGTTAAGCGTGCTCCTTGATGACACATTGATCAAAAGCGAACAAGGACTGATTGCAGCTGTGTGAAGTTTCTACTACTACATCTAATAATACACACTGTAGACGCGCATACCCGGGTCTTGGAGCATGGGTCCTACTGTAATTGTTTTAAGTCGTATGCTATTTCGTTATTTCTTTACGGATCGAGATAAAACCTGGTCAAACGGATCCTGCTCGTATCTAATATCAGCCTTGTGAACATGACTTTTATTCTACGTCAAATGCCAAAGTAATGGCGCTTGGGGATTTTCTGAAGCATTTGAGACTATATCCAATTTTGCACTATCATTTGTAATGGATCAATCCAATTTTATCTATGCCCCGCCCA
Source organism: Chaetoderma sp. LZ-2023a (assembly GCA_034401795.1). NCBI lineage: Eukaryota > Metazoa > Mollusca > Caudofoveata > Chaetodermatida > Chaetodermatidae > Chaetoderma > Chaetoderma sp. LZ-2023a. Next base: position 40,756,563 of record CM067363.1, on the reverse strand, counting down.
TCTCTAGCTAAGCTCCGCCAATGCTTTGCGCGTATTGGGATCGAATTATACACTTTGAACCTATGAATTCTGAGAAGTCTAATTTCATGGTAACTATACAGCTAACCTGGTGTAAATTTTGAAAATAATGTGACTGCGTGCGTGTGCGCGTGGGTGTGGGGTGCGTTGGTGCGTGGGTGCGTGGGCGCGTGGGTGCGTGCGTGCGTGCGTGCGTGCGTGCGTACATGCGTGCCTGCGTGAAGCGACTGTTCAATTTAGTTTCAAAATATTCAACATAATGCTTATTACGCGGTAAAAACATACAACTAACACAAGTGACGGACTATTCCAATTTCATGACAGAGTATTTCTGCCAATTATGGTTGTGGCGTCAGCCTACATGTGGCGTAATTGACTATGGCGTCATTTGCGTGAGTGATAGATTGGGTTCATCCATTAGTGACAAGTCAAGTAATCAGCAACAATCGCACATCTTTCTCATACAGATTTATGACAACTGGTTGATAGTAATATTAACCAAACACAATTTTAGGGCGGACCTAGAATGGACCTTTCCATTTTAGCTATGCCACGCCCATCTCTAGCTAGGCTCCACCCACACCTAGCTGGTGTTGGGATCGAGCGATCTTGAACTCTCTGACTATCAATTTCCAGAAAACTATACAGGTACGCTACTGAATTATTTTGGAAATAATTTAAATGGGCGCTGTTGCTGCTATGGCAGCAACGGCGTCCAGTCAAAATTAGTTTCAAAATATTCAACAGCCTGTTATTAAATAGTAGAGGAATACAATTCGTAGAATGTGTCGGACTATTAAGAGTTAAAAATGGACCAAATACAATCATTTACTAACATTATGATTATGACGTCATCCTACACGCCACTTAGATGGATGGATGGATACTCTGTAAAGGTGACGTATGTGTTGGATCTAATTGGGACTGGCAGGGTGTACATACGTATATTATGGATAATAAATAATAATAATAATAATAATAATAATAATATATACTGTTAAATATGTGGCCATACCTCAGTAGTAGTACACAACCAAGCTCCTAGCAAAACGCAGCACAGTCCTGCAAAGTAAGCAAACCATCTCATGATGTTGGTAAATCGATAATATTAACCAAAAATTGTGTTAAAACTATTAGCTTTATAATTGTATTTAAGAACCCGTGTCAGTTAACGTTCGTTGTAACTGCGACGTTTGAGCGGAGTGAGCTGGAGCTTTTATGAGCTTACACAGATTTTATGATCGAATAAGATAGACGACACGGCAAATATAAAGGTTTTTTTTGCTTTTTCCTTGAGGCTAATTAGATATATAAGGAAATAACTGATTGAAAAGTCCTCCTATTTAGGCATCGGTAGGACTGCTTCATAGGACAAGCGAGCCACGTGTTTAACACACCGGGTTTTATTGGAGAGGTAATTTGAAACGGAGGGGGGGGGGGCCCAGGTCTATCTTCTTTTCACGTGACGATGATGCCCATCTCGTATCTTCCTGCCTATCAACTTTAAATAGTAATGTTTTCGTGGCTGTCCTGACGTACATATATTTTCCTAGGACACGCATTGTTGTTGTGTACGTTTTACAAGAGACAATTTGTAGAAATATGATGTTTGTGCAGTTAACTGAATGTCACTATTGTGCCTATATACGATGTGTCGCAGAGGTGGGGTTGTGGTGAACAAGTTGAACAGTAGGCTTACATATGTCAAAATAGTCAGCATAATGTGTATTAAATAGCAAACCCATCACACACGTGCAATGTGTACACATGGCAGACTATTCCAGCTTCATGATGGAGTGTTCTCTGTCATTTATGATTAGAAACGGACCAGTCATTCCGGCGGTAAATTTTCAAAAATAGTCTTCTATTGGCCTGCAAATAGTGAGTCCGCAAGCCTACTGCAGAGGCCATCTTGGCCGATTTTAGCATTATAACGACAAGTGAACGCAAAGCGCTTTAATTGATTTTAGGTCGCAATCATCAGTTATGTAGTGTATATCATTTTAATAGGCAGGACGGAAGTGTGTTTGTCCTGAAGAAATGTATTAAAAATATGCTAACATTATAAGAATGAATGTCGGTATTTGACTACTTTTTGGAGTACAAATATCAAAGTAGCGACTGTCCAATGCTGTCTATCTGGGAGAATTTACGTGTTTTTTGGCCACATTGCCAGCAGACTGGGTCACTATGCGGCGGCTTTTTCTCTTCACAATATTTACCATTATTACTTATACGATTAGTTTAGTTAAGGGATGTTTCCAATGTATCCATCCATCAGACAACGCCATTATCAACTACTGTAGGATGAAGTCATGATCAAATACAACATGAATGACTCGATTTATTTTCGTATTAAATGCTAAACGGTCCGACACTGTGCACGACTTGTATGTATTTAATATTTAATAAACATTCTGTCAATATTTTAAAACTAATTTGACTGGGTGCTATTGCTACCATAGGCAGCAACAGCACCCAGTCAAATTAGTTTCAAAATATTCGACAGCTTATCTGTATAGTTTTCTTGAAGTTGATAGTCAAGGAGTTCAGGCATCGATCGATCCCAACACGGCCGAGTTGTCGGTGGAGCTTAGCTAGAGATGGGCGGGGCATAGCTAAACCCGGAAAGGTCCATTATCTACAAGCTATCATTTGAGTTCTGAAGAACCAGTTCAACATGACCCTTAGGAATCAGCCAGACCAGCAGTCGGATGTCAGATATAAGACATAATCCTTTTAATGTCGAAGCCGGCCGAAACCGGTATCCGCAGTGGCCTTGTGGTTTGCCAATTTACAGGCCAAGATAATACTATTTTTGATCATTTTCCACTTGAATAACAGTATTGGTAGCCGAGCCAGGTATTCCGGTGGCAAGTTTTCAAAGACTATTCTTATTGAGGCCTGTAAATTGGCATGCAATAAGCAGATATTTTGATTTTCTTTATCAAAGTTAGCGATTAAAGTGTTGAGACATTGGAAGGAAGTGCGCTGAGTAGTTTTCTGCGGAAAAGAGGTTTCCAACTGTTGCTCATTAACCGAAAAGTTCCGATACCCTATATCGGAAGATTCTAGATCAGAAGAGATCATAGTCTACAGATACATTCGCCAATCCAGACCTGGTAGAATCTTGATCTACATATTTGACCCGGTAGACCAGTGATGTCAAGACAATTCAGAATGGTTGCCGTCTTCTCATCGCGATGGTATCGTGCCCCACGTCACAAAAAGTGGCAGTACAATTCACAATATGCTCTTTTATTACTCAGAATTGTGTTGATTTCTTTTCGAGCATTTTGTTTTCAAGATTTTTCTAGGGAAAACACGCAGCCTTTGGATACATTGGTGAGCGTATGTATTATATCCGGTTCACGTTGATGATGTCGAGATTATTTGCTATCAAAGATTTTCTGATCGATCTAGATAATTGAATGGTATAACATATTTATGAGCAGGAATTGCCCCTACAAATTCATACAAGTCTTATATATTTATACTATTAGTACATTAGACATTGACATGGACAAGGACATTTTAGTCAATAGACATATTTTGATTAAATAACTTCAGTATGACCCTAAATAGTTGTGAGAAAACTTCTCTAAAATCAGCCCCTGTGGAAATATGATTATAAGGAAGGATAAAGGGAAGCTAATCTCATCTCAAATGTTGTATTGTGCTGATAAATTACGCTTTATAGATTCCATATCATTCATAACCTGTCACATACCCGTGTCTGTATCACCATTATGTGTTTTGTAATATCGCGTAAATGTTGAACAGTGATTATCACCATTTTGTCTCCTCAAGTGATTGTGTGTGATGGCATGTAAGTGTCAATGCATTATATTATTTATCATGTAATACCCATCTTGTTGAATATTTGGAAACAAATTTGACTGGAAGTTGTTGCTGCCTACGTAGCAACAACTTCCAGTCAACATATTTTTAACATATTCAACAGCTTAACCGTATGATTGCTTTTATATCACATTGCCAAACTATGGGCTTGTTAAGTTATATATTTCCGGGGTCAGCCCGATTGTTAAATACACAAAACAATGTTTTTGATCAATAACAAATGATGACGTCATAAACACGTACTTATGACGTAATAAAAAAATACACACATCCGGGTTGCGAACGCTCAGTGAAACCATACTTAACACGCCCATAGCTAGCACCTCTATGACTAAGCGTATATGCCGAGGTGGACACGCAAGGTTTTTTCTACTTGTTTGAAAACTAAATCATGACCGCCACCACAGGTTGTAGAAATGTATCACGATTTAGCTACTAAAGCCTGAATATCTTTTATTGTCGGCATGATAAAAAGCTAACATGCATGCGTAGAATATGGGTGGCAAATTCTACCACCGGAACGGTTAGTATAAGATAAGGTGAGTGGCCATCAAAACGATGGTTACAGACCACGTACCACACCATTTAAATGAGGAAAACCGCGTACTGACCATAGCTATCAGCTCTAAAATAAAAAGAACTTCTAAAACATGATGGGAAATTGTAGATTCAGTGCAAACTGGGCTATTATTTCGACATATTTTCTCACAGACGATATGTTAAGCGACAAAGACAGTGCTATGCTGTGGTGGAAGCGATGAAGTAAAATTTGGCACGAAACTTAATCGCATACATACTGCAGGATATTTTAATGGGCCAACATATTTGACCTCATGCATATGTGTGTTATCGACAGCTTGGAATGTCGTCATTTAGATACTATATGCAGATTTATGAAAACCAAATATTCAATCGCAGCTGGTCTTTCTCAGAGCGGCTACGTGCGGAACGGTGACGTGTACAATGCAAGTGCACTGGCATCATGTATCTAAAAGACGATATCGGGGTGCTGTTGTCCCCTCTACGATGATTACTGTCAATGATCCATTTGCTTACGTGTACCCGTATTCTTCCTTAGTCAACACAATTTAGGTGACACCATTTGCTGGGTTGGTGATCTAACCATGATTCTGCAATTAAGCCACGCACGTGCACACACACGCAAGCCTCGCATACACTGTATATGCATTTCCTTATGGCGCGTGCGTAGTATCATCGTCAGATAGAATACTAATTATAAACAGATCGGACTATTTATTCGCAACTGAGTGGCCATTAAATTTACTGCCTGGGACTGAGACTGGTTTTGAGAAAATTACAGGTAGCCTAAATGTTAATTGTATTTCAGTCATTGCAGAACAGTTAAGTTCTAACAAAATACGAGAAATCGGATATTGTTATGGGGTAAATACAACACCCCACCCAACCCCGGCGGAGCTATTCAAGGGGGTCTCCGGGATCACACCCACCAACAGGGGAGCAGCTGACAAACATTTTTGTGGATGACTTAGGTAGCCTAGTAACTCTAATGGGTCAAACCTTTTGGGTGAAATGGAGTGAAATCTTCCCTCAAGATAACCTGGACTATCTGAATAGTATAGCGGGAGGGTGGGGGTGGGGGTGGGGAGGGGGGGGGGGGGGGTAGACGCTATTGTTCTTTTCTTCGAGAACAATGGCGATCGCCCGCACATATGAGACAATGGCGATCATCCACGCACACATGAGAACAATGGTGATCCTCTGCCCGTGCTTTATAGATTCTAGAAGAATGTCTATCATGCGTTGAAGAATGTATTTTTAGTATACTCATGTGAAAGCCCGTTTGTGTGAGATATTGTAAATCTAGAAAATGTTAACCTCTAAAGGTTTGCTATTTTACGTTTTAACTTAACGGCGTGCGCTGGAATTGTTTGGCAAGCGGGTCACTCTGTATGATAAAAAAATTATTTGTCGTGTATGGCATAAAGTGTTACCATTCATCAGTGTCGCATTAGCTGTGAGATCTGTCCTTAACTGAGCTACAAACATGACACGTGTTAAGGAATCATGAAAGAATGTTAAAGCATCACCCATCTCGTTCTAAGCACAAGATATTACAATGTCCTCGCTGAGAGTTTAAAAAAAAATGCATAATAAAGCGTGCACCCGCTCACCGGCTATTGTTGTTTACCGACGCGTAAAGATTCAACAATTAAGAGCAACATTACAAGCATAGTAGCATAATAATAGATGGTCGTTTACCACAAATATAAATATATCCTTTTGAATACAGAGCAGTGATACGTTATAACCATGTTTTTACTATATAATTCAGTCCTGCCCTAAGCGACCACCTCATGTTGCACCATTACATGGACGCTAGAGACTTTCTTAACCCTTTAACCCTCGAATTTCTTCAAGAAAATTTCCATTTTCTTCATATTCATATTTGTAGACCAAGAGAAGACTATTTTTGAAAATGTTTCATTGGAATGACTGGCGCTGCTGGCTATCCATTTGTCTAGACATTGCGCCAGCAAACACCACCACCAGCATCAACACCACCACTCACCCACCACCACCATCAACACCACCACCCACCACCTTCGCCACTGACACCACTAGCACCAGCAGCAGCAAAAACCACCACCACCACCACCACCACCACCACCACCACCACCACCATCATCCACCACCACCAGCATCACCACCACCAGCATCAACATCACCACCCACCCAGCACTTTCACCACCACCGCCACTAGCACTACCAGAACCATCACCACCACCACCACCATCATCATCACTACCAACCACTAAACACCATCATCACCACCACCAGCATCAACACCACCCACCCGCCACCTTCAGCACCACCGCCACTAGCACCACCACTACCGTCAGAACCGCCATACAACACCAACCTCTAAGCACCAACATCACCACCACCAGCATCAACACCAACAACCACCGCCTTCACCACAACTGCCACTAGCACCATCACCAGTACCACTACCACCAGTACTCCACCACCAACCACTAAGCACCACCACCACTACGACCTCCACCCAACATCATGCATTAACCCCACCACCAACACACACCCACCCGCCAACCCGTAGCAAATTTCTTCATATTCATACTTGCTGCCCTAGAGAAGACTATTTTTGAAAATTTATCATTGGAATGACTGACTCTGACATTGTGGTCAGAATGTGTGAGAGCACGGTGTCTGAAAAATGGCATATAGGATGGAGAGGATATGTCAATGAGGGTTTAATAAAGGTCTCGCTCATATGCACACATGCTAATATATGATACTGTTAGTTATATGTTGTGCAGTTGTGCATGTGTAGGTGCGTGCATGCCATAGTAGGTGCCCTTGTGCGCATGCATGTGCCAGAAGACTATTTTTGAAAATTTATCATTGGAATGACTGGCTCTGATAGCTATCCATTTGTCTAGACATTGTGACAGCAAACACCACCCACCAACCACCCACCACCACCACAACCATCATCGTCACAAGCACCCACCACCACCACCATCATCAACACCATCATCCACCACCTTCACCACCACCAGTGCCACTAGCACCACCACCAGCATCACTACCACCAACCACCACCGCATGTTGCGGATTGTGACTGCTTGTTGCGGATTGTGACAGCATGTTGTGGATTGTGGCCACATGTTGCAGATTTGCGGGTGCATGTTGCAGATTTGCAGGTGCATGTTGCGGATTTGTGGGCGCATGTTGCGGATCTGTGGGCGCATGTTGTGGATGACAACAAGTGTATGTACATGCCTGAACACACCTACACATCAAAATGCATGCGTATATGTGCTGCCGCATGCGGGCCACATGTTGCGGATTTGCTGGCGCATGTTGCGGATTTGCCGGCACATGTTGTGGATGGGAACAAGTGTATGCACATGCCTGAACACACCTACACGCCAAAATGCAAGTGTACATGTGCTGCCACATGCGGCCGCATGTTGTGGATTTGTGGGCGCACGTTGCAGATTGCAGCTGCATGTTGTGGATTGTGGCAGCATTTGCGGATTGTGGATTTGCAGGCAATTTGCAGATTGCAACAAGTGTATGTACATGCCTGAACACACATACATGCCAAAATGCATTTGTACATGTTGCGGCCCATGTTGCTGATTGCGGCCGCATGTTGTAGATTTGCGGACTCATGTGGCCGCATGTTGCAGATTGCAGCTGCATGTTGCGGATTTGTGGATGCATGTGGCCACGTGTTGCGGATTTGCGGGCGCATGTTGTGGATTTGTGGCTGCAGAACATGTAATCCTATAAAACGGTTCAAATTCAATCCCTTTTCTCACTCAAGTTTAAACATCACAAAGTGGATGGACATGTATTTTAACTGCAGAGTAGTTAGGTAGCCTTATAGGCAGTCAGATTTCTTTGAAGAACCTTGTATCTTGAATACTTGCTAGATGTATCCTATAATAAATATGCCGAGACATAAATGTTTTGAATGTGATTCAACTTGTCATAGGTCAAATGACCTGAAGTGGCATAAGATCCAATTCCATAACATTGAAGATAGCGAAAAGCTAGACATTGAAGATGAAGAAATGACAGAGATGAATAGTGAAGATGATGAGCCAGCGGAGACAGAGAGTGAAGCCGGTGATGACTCAGTGGAGTCTGAGAGTGAAGATGAAGGTGAAGATGAAAAAGAAGCTGTAGGCAATCAGGAACTATTCACCATATTCCAAAATATTAAGCAGGTCTTAGACGCTGAACAATCAGGTTTAGAAGATGAGGATGGTGAAGTGAACACAGACCCAAATGGTGTAGGCAATGTGTCTATTTCCGTATATGCTGATGCTTTAGTTGCAAAGTGCATAGACATAATGTTCCAGTAGAGAAGATTACAGAACTCTACGCTCATTAAAATAATTCGTCGGGAAACTAAAGATTTTATCACCGAGGGGTACGCATATGATGAGCAGTCTTCTCAGCTTTTCGAAAAAGATAGTTTCTGATCAAGAAGTAAATAAGGAACAATCTACATGTTGACGATAATGATGATGATTCTGTCGATGATGGATCTGATCCATAAGGAATCGGTCTACCCATCGATAAGTGATTCTCCAGAATGTTGACTATTTGTTTATGCTACAGTAACTATATGTTTTATAATATGTAATATTTTCTTCAATGTAAAAATATGGATACAAATAAAACATCGGTTCTTTATGTGCGTGTTGATTTGATGATTGTAGCTGCCCAGCCAGGCCCCCCACCCCACATCCCTCGATATACAAATCTGAGTGGGTGCTGTTGAACTTGGTGGTGATGGTGGTGGGGCTGGTGTTTGGTGGAAATAGGTGTTGTGGTGGATGATAGTGGTGGTGTTAACGCTTGGTGGTGGGTGTTGGTGCTTAGTGGGTAGTGGTACTTGTGGTTATAATGGGATGGTGATGGTGGTGATGGTGGTGGTGTTAGTGGTGGTGATGGTGGTGGTGATGGTCGGTAATAGTAGTAGGTGGTTGCGGCCACAATGTCGAGACAATGGTTAGTCAACTATATTATTTTTGTTGTCGGGGCCTCATTGACTAGGTACTCATAATGCATTCATACTGTGTGTATGCGGACACAGTAATTTTTCCTAGATTTATTACCTTTAACTGACTGATTGGCGAGGTGTTATAGACATTCCAGGTATCTACATCCCAGCTAAATATTTTGGAAACTATTTGAGCACAAGTTGATGCTAACACTGCAGTCAAATTATTTTCAAAATATTCACTAAATATCTTGGAAACGATTTGATAGAAAGTTGATGCTAACACTACAGTCAAATTAGTTTCAAAATATTCGTACATCATGCATACCTTGAAAACAAGTACGCTAGCATCGCACTCAAAACCAACCAGCAACTTTTACTGAGGAGTAATGCTATAGCATTCCACCTCAACTGACATAGGCAGTCCAGTTATTTTCAAAATATTCTTGCATCGAGCATTGCCTTGTAAACAAGTATGCTAGAATCGCCCTCAAACCATCCAGCAACTTCTACTGTGGAGGAATGCTATCCTCATCTGCCTCCTACTCCTACTCCTCATCCTCCTCATAGACCTCCCTTATCAGACCACCTATTAAACTCTTTTATTTTTCCCTACGTTATCAGATCACCTCATAAACTCTATTATTTTTACCTTACATAACACAGTACCATGGAGGGGGGGGGGCGGAGGGGTCATGCACCGCTAAGTTAAAACGTAAAATAACAAACTTTTAGAGGTTAAGATTTTCTACATTTACAATATCTCACACAAACGGGCTTTCACATGAGTATACTAAAAATACATTCCTCGACGCATGATAGACATTCTTCTAGAATCTATAAATCACGGGCAGAGGATCGCCATTGTTCTCATGTATGTGCGGATGATCGCCATCGTTCTCTTGTGTGCATGGATGATCGCCATTGTGCTCATGTGTGCGGACGATCGCCATCGTTCTCGAAGAAAAGAACAATAGCGTCTGTCTCCCACCACCACCACCCCACCCCCACCCCCGCTGGATGTTGAACAAATTTGATTTTGTCAACATAGAGATTGTTTAAATCTACCTTGCCAAAATATGTTACAACAAAAACATTGCACAAAACCTATTTCACCAAATAGTGTGTACGAAAAATGCACTTTTTCAGACAGTACTGATAAATTTGGAAAATTCCTAGAATTAACCAAAGGAGTTTACGTGTTGACTGAATGTAGAGGAGCCATTTCCACTAGTCTCGAGTGAGAGCCGTTTATTGAGAGAAATCAATAAACAAGTAAGACAAAATTAATATTCTAGATTAAAACATAAATAAAGTGTGGTTTCCGGTTACAAGAATTTGTTATTCCTGTTCCGGTTTACGATATAGTTATTGTAGTGTATTGTCATGGGCCCCACTTGCATTATGGGATATGGTCCTTCATTATGCGTGTAGTCCTACAGCTTTAAAGAAGACACAGCGTTCAGGTTGAAATGATTAAATGGCTGATAATAATTAGTTCTAGTATTTTTTGTGGACTGACATGGTGTACATGTTATTAATGTACACTACACGGATCCATCTTCGCCACATGTGCATGTGTTACATCCATCTATGCTGAGGAAGCTCTGGCCAGTGACGTACTGATTGCCATCAGCGTATCAACATTTAGCTGAAAGATACATAAATAATAAGATCAATCACGAGATTGCAGCACATCAACGCCCAGCATGAGAGGACACAAAAAAACAAAGACTGGACGTTTTCTTCGGATCAAAGTGGTTGGATCGTAATGAACCATCACACCCTTTCTTGTTTTAAGATCGTAGCTAATTCGGATCAAGAGTTTCCTAGATATCCATAGATTCAGTATCTGATCCGATCCAGATTTGGGGTTTTAAGGTGGACCACAGCCATTATCTGGCGGTAGACTGACGTCCTTGTGTTAAAGTTTTTGCCAGCTCAAATCTTTAGACATAGCACTTTTTAGATACAGCGCCAGACACTTAGACACAGATACGCACACAAACACACAGACACATAATTATACAGACCAGAATGGTATATCACGATACCATGTTCCAGAAAATGGACATGTGTAATCATGCTGATAAGAACGGTTATTATGCGGGAACATATCTGTGTAGAAAAACAAAGAAATAATCCATATCTTAGTCTTTCTTAACACAAACTATGTTCAAGTAAGCAGGTAAGTTTCTTAACCTTTGAGTGTAAGTAATTTTGTTGTATTAAGAATTTGAATTAATGAATTCACACACCATGAGACTCACGTTGATGTTTGACTCTACCCACACACGACCATGAAAATGCTTCAAGGCAGGGAGACACACGCACATTTACTACTCCAGTAGCAAATAAGAAACGTCTTGGATTATTTGAATGCAGACCTTGGAACCACTATGAGAGCATATTGGACGCAGATCCCTTAAATATAACCCTGCCTCCTACAGCCCCTCAACCGGTCACCTGAACGCCAATCCTGGTAGCTAGCAGCTGTTGAATATTCTCAAGCGATGCTGTTAAGAAGACGGTGTTCCCAGTCAAATTATATTGAAGATACTCAGCAATTTATGACTTACATAATGTAACTAATCTTGTCAGATTTAGTCATTCACGCAGAATGGATAACACTTGAGGCAATGATTCGGCCACTCTATGCAATGACGATCCCTTATGGAAGATTAACTCTTATAAACTGAAAAGCCGATTACGAGAACAAAGTTACATTTTAATAAATACTATGCCGAATATCTTTGAAACTATTTTAACGGTGGAGCTGGGTGTGTGTGTGGAGGGTTCATGCCGTCGCTGCAGGCGGCGACGGTCTCTTGCCAAAATATGCAACAATGTACCTGTATACTTACTTTGAGTTTGATCTTCAGAGAATTCAGATTGCAACGGGTTAGCATGATAATTAAAGAAAACACCTAGGGATAGCGACTGGAAGGGATCTTTCCTGTTTATCCGGCCATGATATGACGTCATAATCAACTACGCGACATGTATGATGGCGTCATAATCAATTAGAGCACGGATCACTCGATGTAGTCCATTTTAAACGCTTATCAGTCCGACACGTTGTACTTTACTATTTAATAAGCATGCTGTTGAATAATTTGAAACTAGTTTGACTGGGCGCTGTTGCTGCCATAGGCAACAGCACCCAGTCAAAGTAGGTTCAAAATATTCAATAGCTTACCTGTATAGTTTTCTGGAAATTGATAGTCAGGAGGTTCAGGGATCGACCGGGCCCAACACAGGCAAAGTGTGGGTGGAGCTTAGCTGGAGATGAGCGGGGTATAGCTAAAACTTGAAATGTCCATTTTTAGCTGGCTTAGTACGCGAGATACCAACACAAATAGTTTCTGAGTGCGAGGCATCTTGAAATCCAAAATCACGCCCATTAGAGTAATAAAACATAACAAGCATAACATTATTCAGTCTTGGCCAATTTAGGGTGGATTAAGCCTATTTGTCAAAAATCTAGCAAAATATTTCACAAACTCAATTTTCTCAACAAACTACTATGGATTGATAATGTATGCAAAGAACTAGCGATAGCAGTTACAGTAGACTCGGCGATAAATAGGTTAATGGTAAGCTGTTAAATAGTTTTAAAGTAATATGGAAAAAACCTGTTAGCGCTTTCTGCCATGGACAGCAATATTTCCCAATCAAATTAGTTTCAAAATATAGAAATAATATTTTTTTGAATGTAAATGAGTTCATTCTTTCATGTTGAAATGATAAGATGGTTGATAATAATGAGTTCTAGACATGAATGGTATGTAAACCGACGTGGTGTATATGCGATTTCTGTACATGGCACGGATCCATCTTCACCACAAGTACATGTGGTACATCAATCTATGCTGGGGAACCTCTGTCCAGGAGCGTACTGATTACCATCAGCGTATGAACAGTTAGCCGAGAGATACATAAATAACAAGATCAATCAAGAGACTACACGCCATGGTCGCCTTCCCATATGAGAGGACACATCGATTCCAATTAAACAAGACTGGACCTTTTTTCTTTGGATCACGATCACAGGGTACAGTCACACACTTTCTTTTCTGAAAATCGTAGCCAAATCGGATCAATAATTTCTGCTATATTTATAGATCCGGTATTTGATCCGATCCAGATTCAGGTTTTTTAAAGTTGGATTGCATCCCAGTCTGGCGGTAAACTGGCTTCATTTTGTTAAAATTGAATATTTTAGATAGAGCAGTTTTTAGATACAGCAGCGGACACACAATCACACAGACACACAGACAAACAGACATACATACAAAAAGCCACACAGACACACATACACACACAGAGACCAGAATGGCATACCATGTTCCCGGAAGTGGACACGTGCAATCATGCTGATAAGACTGGCTATTATGAGGGAACATACATTATTTGTAGAATAACAAAGAAATAATCCACCCCTTAGTCTTTCTTAGCACAAGCTATTTTCATGTAAGAGGATCACTTCCTTGACTTTTGATTTTAGGTAACTTTGTTGTATTGCTGAATACTGATGAATGAATTATTCACAAACTATGAGAGTCATGTTGAGCTTTGACACATAACCAGGATATTGCTTCAAGACCGACTGACTGACCGACCGCCGACCGACCGACCGACCGACCGACAGACCGACCGACCGACCGACCGACCGACCGACCGACCGACCGACCGACCGACCGACCGACCGACCAAGACCGTTACGCCTTTCATGCTGAAGCTGGCTCAAACATAGCTATGAAGTGTTCCTAGAAATGTCCATTTTCAGGCAAAGGGAAGACTATTTTCTGAAAGCTTACCACTGGATAAATCGATATTCAAGGCAAACAGAGATCGATCGATCCCACAGTGGACAAACAATTGGCTAGCTTAGCTAGAGATTGGCGTGGTATTGCTAAATCTGGATTCACATACCCTGATACTTATCTTAACCTTTGAATTCACCCACATACGACCAGGCAAATTCGTGAAGCTAGACTGACAGACACACCTTTAATAGTCCAGTAGGAAATAAGAAACATGCTGGATCGTTTTCTCCAGACCTTGGAACCTCTATGACAGTATATTAAACGCAGATACCCTTATATATGAACCCTCCTAGAGCCCCACTCACGGTCACCCTGCCTCCTAGAGCCCCACAAACGGTCACCATACCTCCTACAGTCCCATACACATTCACCATACCTCCTGCAGACCCACACACGGTCACTTGAACTCTAATCCAGGTGGTCCAGCAGCTGTTGAATATTCCCAAACGATCATGTTAAGAGCATGTTGTTCCAAGTCAAAGTATGTGAAGATACTCAGCAATGTATGCCTTACATAATGTACATGATCTTATCACAGGTAGTCATTCACTTGAAGCAATGATTCCACCACCCTATGCAATGGCGATCCCTTATGGAACAGTAACCTTTCAAACACAAAGGCCGATTTCAGGAACAAAGTTATATTTTAAGAAATATTATGCTGAATCTTTTCTAAACAATTTTAGCTGGGGGTGGGAGGGAGTGGCCATTGCCTTTAGCAACAACGGCCTCCTCTCAAAGTAGTTTCAAAATATGCAACAACGTACCTGCATAGTTACCTTGAGTTTTACCTTCAGGGAATTCTGAGCGTAATCGGTTAATGTGCTAGGTAAAGAACAAGACTCGGGATAGCCACTGGAATTGTGTCCATAACCGGCCTAATAAGCGAGATACGGGCAAAATTAGTTTCAGGTTGGCTGCAATATGGAAATCCAAAATGGCGGCCATTTACGTCAATGATAAAATGGCAAGCATGAAATATTTCAGCCTTGAGTATTTAGTGTGAATTAAGCGTATTTGCCTAAAATCAAGCAAAAAATTCCACAAACTCCATTTTTTTCAACACGACTCTATTGACTGACTATGAATTGGCAATTTATACAAATAACATGCGGTAGCTGTTGCAGTAGACTGGGCGATATATATGCTAATGGTGAGTTGTTGAATAATTTGAAAGTAATTTGACAACACACTGTAAATGCTTGCTGTCATGGATAGCAATATTTTCCAGTCAAATTGGTTTCAAAATAGTCAAAGAACTATTTTTCAAAATGTAAATATGTTTGCTCTTTGTTGAAATGATAAAATGGTTGATAATAATTAGAACGTCTAGACATGTACGTTCGGGAGACTGACCAGGTGTACATGCTTTTTCTATACACAACACTGATCCATGTCCTCCACAAATACATCTGTTACACCCATCTATGCTGAGGAAGCTTTGACCAGTGACGTACTGATTGCCACCAGCGTATGAACAGTTAGCTCAAAGATATATAAATAACAAGATCAATCAAGAGACTGTTAATGTAAGAGTGTCACTTTCTTGACATTTGATTTTAGATAACTTTTTAGTGTTACAGAATTCTGATTGATTAATCATTCCCACACCGTGAGACTTATGTTAACCTTAAGATTCAAACACACTCACGACCTGGAAAATCCTTCAAGGCAGGCGGACAAATTCAAGATTAAGTTCACTTTATTTACACTCAGGTGCTTCAATTGTATATGAGGATCAAATCTACATAGTGAGTGTGTGTGTGTGTGGGGGGGGATAGTAATAGCAGTAGCTTTTCTTGGTTTTCAACGCGCTCGCAACGAGATGACTTCAATTTCTGTGCCAACCCCGCCTACGGAGTGCACCCGTTAGTTTACTTTGTTGATCATCATTTTCCCGGTCGGGGATCAAACTGTCATCTTTCAACTCTGCATACCATCAGCAACCAGCCATCTTTCCTCTGGACCACCGCGCCAAGACTAAGAATCTTGGTTTAGCGGACCCGCATGCCGGATATACTGATACACTGGCGAACTCATATGAGACTATCTTTTTGATGCACCCCATCTGGTGTGTATGCTGTGCCCTCACGTGGTCTCCATTGCGGCACTGGAAGTAGTAGTTTTACTTAGTTTTTAACGCACTGGCAACGCGATGGCTTAAATTTCTGTGCTAACCCCGCCTGCGGAGTGCGCCCATTAGTTTACTTTGTTAATCATCATTTCCCTGGTCGGGGATCGAACCGCCATCCTGCAACTCTGCATAGCATCAGCAACCAGATATCTTTCCACTGGAGCACCGCGACAAGACTAAGAATCTTGGTTTAGTAGTAGTAGTAGTAGTAGTAGTAGTAGTAGTAGTAGTAGTAGTAGTAGTAGTAGTAGTCGTAGTAGTAGTAGTAGTAGTAGTAGTAGTAGTAGTAGTAGTAGTAGTAGTAGTAAGTAGTAGTAGTAGTAGTAGTAGTAGTAGTAGTAGTAGTAGTAGTAGTAGTAGTAGTAGTAGTAGTAGTAGTAGTAGTAGTAGTAGTAGTAGTAGTAGTAGTAGTAGTAGTAGTAAGTGAAATCTGTGCTGAACTTGGCTGCTCGCTTTTGTTTCATTTTTGTTTTGTTTGTTGGATGAGTTGATTTAGTTGAGTTTGACATTTTCTGTTTGTGTTTAATTTGCTGTGGTTTGTCATATTTTATGACCCAAGTTTTCAAGTTCGAAAACCGGAGTCACCACAGCGGGTTGACACCACTACTCATTAGCACACAGCTTTTTGCATATGATAGTTTAGGTGCATGTTTTTAGCTCCGTGTGCCTCTTTTTGGTAGGTGTTTTTATACTTCGCCGGCTTGGCTTTACTGCCTTCCTCGCTCGTCTAGCAGGCAAGCACGAATTCAGCTGAATAATAATTCTAGCCAATCACCACTCAGTCAGCCAGAGTTCCACGAGAGTCCTGTCATGACTTGTTGAGGCCAGTGTGCTTATGTCTTTATTAACAAAATGACTATTAATCTGAAAAATTAGTATTTTCTGATATTAATTTGTGTTACATTATAAGACAGAAAAGACACGTTGTAAGAGTTATTAATTAACGTCAAAAGATGTAATTGTTTTGTTCGATTTGAAGTATTTTAGAGTAAATTAAGTTTTAGTACATGCCTGATGGACAAGAGCCAGCTGTCAGTTTAGATGCAGAGCAGCAGAAATCTAGAGCTATTTGGGTAATATGTGGGCAATAAATTGCTGGCTCAGCAAATCGGTGCAAGGTGAGGGCCTAAACTTCCAATGAGCCTCGCACAATCTTTACACACATAGCTTTTCAGAGCAGGGGGGAGGGATGTGCAACTTCCAATGTCCTAGTGACCTCTGTTCATGCACAGCTTATCAGAGCCAGAAAGAATGAATAAACTCCTAGTGACCTCTGAAGCTAAATTTCTCCAGGCAACTCTTTTCTATCAACAATTGAACCACAGCTGTGCATTGGTCAACTGTGATAGCTGAATTGTGATATGCAGTGTTTCAAATATCATCTGTATCATTATCATTAGTAATTCAGAGCAACTGTTCAGCTTTCCTTGTCTGTAAACAGCAGTGGAAGCAAGCTTCATATGATAATGTCACAGAGTGCTGTATGGATATTTTTTTCAACAGATGAGAGTTCAGAGTGTTTACCAGCATGTACTATAAATTCGCTTAATGTTCACACAGTGCTTAGAGAGAGGAGGGGATGAATATGTGAATATCATGTTACAATACAGGACCTGGAATACAGGACCTGGCGAGATTTAATTGTGCTGAAGTAGTATGTCAAACTTAGATGTTAGATGGCCGGCGTGCATGCATTCTCTTAAATATAGTAAATGTAGAAATGCCAGATGAAAAATTAAAGGAGAAACTCGTCACATATGCCAGTCACTGGTCATAACCAAATTTAATCCATAATGTAGCTTTCTTCTTAGTAACCCTATTTAAAGGCAATAAGAGGCAACGGGTTAAGGTTTGCTATGCTCAAGATATAAGTGTGATGGTAATCTCATTAAGGGAACACAACAATCTAAGAGATTTTATCAATATAAGTTTTAATATCAGCTATGATTAACGCATTTGTTGAGAGTTTTACCTTGTAAACACTGAAAGTCAGGATTTTAATGTCAGGAGATTGGTGCTAATATGGCTTACAAAAAGCTTAGGTATATTATGCTTCTGCTAGCAGCACAAATTTCATATGCTGATCATCTGAGTAACCGAGTAAAATACATAAATAAGAGCAATAAGTAGCCAGTGGCCTGTAGACAGATCCAAATCTAGGCGTGCAAAAATAGGTGTTAATGTTCATGGCAATTACTATTTCTAACCATTTCAACTTCAAGACGGGTGGAGTGATTAATTGAGGTAAATAGGTCTTTTAGACCAAAGCCCCTCTTTCACCTAAATGGGGAAACCATATGAACGCAAGGTAAAGCGGCCTAAAATCAGGCCTTATCAGAGCGACGCCTACATGTATGACTGCAAACAGTCCAGGTATTACAAAACATACTATTTTCTTGATAAGTCCTTACCGCATCGATGCCTATGACCACAAACAGTACAGGTTTTAAGAATGTATCGCATTATTTTCTTAACGGAAAGGCCTTTGCATAATGATGCCTATGACTGCAAACAGTACAGGTATCAAATACATCTCAATATTATCATTGTGATCAACAAGTTAAAGCTGAGCACTGGTATCGAGGACGCTATGTGCAAAATGGATGTCGGATAGTTTCTTCGTGTATTTAGTATCAGGTTGTGTTTCTTGTAGCAAGTAAATATAAAATGCACTCGTCATTCAGATTCAGATGATTGTTTATCTATTCTATTTGTCAAAGGCAAAAATTAGGGTTGCATCTATCATTATTTAAATTTTGCCTGCCTCAAGCATATGGAATAACATCATTCAAAATGGATACAATTGCATTAATTAGTCCGAATTGTTTGCTGCCCCCCCCCCCCTTGAGTCGTCCTAGCGCATATTTCATGCATATTTCTTAGTGCTTGTTTCAGTAATATATCAAATATTGTTTATTGAATGGAATAATGCATTTTACCAGATGGCTTATCATCAGCTGAATATATACATTTTATTAAATTACTAACTCCGGTTCTCTGCTCATTTAAGATAAATGGAGCATATTGCACATTGATATATTGATGAGTGTAGTTTAATGCGCATTCAAATGATTCATGTTGTGCCATAAATGCTGGTTATATCATTGGATGTGTTATCTGTAATATACCAGTTCTCGTCCTAAACAATGATTTGAAACATTCAGTGTTTATGGCAGACGAGCTGGCATCGAAGAGACAAGAACAGTTTTCACAGTGCTACGAAAATATTAAATTTGGAAACATAAAAATATGAAAAGAGTGATGAGCTTATAATACCTATGGTCGTGACACTTTTCAGTTGTAGAATAATTCACATTCTTTTAGAGAATCTTATAATCCGACTAATCTGAAGCACTGGGAACGGTCTCAGATAATTTTTGATTGAAAAAATATGCGATAGTCAGATTCAGGTCATTCTGCATTCAGATGGTGGATGGATGTTATTTCACTAACAACCAGACACAACTCAATCATGAACAATTCTTATGATCCAACAACTGATGTGTCAACTGAATGGGGGAAGTAGTGTTTACTGACATCGCACAGAAAAAGGATACACATTCTATAAAGGGGTAGATGGAGAAATAAGGCGAAGCAGCATCATATTAATGTGCTGGCCATTAAAGCTGGAGTGTTGTGTTTAAAGTCTTTAGTGTTGGTCGTGGTAAGTTCGGGCTTTGAATGCATATTTCTATAGCAGCGACTTTAAACTATATCTGTGTTAATCTCTTCACTCATGATGTTATAAGGGACTAGCCAGAGAAGTTTGGCATTGATTTGGCGAATGAAATTAATGAATTACAGTTGCTCAGTTGCTCATTCAACTGGTCAGATGAATTTTATACTAAATAAAAAATCCAGAGTGCAAATTGAATATCAATGAGATTTTGGTTCACCTGTAGTATCTTTACAATGAAGTCTTATGATTTCTTCGCTTCTAGGCTTAATTTCCAGATTAAGCCACATATTTCTTGAATATATATACCTCAGGAGCGTTTGATATTGATGCTTTTTATATTAGATTAGTTTGAAGTTAACCCGTAGTCGTTTACACCTTTTGCCACTACTGAGAGTTAATCTACAAGAGTAGAAATGAATCAAGCAGCATAAATAGTAACACATAGCATCAAGCTGGAAAACACCTCTAAAACAAATTTTGCTATTTAAGAAGACGTTCTTTTTTAGTTGGAGGTGCAATCTTGGGGCATTCACACATAAGGACAGTGTGCACCCACTAAGGAAACTATTGTTAGTCAATATTCTCTTATACAAGAAAGCATCGGATGATACAGATCTTTCTGACTAGACAATTTTGGTTATTACTTCATGAAGAGAATCATTTAAATTGACTTCACCAAACCATTTATGAGTCATCAATTAATGATACGATTTTTTTAATGGGTCATGGTTCAAATATCAACTTAGTCCAGATAAACGTATATTTGGCATTTCAGTAAAGTTGTAATTAAAATGCTTGATATGTGTATATAGCAACCTCTTGAGGTATCAATTCAGGAACTTTAAGAAATCATTGTCAAAATACAAAACTTTTAAGGGCTATTCTGATTGTATATAAATCAATGTCGTCGAGATGTATAATTTTCAATACATCGTCGTCATATTTAGAGAGAACTAAGAATCTAAGGCAAATAATAACACAAACTTATTCAAGACAAGGAAGTATATAGGGGCACTATATATCGAAGACTGAAAATAACTAGGACACTGGCATAGATTGATATAAATATCTATAGACAATGCAGTAGACAGAAAGGGCAGTCGGCCAATTTTCGCTGTCCATTAAGAGGGTTTGAACATTCAATCCTTTGAATCTGTACAACATGTTGATGATATGAAAGTGTTTGAAAGTTCTATAACAAACTACTGACAACATTAGAAAGATGTCAGTGTTCAGAAGGATGATTATCAAATCTATTACTTGTTCAGTTCATATGCTAACATAATTGGGAACAATTCATTACATGGAATTTATAGTAGTGAGTACACCCAGAGCGTAGAAGTCTCGTGGAATTTCGACTGACTGACTGGTGATTTGTTAGAATGTATTAGTTAAACGAGAACTTACCTGAAAGTTCAAGTAATATGTTTGACTGTAATTCTAGCCAATCATCACTGGACGACGGAGTTACATGCCCACCTCTAGAAGAGAGGTCATAGTTTCAGGTTTTATTTGGGAATTTTTCTTGTCCCACCCCAATTTGTGATTACTGTGGTATGCCCTCAATTTATCTTTGAAGACTGATTTCAGCCAGTAATGGTATGTTTCTCAAGAAACGCTGGCTGCCAGTGATGGTTGGCTAGAATTTACATTTGACAGATCTCTGGAAAACGGCACGAGACGATTTTGGGTGGACAAAGTTGTAAAACCGCTTCCAAGCAAACTGTCTATCGAAGGTATTTTCTTTCTTCCTCTGTAGTATAGAGGGAATCTAAAGGAATGCTGGATATGTACAGGTACAGAACATCTCGCTAGCGCCTGTCTATATAAGAATAAATGCATGCTATGTGGCTCCTCTGAGACAAAGTTGTGGAAAATCCTCTGACTAAGAATAGTGACACCATGCATGTGGATGGTGGGCATATCAGCACCACAGGCATACCATTTCCTATTACAACTGTAATGGAATTACACCCTCACCAGAATAGGGGCCCTGTCCTTGTAACGTATCTGGAGGCAATTACTGGGGTAGAGGAGGGGTTATCACTGCCACTTCCAACAAATGTCGGCGATGAAATTCCACAGGATGATTCTGATTTGTGTACCAATAATGAAGATATGGATGCTGAGGGTTCACAGAGTTTGTGATTGGGTCAAAACAAGCTTAGATCACAGCCTATTGAAAGGGAGTCCGCCATAGAATTAACCCTTGTAAATGAATCTGTACAGTATGATGTGGCATGTGGCATTAAAAGACAAATTGATGATTCAAGCTCCGGCCGATAGATGATTCTGTCTCTGTTGCAGAGTCAGACATCTCTGTGCAAACGCAGTCATCTCAACAACCTGATGAAATAGTGTTATATCGTTCCAAAGATGACGAGATTGTACTGCTATATATAATACGGAAGGGCTATAATACAGACACATGTGCAGTGATTCTGATATTTCCAGATATCAGCATCTGACAATTAATCTGTTAACAAATGCAGAATTTATAGCTAAATTAGGGAAATGGGTTAAGCGAGACAGTGGATACAGCAAGAAACCGAAAACAAATTAGTCACTATGGATTATATATATATTCCTAACTACAATGCTAATTTGCACATTAAGCTGTGGTGATTTGAATGACAAACTGAAACAGCGCATAGTTCTTTACAAGCTATCAAGTCTATATGCTGATATAGTTATTGTACAGGAGACAAAGTTATGAAGCACCAAAGTGGTAGATAGCTTTATGCAACTTGTGAAAGGTGAGCTGTTTCACTCTACCACCACTGATTCAAGAGCAGGTGTGGCAATTTTATTTTTACCCAAGTGGTTCAGTTTGATAAATAGTATCTCATCATCATCTAATAACATCGGGAGGTGGGTCAGCGTGACCTTTAAGTTCTCAGGTTCGTGCATCAATATCATGTCTATTTATGCATCAGTTTCCCATTGCCAATGCACCACGTTTCCGCTCCATTTTCTTCAGCTATTCATAAGAATTCAGAGAATCGTATTCTTGTAGGTGATTTTAAGTGTGTATTAGATGCTAAGAATGAAGCTAATTATGCATACTATGCAAGATAGAGGCAACACCCTTACTCTGGAACGCTCGTTCATATGGAGGCACAGACAGCAATTCTGACCATAAGCTAGTTGTTATACGCCTTCAGATGGACGATCTCTACCTAATATATAAACACTATACCAGGCAAGAGGGTAGCGTCACCTAAAACCTACCGAAGCTCATCAACGACACTGACACTAAAATGTCATACAAAAAAGCCCTCGAGGAGCAGGTAGCTAACATCGATGTCAGCTACGATCCAAACGAAGCCCTAACCAAAATAGTGAAATCTATGGACTCATCCACTACCAGCACCATTGGCGTTCTTAAAAACAACCAAACTAGGTATACTGATGACCCGCTAGGAGTAAAACTGTCAGCAGAGCAGAAAGCATTACGGCTGCCCACTTATCAAAGTGGCCAAAGTGAAGACCGCACCAAACTACGTCGAGAGCGCAATATTATTTTGCGCCACATTAGCGAATGCTTAAAAGATCTTGCTATTCAACAGGCAGACTCCATAGCAGATGAAATCACTGCCACAGCTGAATGTCACAAAATGTTTCGGGCAGCCCGTGCCCTGAGAGTTACTGACTACACACCACAACTCACTGTACACAAGTCTGAAGGACACTTTATCAGGATTGACCAGGGAAAAGCCGAGGCGATCCGAGAATGGTTCAAGAAACAGTTCACTGACAACGATGATGAGCCCTTGCATCCGTTCTGAGGAGACCCCAGACCATTACTAACACCAATTAAAACAGCAGAAGTAGAGAAGGCACTTACAGCCTTGAAAAATGGACGTGCATCTGGACCTGATGGCATGAGCAATGAATTATTCAAATATCCAAGTGACATTATCGCAAAACCGATCACGCACCTAATCAATTCAGCTTTTATGCACCACCTTCCTATCTACCCAGTAGGCCAAGGCACCGTTGTCGCACTACCCAAGCCCAAGAAGCCACCTGGGGCCCAAGCCAATCTGCGGCCCATTGTGCTCCTCAACAAAATGCTATCCAATGTTACTCTATGCTGCATCCGAGACAAGATCGATTACGTCACCGGATCTTGTCAAAGTGGCTTCAAACATGGATGCAGCTGCGCAGACCGTGTATGGGCTCAACGCATGCGTGTGTCGGTAGTCATGTCCAAACACTGGGACTTCCACAAAATGGGCATTAACATGTCACGAGCCTTTGACACAATTAAACGCTCAAAGATCCCAGACGTAATACGCCAGGCCAGTTGGAATGAAGATGAGCTGCCACTATTGAGACTACTGCTTACAGACACCAAGCTGAGAGTACGAGTCACATCAGTGAAGTCTGTAGAGTTTGAGACATCAATCGGCTCCCCACAGGGAGATGGTCTATTTCAGGTGCTTTTCACCTGCTATCTTGCTGCCACATTGAAATCTGTGCGGGAAAGTTCCATAAGACCAACACATCACCCCCACACCCCAGTGTCAATACTGGACATGCAGCTAGAGATGGAATATGCCGACGATGTGAACTTCATGGACGAGGAAAAGGAACCCCTTGACGAATTTCTCCCAATAGCTGCAAGCAATCTAAAATTGTAGAATCTCTTTATGAATGAATCAAAAACAGAGTTCATCCCCATATGCCTATCAACAAAGCATGAAACTATAGAAAATGACGATCCACTTCGTCGTGGCGAACCATGGAGGAAAAGTACAATCCTGGGCTCACTGCTTTGCAGTACTGCTGACATTTCTGTATGCTGTGTTATGGGGAGCATAGCTTTCCAGTCCTTCTGGAAGCTATGGATTCGTAGATCAAAGATGCCCTTGATAAAGAGGCTACGTTTATACAATGCAACCTGCATATCCTTGATGCTGTATAACTGTAACAGCTGGGCAGCTCCGAAGGCAGCTCTAGACACACGCGATGCCTGCCACCGCAAATACCTAATGCACCATCAAAGATGTGTAATCGGTCGCCACTGTCTGTAAAAGTCGCCCAGCAAAGATGGTCTATGTTTGGCCACGTGCTAAGGACGCCAGAAGAGACACCAGCAGAGAGAGCCTTGCAATTCGCCCTACTCGGAGCCAGCAAATACAATGCCAGGAGAGGACGCCATTGCTTAAATTTTCTAAGCGTGCTACGAGGTGACCTCAAGAAAGCAAGACTCGGTACACTCAAGTCAAGCATGGACCTGAGGAAGCTACGGCAGTGGGCAAAAGAGAGGAAGGACTGATTGCAGCTGTAGGATGTTTCTACTACTACAGCCACAGAACACAGTAATCATACATAATGAAGCTAATTATGATGATACATCTCATTATCGACTAAAACAGTTATGTGATGTTGAGCATCTCCTGGAGTCTTATATGGTAATAAATCCTGAAGGACGTGATGTTACCAGAGTCACGCCTAATGGTCAGATTGTGTCTCGTTTGGACATGGTATATATCTACAAAGAGCTCTAAAAGGGAATCTGCTTTACTGGAATATATATCCAGTAACCTTTTCTGATCATAGCCTGGCAGTTATTATGCTAGACAATGCAGACTGGATTAAGCATGGCCCGGGATTCTGGAAATTTAATGATACCCTTTTGAATGATATTGCCTATCACCATTGTGTTTAAAGCGTTTGGCAATTTAAGCTACAAAGGGAAAATAAATCAGAGGACGTGATTTCCTGGTGAGAAGATGTGAAGTCATCCTTCGCTCATATATCGAAACAGTATTCCATTCAGAAAGCCAGGAAGTGGCACAAGGATAAAAAAAAAAAAAAAAAAGGTTTTGATTGCTTGCTGATTCTGATTCCACACAAATTTGCAAATGACGATGTACATTTCATAGAGCATTTAAATGAGATAAAAACTAAAATATTTGAAATAGAAAAACATAAAGCTGAAGATGACAAAATACGTGCAAGGGCTCAGATGGATGAAGGTGACAAGGCTAGAAAGTTTTATTCGCAGCCTTGAGAAATCAAGGGGAGTTGAAAGATTTATGAGAAACTGGACTAAAGATGGTCAAAATTGTACATCTCAAAATGAAATCATGCCAACTGTGAGAGCTTCTATCAATCACTGTATGAATCAGATGACTATGATGACAAAACGTGTCTGAGATGTTAGCCAATATTAAGGAAGTTTTTTAGATGCAAGTAGTGATTTTTGCGAACACGCTTTAACATTAGGTGATTTGGCTAGTTCTCTAAAAACATTAAACGAGGCAGAGCACGTCACCGTTGAGTTTATCAGACGTTTTGGCACCCATCTTATTGGACTTGAACTTATTTTCATTGTTAATACTATATTTGCACAAGGCACACATCCACCCACGATGTTTCACGCCATTGTATAATTAATTTTTTAAAAAGGGAGTCAAGAACATTTAGGAAATATCAGACCCATCTAGCTCCTCTGTATAGATTATAAAATCATTTCGAAAACACTTGCCAAACGAGTTACCAGTATTTTTGATAAGGTCATCGACACGGCTCAAATATGCTCTATACCTGGCCGGTCTACCTACAACCAACACATTTTTAATTAGAGATACCTTTCAATTAATTAGAAAGGAAGATATTTCAGGAGGATTTATTGGCTTAGATAATGAGAAGGCTTTTGACAGATTGGAATGAAATTTTCTGTTTAAATCCCTTGAACATTTTAGGCGTGGTCCTAATTTCATCAAATCGGTTATTGCTATGTATGATAAGAATATTAAGATATTTGGTTAGTGATTTTATAAGTCAGCCCATCGTTTTGGAGAGGGGTGTGCGCCAAGATTTCTCAGCCATTGCTATGTATAATTGTAATGGAATGGAGTAGCTACGCAAGAGGACTGACTCTTTCGGGCCATACACATCGATGGTGTTGGTAAGTCAATAAATATATCACAGTATTGTGATGATACAACTGTTTTTGCTGGGAGTAATAATGATTGCAATCTACTTGGTAATATACTAGTTGAATTTCAAATAGCCTCAGGTCTAAAAATCAATAAAAGCAAATCATTTGGTCTCTTTTTGGGACGGTGGCGAGAGATGCGTGACAGGCCACTTGATATGCAGTGGTCTGCTTAAGCAATTAAGGTATTAGGCATACATTTTGGTGCAAGTGATGAATTAATTAACTGGGAACAAAGACCATCCAAGACGAAGAAAACTGTTAATGCTTGGAGGCAGTGCCATTTAACAATTTTTGGTAGAACTTTGGTCATGAATACTTTAATTCTACCGCAATTGTGGTACAGGGGTTCTGTCATTTATTTGCCTCAGCATGTTGGAAATGAAATTAATAAAATCGTTTTGAATATTTTATGGACTGGTAAAATATGTCTGGTGTCATGAGCAAAAATTGTGAGCGAGGTCTTAATCATGCCGATATTAAATCTAAAAGTATGTCACTACGCTTCAAATATTTTAATGATATGCTTTCTTCTGATATCCAGTGGGCAAATGTTTCAAGAGCGCTAATAGAAAGATTTTCTGTTCGAAGTCTCTTTTGTGCAAGTGATCCACCTAAATCTATAAGTATGTTCCCCCACTGTTTCTGGAGTTGAAGAACTTTTTTGACAAGTTTATTAAAGTAGGCCCTCAGTCGTACGGGGTGGGGGGTGGGGGGGGATCTGCATTGGATTTCAATATGTGGGATAACAATCAAATCGTCTACCCAGATAAAGGTTTATATTATTCAACTATGGCACGGAAATAAATTAAGAGGTCTCTGATTTAATTGACCACATTAGCCGGAAATGGAGGTCTTTAGATGAGATTAATAATGAATTGATGCTGAGCGTCTGCTAGATCGGATTCAGATAGCTATATCTATGGTTTTCACTATGTAGCACACCTATTAATCAAGAACCTCCTGAGTTGAAAATTAGGTATTCCGATAAAAAAAATTGCATTACTATTATCAAAGAAGATTAAGCCTCCCGAGTGCATTGCAGCTTGGGAGCAACATGGATACACTAATCTAAACTGGGAGATGTCATGGCAAAATATACACTTAAAGAATATTCCAAATCAGGCAAGAGATGGTGTGTTGAGACTCATGCAAAGGAGGCTATGGGTAAAACACCTCATGCTAAAAGCCAATTTGTCTTGTGACCATAATAATAAATGCGTATTTTGCCTGGCCTTTGAGGAAACGCTGGCCCATCTTTTTTCTGAATGTCATCTAGTGTCGCGATCCGGGCTTATATAGAGAATATCTTAGTCCATCTTAAGATACCGAGAAACAAGCTAAGACAATGTTATTCCTTGACCTTGATGATATCCACATCCTAGAGATGGATAAAATTGTTATTTTGGTTTGCATGCGCATTGGTATTTGGACTATTTGGTGGTATAGATGTTCATTAGTTTAGACTAATAACAGCAGCATCAGAGCAGATCACATGAACGCAATGGAAGCTATGTGTCATACCACAGCGTCACGTAGTATTGATGGAGAATGCGAGAAATTCGTTAAGACCCGAAAACCCAAGACATTAAAAAACACATGATGCAGAGGTAAACTGATCTATGTTGAAAACCAAAATCTTGTGATTGTGCACCTGCCATTATGAAAGCTCTGTCTCATTTATATAGAATGATAGATGTATGTGTTTTGTCTCTGTTATGTTGTTTTTGTAATTTAATGTTGATGCAAAACGACATTTATAAGAATTAATTTTTAATGTAGGTTGGCAAAATACATGAAGTGTTTAACTGGAGGCTTTAGCTGCATTTTAGGTTTATGCTGCTTCCAGTCAATTAGGTTTGGTAATGCTCAGTCTTCTTATTTTTAATTAAAAGACAGTGCTCTCAAAAGATAAGTCTAAGAGAACAATTTTTGACAGATCGCAAACGAACCAGGATAATTGTGGAATTACCATGGATCCAGTATAATTTTCTAATAGCTTCGCAAAATTGAATAACTTCATTTATAAACAGTAAAGCTATTTCTTATTTATTTACCTATAACATAAACAACCCTGGATGATATTAGAAACTGCATCCCCAGGTAAAGAGGGGCGGGTATTTGACAGCAGAGATGTTTGTTTTTTATCATTAAATTAATGACAACGTGTGTCGATAATTCCTGCATTTGCATAGCCAGATAAAAATTAACAAATTATCATGGGCGATTTGGAAAATAACACTTTAAGTGTTTAAATTGGTCATAACATGCAGGCCTGTAGTTATATTTTTAATTTATATATATATATATATATATATATTATGGAACACATGTGTTTAATCATATTAAATTATGTATATATATATATTCACACATGACTGGTGTGATATTCTGTTTTCTGGATTTCTCTTGAGTTTTCCTATGTTTACTGTTTTTAGTCGATATATTTTTGGGTAGCAAGGATTTCCGCATGATCCATTGGTCATGTTATAAAAAATGGAAAAAGGTGGTTTGGAGCTCTGCGTTATCTACTAGATTTTCTTATTTGTTGTCAATTTGTATATTTTTATTGTAGGAGGTCGCAATCGTGAATTGAGTTTTCAGATTGGAAGTCGAAATGGTATCTGTGGTTCGCTATGTTTGCTGACCACTGAGCCTACTCGTTTCTCTTTTACTCTTGGTCATATTCGGCCCATCTACGTTGGTCATTTTGACTGATCCTATTAGTAACAATACTTTGCGGTGGGGAACTTTTATAGTTGCATTTCGGTGGTCAAATCTTTTGTTAGTTAATCAGTTTGTTAGCTCAGAGCGTTGACGAATTTAAGCTACACCAGTTATTTAAAACGTCAACAAATTAGACTGACGAATATACGGCTGTTAATGTCGCCGGATATTTGTCAGTGGATCACACGTTCTAGAGGGGAGACTAATTGATTAGTGTTTAGTAATCTCTGCGTGTGGTCGTATAAGGGGATAGAGAACCACACGTTCTAAAGGGGACACTAATATATTGGTGAGTAACTCTTTGCGCGTTGGTCATTTCATTCAATACATGGTTTAGCATTTTTTATAAATAATCATATGGCAGTATAGTATTTATTTTTTGCTGTCCAGGCGATTTACAGGAACGTTATTTCATCCTGTTACACCGTATTGAATTAATGATTTTCATATTAAAATGGCAACGAATTACAAAATTAACCTAAGCTTTATGGTAACAACTAAGGGGTAGAGTGTTATTGCTATCGACATGTATCATGGGTTAAAGAACATGGCTGGTTCCGGTCCGTTGGTTTACAAGGTATCATTAATATCACGAAAATTGCATGGAATGTGACTGGTGAATGACAGTATTAAGGAGAAGGTTCTAGAAGCAGTTCGCATAGTGAAAGGCGAAGTCTGTAACGTAGAGGAAATCGAGTTAGATAGGTTGTTAGTGAAGATGATAGTTCCATTGAAGATTTCAGATGAACCCATCATGAATGAACTTAAGAAGCATGTGCCCAGTACAGAAGATTGAATGGGAAACATGTCCCTTTGATAGAACTCTGGAGAATGGTGTAAGGCGCATATGGTTTGAAAATGGTGCTAGCCCTTTACCAGCAGATTGACACTTGATGGCATCTTTGTTCTGCCACTGTGGTATAGAGGGCAGATAAAGAATGTTGAATCTGTCTCAGTACTGATCATCTAGCAGCAGGTTGCACAAATAGAAATAAATGTTTGCTCTGTGGTTTAGCTAGTTATTTCAAATGGTGCTGCCCAAAATAACAAAAACAACACCAGCCACAGTAGAAGATAACAATCGACGTTTAAAGAATGCAACTGAGACAGATGCGTCTGAAGCAATCGCTGTGGAAGTTACTGTCGATGTTCATGCCACTTTAACGGATTCGAAAAAGCAGCAAATCCTATTAATATAACTGCAGTGGATGAGATAGAAATACTAAATGAGGGGATAGCTTTAAACCCAGAAACTAATAAAAATGTAGTTAGACCCATTATGGATGTAAACCAAATGCAAACACATGACCATGTTACAAAAGACGCGGAGAGTTACTCTCTAGAAGAGGAATTAAATATATGGCAGGATAAATTTAGGTCTCAGAAGACGGAGATTTCAGTCGATTTCCTGCTAAGTCCCTCTGATTTAAGTCACCTTGACGATATTGGTAATGGCAGTATTGACAAATGGATATCAATTGGAAATAAGCGCAATTAAAGACAATAGCTCAGAATCTGAGATTAAGGAAAATGATATGGATAATGATACAATGTCAGTTGCAGAATCAAATGTGTCAATTCAAACACAAAGTTCTCAGATGAAAGATGAAATGGTAAAGTATACTGATCAGAAGGTGGTGCAGTGTTAGTGCCATATGTACTGACGAGATGCATTGAATATCGTCTACTGTGCCATGATTCTGATATTTCTAAATATGATATGCATCTGTGGTAGAACTAGGAAACTTTGAATTCGAAAGAGAATTAGGTAAATGGCCTAAGAAACGAGCTAAACCACCAAATCAAGTAAAGCTAATGGCGGCGGTTGCAAACATAATTTTACTAATTATGAGTATCTGCACCATACATTGCACCATACATTGCAGAAGATTAAACACCGAATTCAAGCAGCGCCACTTGCTTGAGGAATTCGCACATGTGAGAGTTGATATTGCTTTCTACAAGAGACCAACATTAAAAGATCTGAGGTCTATGAATCTCTCAAAGATATTTCAATTTTTTTTATTCTTTATCACAAGACATTAGTGATGGTGACCCCATTCATAACCTGCCCCGCTGTCGCAACTATGTTGACGTTATATCCTCGTCATCAGATACAAATGGACAACTAATTTCTGGTTCAATTGATGTACTAAACACAAGTTTATATGTGCTGTGGCATTATGCACAGATTGGTGGGAAGATGCTAAATCAGACCTGAAATATATTTCAAGGCAGTATTCTATCAGGAAAGCACGAGAAATGTGAAAGCGTTAAAAGGCGCTTTAGAGGTCGTTGTGTAAAATTAATAAGAAAATTAATGACGGAGAATATAATTATTACGAACTACTAGTTAAATTAAAAGGTAGACTAAATGAAATAGAGCAATATCAGTTTGATGGTGCCAAAATAAGGTCAAGAGAGCAAATGCACACCGGGTGCCATAGGCCTACTACTACTACTACTACTACTACTACTAGTAGTAGTAGTAGTAGTAGTAGTAGTAGTAGTAGTAGTAGTAGTAGTAGTAGTAGTAGTAGTAGTAGTAGTAGTAGTAGTAGTAGTAGTAGTAGTTACTTTTGTAACTTGGAAAAATCAAGAATAATAGGGAAATTAATGTGCTCTCTGAGGACTAATCAGTGTCCTCAAATGCAGAGATGATGGAAACAGTATTCGAATTTTACAACGCATTGTATAGATCTGAAGGAAGCGACGAAGCTGCAACTCGTCAATTCGTTGAAAAGGAGTTCAACTCGATAACGAGAAAGTGTTTGACAGGCGTGAATGGGATTTCTTTAATTCTTTAGACCATATTGGCTTTGGTTCAAGATTTAGTAAATGGGTAAATATTGTATATACTGATATAACAAGTTGCTATTTCGTAAATTATCAAATATCCAATCTTGTTGTGTTGGACCGTGGTGTCAGATAGGGTTGCGCATTGTCCCCGCATCTATTCGTCGTAGCTATGGAATCGTTCAAGGAATATGTATACATGGCGTAGAATGGCCACTAAGAGTTTCTCAATATGCAGATGATACGACTCTGTTTGCGGGTAAAAATACGGATTTTAGAAGTTTAAATGGAGAAATAGCAGATTTTCGAAAGGCATCACGGCTTGCAGTCAATAGAGACCAATCTCAGGGTTTATTTTTGGGCGATTAGAAGGACAGAACTGACAATGTTATGGATATTAACTGGTCAAATGATGTCATATAGAATTTGGGTATTTACTTTCGCAGAGAACACGATGTATTAATAAACTATGAAGAGCAATAATTTAATTTTATCTGGCCATATGTCTAAAATCAGTAGGGTCAAAGATCAACACGTTACTTCTGTCCTTCTTATGGGAGGACAAAGCCAATTTAGTATCGCAGTCAATCCTCGCAACTGAAGAGCATTACGGAGGCATGGATTTGGTTAATGTTTCAGCAAAGTGTGCTTCTTTAAAACTGAAATTCTTGAGTAAGTTACTCACTTTAAACTCATCTTGGCCAAGTGACCCATTTCCAGTAGAATGTTTATTTATGTAGAATAAACTGCCACCGAGACATCAGAAATTCCAAAATGTATATGAAGAACAGCTCTAAGCGTTATAAATATTTACACGATCAATGCCGCAACGCATTTGTTGGGAAGATGCATTAGATCAAAGTCTTTGGGGCAAAGATTTGATTCGTGATAATCATGCTGTATTATATTTGCCCTCTATGACCAAATATGGCATTCAATATTTACGTGATTTGGTAAATCCGAAATCTTGTAAATGGATTGCGATGCAGGATGTAGCAAAACAACTTCAATGAGGCATATTGATGCTCAACGCTTATTTGTTAGAATAAAGAACGCAATACCTGGTGAATGGTTCAAATTGCCGAAAGCACGTGGCAACAGCGATATGTTGCATCCAAGATTAGTTTTTAAGTCGGAACATATAAAATGCATCATGGTATCTAGAGACTGTTTTAGAAGTATAATGCAACGTTGGAGACAGACTCATATTGCGGTTAGGCATTGGAACGATTTAGGATGCACGCCAAAGAACTGGAACAATACATCTATCTCGTCTACCAGAAAACGTACACGACATAGCATGGCGATATATTCAATGAGGGCTATGGGTCGACTTATATGTGCAAAATAACAGGTACAAAACAGTGCGTATTATGTTATACTAAGGAGGAAACGATAGACCATTTATTTACTCACTGTCGCATAAT
Source organism: Chaetoderma sp. LZ-2023a (assembly GCA_034401795.1). Classification (NCBI taxonomy): domain Eukaryota; kingdom Metazoa; phylum Mollusca; class Caudofoveata; order Chaetodermatida; family Chaetodermatidae; genus Chaetoderma; species Chaetoderma sp. LZ-2023a. The sequence continues at coordinate 40,722,616 of CM067363.1, read as the reverse complement.
ATCAGGCTTTTGGGCATATACCAATATGCTCCTTGCTAAATTTGGAACCAAATGTGCGAAATGAATGGCAACAGCAGTAGTAACATATGCAACAGCAGCATTGTCATCAGCATCATCATAATGATCATCATCATCAGCAGCAGCAGCAGCAGCAGTAGCTGCAGTAGCAGCAGTCGCTGCCGTAGCAGCAGCTGAAGCAGTAATAGGCCTAACATGGTTAGTAGTAGTAGTAGTAGTAGTAGTAGTAGTAGTAGTGGTAGTAGTGGTAGTAGTGGTAGTAGTGGTAGTAGTAGTAGTAGTAGTAGTAGTAGTAGTAGTAGTAGTAGTAGTAGTAGTAATAGTAGTAGTAGTAGTAGTAGTAGTAGTAGTAGTAGTAGTAGTAGTAGTAGTAGTAGTAGTAATAGTAGTAGTAGTAGTAGTAGTAGTAGTAGTAGTAGTAGTAGTAGTAGTAGTAGTAGTAGTAGTAGTAGTAGTAGTAGTAGTAGTAGTAGTCGAAGTGAACGCACGCGTTTATTTAGCTCTGCAATTGCTGCCCGAATTTGCTAGTTTCTAGCGCGATTTTGTAGATAAATTTTATACATATATTTCGTATTAGTATTTCCTTTCAAACTTTATATTTAATTTGTAAATTCTTGTCTTGGTTGGAGCGCATTTTGTGTCTCCATTTTCTCAAGGCATTCCTCTTAGCTGGCGGTTTCCGCCATTTAATAGGGCTCCTCTTACTGTGGTCAATGCAATACATTTCTCGCTGCGCCAGTCTGCTATTTCTATAGTTCGTAGGCTAGCGCATTATATTTGGCAAGATCGCTTGAGTGAGTGGATTTAATTCCTTTGTCATTTGTAAGCACAAGCCTAGTTCTTTAACTATATAAATCCTTATAGTCAGTTGGCTGTCCCCGGTCAACTCGAACAGACTAACAAATATATGACTTGACTATTTAATCATATATTTGTTAGCATACTTTAATCGGCTAGGTGTTAGTGAACCACTTAGAAAGTGGTTCAAACTAACAAGTATACGACTGTACTCTCTATTCGTATACTTGTTGGTAGACGTCAGGGTTTCAAAAGGGGACACTATTTATTTAGTGTTTAGCTCTTTCCCCGACGTCTTGGTGTTATATATTTGTATTATATATTGTAGTAGTATGGGGTACTGCTTTTTATAAAACACCATGGCCACCTCATATAAGCGTACCCTGAGTCTTAAAATCACGACAAAGGCGTGGGGTGTTTCGGCAATTGAGGTGTATCATGGGTTGAAGGATGTAGTTGGGGCAGGGCCACGGGTCCTTCAAGGTCTTGTTAATGTTTCCAAATCTGTATGGAATGTCACCGTAGTTAATGAAAGTGTGAAGGAAAAGTTGCTTGACGAGGTCCTTGTCGTGAAGGGTGAGGTGTGTAATGTGGAGGAAATAGATTCTGATCGTCTATTAGTCAAGATGAAGGTTCCATTAGAGATCCCAGATGAACGGGTTATCATTGAATTGACCAAGTATGGCAAAGTGGACAAAGTAGAACACGAGACCTATCCATTTGATCGAACCTTAGAAAATGGCATCAGAAGAATTTGGTTTGAAAAGGTAGAACAACCTCTCCCAAGCAAGGTCACCATAGATGGTCGATTTATCTTGCCATTATGGTACAGGGGGCAAATCAAGGAGTGTAGAATCTGCTTAAGCACAGAACATCTTGCAACAGATTGCCCTAACAAAAACAAATGTCTAGTTTGTGGATCATCTGATCATTTTAAGTGGCGATGCCCGCAGAACAAATATGTCAAAAAGGGTGCTGATAAAAGTGCAGAGCAAGTTGTCTCTAAAGAGAATGTCATAGAACCGGTAGCTTCTGAGATTGTAGCTGAAATCCATACTAATGGGAAGCACGTTGCTAAGGAAAATGTCATTGAACCAGTAGTTGCTGAGATTGTAGCTAAAGTCCATGTTAATGAGAAGCATGGGGAAAAAACTAAGAATCCAATCGCTGTAGTTGCAGGCGATGAAATAGAGGTTCTAGATGAGGGGCTAAGTCTTACTCCAGTAACAAGTCAATCCAAGTTTGATGAGAGAGAGGCTAGTTCCACACAAGTTGAAGATGATGATAAATACCCTCTGGAAGAGAGTTTTAATTTAGGACAAGTAAAATTCAGGTCGCAAGATACTGAAACTAACTTTGATTTTCCACTGAGTACACTCAATCTAGACGATTTAAATAATATAGAGAAAGTAATTGGTGTCTCGGATCGATTGAGTGGAACAAAGCGACAGAAAGATGGAGAGAGTTCTGAATCAGAAATAGAGGAAAGTGATATAGAAGACGATAATATGTCAGTCGCTGAATCTGATATATCCATTCAAACACAGAGTTCTAAATCACCTGATGAAATGGTCATGTACAGGTCAGAGGCAGGAGAGGTGTTAGTTCCATATGTGACAGCAAAGGGTGTTAAATATAGGCATCTGCGTCATGATTCAGATATATTAAAATATAAGCATTTGGAAAAAGTTGAGCTAAGTAATGCAGCGTTTGTGAGTAAAATAGGTAAATGGTCTAAGAGAGGGTCGAAAAAAACAAAATCTAGTTAGCTTAATAATGGCGGTTTTACACAGCATTTTATTACCTTTTATGCTAATTTGCACACTCAATTGTAGAGGCTTAAATAGTGACATAAAGCAACGTCACTTACTAGAGACTCTTAAAAATGAGCAGATTGACATTGCTTTGATACAGGAAACAAAAATTCAGAAGTCAGAATTATACGATAATTTAGAAAAGATTTCTGGATCCAGAATATTTTATTCGTTATCTCAAGATAATAGTGCAGGCGTAGCAATTGTTATACTCCCTCGATGTTCAGCCTATGTAAATATTATCTCTTCAGTATCAGGTGCAAATGGTCGCTGGGTGAGAGTCACGCTAGATATACAACAAACACGTATCACGTTGCTGTGTATATATGCACCTACATCTCATCAACTACGTCGTAATTTTTTTAAGGAGATGTGTAAAACAGCACTAGATAACATCACTGAAAACTTAGTAATGGGTGGTGACTTTAATTGTGTCTTAGACAAAGAAAATGACAGGAATGCAACTTCAACTTATACTGATACATCACATAGACTCTTAAAAGAAATATGTGATAATGAAAATTTAGTGGACACCTATAGAATATCAAAACCTCATGGTAAAGATCTTACATGTTTTTCGGTAGATGGTAAAGTTGGTTCAAGGATCGACAGAATTTATGTGAATAGTTTGTTAACAGGGTACTGGAGAGATGTTAATATTAAGCCAGTTGCATTCTCCGATCATAACATGGTTTGTGTAACCTTTGCCAATGCTGACTGGGTAACAAAAGGGGTCGGGTTTTGGAAATTAAACACAACACTGTTGGGAGAAGAATTTTATAAGAATAATATAGAGAGTTGTTGGCAACATTGGATTAATAGGAAAGCATCATATAAGAGCACATTGCAATGGTGGGAGGATGTTAAACTGGATTTAAAGTATGTTTCCCGAAAGTATGCTATTAGAAAAGCACAGGAAATACGCAAACGCAAGAAAACACTTCATCGATCACTGATGAAAATTAATGCTAAAGTAAATAATGGTGAAGAGAATTATTATGAATTACTGGTTAAAATTAAAAGTAAAATAAGAGATATAGAACAATATGAGTTTGAGGGTGCAAAAATTAGAGCAAGAGCCCAGATGCATGCAGAAGGGGAAAAGCCAACCTGATATTTTTGCGCATTAGAAAAAGCACGGGCAATAGATAAGGTGATGTGCTCATTAAACATGCCGGATGGTTCAACCGTCTTTACCAACAATGAAATGAGTACTATTGTATGCAATTACTATGAGTCATTGTACAAGTCAGGGGGAATTGATGAAGATGCAAAATTGGATTTGTTAGCAAATATAGACAAAAAGGTGTCAGACACAGGCAGTGAATTTTGTGATCAACCCTTAACACTAGAAGATTTAACTAAATCCCTTAAAGGTATGAAACTAGAAAAATCACCGGGGTGTGATGGCCTTCCAGTTGAATTTTACCAAACGTTTTGGCACCTTGTAGGTCCAATAATGGAAGAATTAGGCACTGAAATTTTTGAGAAAGGCCATTTACCACCAACTATGGCTAGGGCATACGTAAGGCTAATATATAAAGGAAATGACAGACGTCTAATTCAGAACTACAGACCAATTTCTCTACTATGTGTAGACTACAAAATAATATCCAGAGCACTAACATTGAAACTAGGTAGTGTTTTAGGAGAAATCATTGGAACAGAGCAGACATGTGCTGTACCCAGGAGGACAATTCTAACCAATACCATGGTAATAAGAGACCTTATACAATTGGTTGAGAAGGATAGCATCCCTTCAGCTGTGATTGCCTTGGACAATGAAAAGGCATTTGACCGTGTGGAATGGGATTTTCTTTTTAATTCTTTGCAATCGTTTGGGTTAGGCTCAAACTTTATTAAATGGGTAAAGATTTTATATACGGATATCAAGAGTAGCTATTTAGTGAACAATCAATTATCCAGAGAAATTGTCTTAGAACGTGGGGTTAGACAGGGGTGTTCCCTATCGCCATTATTATTTGTTATTGTGATGGAATCACTTGGCATAGCATTGAGGCAAAATAATAACTTTCAAGGCATATGTATTCGTGGCATAGAAAGACCACTTAAGCTGTCACAATATGCTGATGACACAACTGTGTTTACCAGTTCAAACAATGATTTTGCAATTTTAAACCACGTACTAGAAAAGTTCCAAAATGCATCTGGTTTGAAAATCAATAAAGGAAAATCCAAAGGATTATTTCTGGGGCCATGGAAAGAGCGGAATGACCAGCCACTTGAAATCAATTGGTCTAATGATACCATTAAGATTTTAGGCATCTATTTTGGCAGGAAACCGAATACAATACAAAATTGGAATGAACGAGTATCTAAGCTTAAGAGAATATTAGCAAATTGGAAGCGTCGTCGTCTTTCAATCTTTGGTAGAGTGTTTGTTGTCAACAACTTGGCATTATCTGGGCTATGGTATACAGCATCTGTTGTACACATGCCAAAACATGTAGAAAAGGAGGTTAATGAGTTGATATTGTCATTCATATGGGAAGAAAAGAATCATTTAGTTTCCCATCGTGTTCTCAATAATGCTAAGTTAGAAGGAGGACTTGATTTAATTGATATTAAAGTGAAATGTGTTTCTTTAAGGTTAAAATTTTTGGATGATCTTATTACATCAGATGAGACGTGGGCATGTGTTTCACGAGCTCTCATGGAGAGAATTGTAGAACCATTTCTGGCGGAGCATGTTTTACCTCAAAGAAGCCACCTCCGAATAGCCAAATGATACCAGATGTGTTTAAAGATCAAGTTAAGGAGTTAGAAATATTTGACAGATACATGCCTCCACCTACGTGCTGGAAGGAAGTACTAGAACAGCAATTGTGGGGCAATAGTAATATATGTTATAACAATGCAGTACTTTATCTACCGTCCTTTGCAAAATATGGCATTCAACATTTATCGGATATGATACACCCTCAAACACGTAGATGGATTTCAATGCAAGACGTAGCTAGAAAAACACATATGAGGCATATAGATGTCCAGCGGTTGCTAAATAAAATAAAACATGCTGTACCAATTGAATGGTTTCGTCTACCAAATGTAAATAATAATAGTTTGACTCCACAACCCGCATTAGTTCTTGATGATGAGATGTTAAAATACAAGATGAGATCCAAGGAATGGTACCATATTATGAGACGAAAACAAGTAACACCTCCCATAGCAATTAGGAGATGGGATGACTCAAGCTATAAACCATCCAGTTGGAAAAATGTATGGAAAATCTTACATTCTCCATCCATACCAAATATGGCTCGTGATTTATTGTGGCGATTACTACATCGACGGCTATGGGTGGGACACTTGACATACAAGTGTAATATTACGACTTCTGATAGGTGTTACTTATGTCAAACAGACGAGGAAACAATCGAGCATTTATTTGCGGAATGTCCAATATCATCACAATTTTGGGACTATATCAGCCAAATCTTGGCAAAATTTGGAGCGAAGCCCATTGTTCTAGACACGCATGTAGTCTTGTTTAGAGAGTTTGGATCAAGCGGTGTAAATATCATAAAGTCTGAAAGGACTATTTTAATAACAATACTAACCATAGGTGTTTGGGCCATTTGGAAACATCGGTGTGCACAGACGAAAAATCCATCTATGGGCAATCACAATAGAGCAATAAAGGCAATATTTCGTTCATTGCTGCTGAATCATATTCCTTGCGAATATTTTAGATTAAAGCAGCATGGTAAAGAAAAAGTATTCAAGGACATATGGTGCAAAACAAACATAGTTTCAATGGAGTTGGGAGCTGTAAAAATAAATGAGCCTGCACTAGCTTAAATCATTTAATTACTACAGCTGATTTATCTGTGTCTTTTAATTGATCTGTGTCATGTAATTCATTTTAGTCTGCACTTTGATATTGTTATGTTTAATAATTCATGTTAAGAAATAAACAGACTGGGGTAATTTAATAATCAATCGATAAAGTAATTTGCCATTGAATTATAAAATTGTCCCAGGTAATTTTAGGAATTTGCACAGAGTTTTATAGGGTTATTTGTTCCCGGGTAATTTACAAAACCTTACAACAAAGTAAATCAAAAATGGAAACAAGAGCGCCATCTATTTCCATCTATTTTTCTGTAATTTTCCTGCTGACTATATATGTTATGCTACCCGAATGCTACTACGCCCGCTGATCTTTAAGACTCAGCCCACTGGCGTCAATGATTGACTTATTTGATTGACGAGTCACTTTTCATTTGTTGAATAGTTGCACTCGCCACACGGGTCTACTACCACACATGGATTGAATGGTAATTTACAAAACCTTACAATAAAGTAAATTGAAAATTTAAACAAGAGGGCCATCAATTTTTCTGGAATTTTTCTGCCGACTATATGTATTATACTACCCAAATGCTACTACGCCCGCTGATCTTTAGAGAATCAGCCCACTGGCGTCAATGATTGACTTATTTGTCATAGATTGACGAGGCACTTTTCATTTGTTGGATAGTTGCACTCGCCACACGGGTCTACTACTACACCTCGGTTGAATAGTAATGCCTTTGTTAAGTTTTGTTTTGCTATCGGAGCTTTATCAGCATATTGTTTTGTATCTATACCTTTTAAGCCATATGTATTTATAGATTGTATTAATGCTCATTATTTATCATTGTTTTGTAATATTAATCAAGATTACTAGTTCACCAGGTTTTTTTCTGGGGGTTTGCAAGCCTTTTTAAAGGAGTTCCTCCGTGAAGTTTGTCCGACTGCGTCAGCGTCGGTTTTTCAAAAAAAAAAAAAAAAAAAAAGTAGTAGTAGTAGAAATAGTAGTAGTAGTAGTAGTAGTAGTAGTAGTGGTGGTGGTAGTAGTAGTAGTAGTAGTAGTAGTAGTAGTAGTAGTAGCAGTAGCAGTAGTAGTAGTAGTAGTAGTAGTAGTAGTAGTAGCAGTAGCAGTAGTAGTAGTAATAGTAGTAATAGTAGTAATAGTAGAAGTAGTAGTAGTAGTAGTAGTAGTAGTAGTAGTAGTAGCAGTAGCAGTAGCAGTAGTAGTAGTAGTAGTAGTAGTAGTAGTAGTAGTAGTAGTGGTAGTAGTAGTAGTAGTAGTACTAGTAGTACTAGTATTTCCAACATGCGTCTGGTTTGAAAATCAATAAAGGAAAAACCAAAGGATTATTTTTGGGCCATGGAGAGAGCGGAATGACCAGCCACTTGAAATCAATTGATCTAATGATACCATTAAGATTGTAGGCATCTATTTTAGCAGGAAACCGAATGGAACACAAAATTGAGATGAATGGGTATCTAGGCTTAAGAGAATATTAGCAAATTGGAAGCGCCGTAGTCTTTCAATTCTTGGTAGAGTGTTTGTTGTCAATAACTTGATATTATCTGGGCTATGGTATACAGCATATGTTGTACACATGCCAAAACATGTAGAAAAGGCGGTTAACGAGTTGATATTGTAATTCATATGGTAAAAAAGAGTCATTTAGATTCCCATCGTGTTCTCAATAATGCTAAGTTAGAAGGAGGACTTGATTTAATTGATATTAAAGTGAAAGGTGTTTCTTTAGGCTTAACATTTTTGAATGATCTTATTACATCAGATGCGAAGTATGCTATTAGAAAAGCACAGAAAATACGCAAACGCAAGAAAACACTTCATCGATCACTGAGGAAAATTAATGCTAAAGTAAATAATGGTGAAGATAATTATAATGAATTACTGGTTAAAATTAAAAGTAAAATAAGAGATATAGAACAATATGAGTTTGAGGGTGCAAAAATTAGAGCAAGAGCCCAGATGCACGCAGACGGAGAAAAGCCAACCCAATATTTTTGCGCATTAGAAAAAGCACGGGCAATAGATAAGGTGATGTGCTCATTAAACATGCCGGATGGTTCAACCGTCTTTACCAACAATGAAATGAGTACTATTGTATGCAATTACTATGAGTCATTGTACAAGTCAGAGGGAATTGATGAAGATGCAAAATTGGATTTGTTAGCAAATATAGACAAAAAGGTGTCAGACACAGGCAGTGAATTTTGTGATCAATCCTTAACACTAGAAGATTTAACTAAATCCCTTAAAGGTATGAAACTAGAAAAATCACCCGGGGTGTGATGGCCTTCCGGTTGAATTTTACCAAACGTTTTGGCACCTTGTAGGTCCAATAATGGAAGAATTGGGCACTGAGATTTTTTAGAAAGGTCATTTACCACCAACTATGGCTAGGGCATACGTAAGGCTAATATATAAAGGAAATGACAGACGTCTAATTCAGAACTACAGACCAATTTCTCTACTATGTGTAGACTACAAAATAATATCCAGAGCACTAACATTGAAACTAGGTAGTGTTTTAGGAGAAATCATTGGAACAGAGCAGACATGTGCTGTACCCAGGAGGACAATTCTAACCAATACCATGGTAATAAGAGACCTTATACAATTGGTTGAGAAGGATAGCATCCCTTCAGCTGTGATTGCCTTGGACAATGAAAAGGCATTTGACCGTGTGGAATGGGATTTTCTTTTTAATTCTTTGCAATCGTTTGGGTTAGGCTCAAACTGTATTAAATGGGTTAAGATTTTATATACGGATATCAAGAGTAGCTATTTAGTGAACAATCAATTATCCAGAGAAATTGTCTTAGAACGTGGGGTTAGACAGGGGTGTTCCCTATCGCCATTATTATTCGTTATTGTGATGGAATCACTTGGCATAGAATTGAGGCAAAATAATAACTTTCAAGGCATATGTATTCGTGGAATAGAAAGACCACTTAAGCTGTCACAATATGCTGATGACACAACTGTGTTTACCAGTTCAAACAATGATTTTGCAATTATAAACCACATACTAGAAAAGTTCCAAAATGCATCTGGTTTGAAAATCAATAAAGGAAAATCAAAAGGATTATTTTTGGGGCCATGGAAAGAGCGGAATGACCAGCCACTTGAAATCAATTGGTCTAATGATACCATTAAGATTTTAGGCATCTATTTTGTCAGGAAACCGAATACAATACAAAATTGGAATGAACGAGTATCTAAGCTTAAAAGAATATTAGCAAATTGGAAGCGTCGTCGTCTTTCAATCTTTGGTAGAGTGTTTGTTGTCAACAACTTGGCATTATCTGGGCTATGGTATACAGCATCTGTTGTACACATGCCAAAACATGTAGAAAAGGAGGTTAATGAGTTGATATTGTCATTCATATGGGAAGAAAAGAATCATTTAGTTTCCCATCGTGTTCTCAATAATGCTAAGTTAGAAGGAGGACTTGATTTAATTGATATTAAAGTGAAATGTGTTTCTTTAAGGTTAAAATTTTTGGATGATCTTATTACATCAGATGAGACGTGGGAATGTGTTTCACGAGCTCTCATGGAGAGAATTGTAGAACCATTTCTGGCGGAGCATGTTTTTACCTCAAAGAAGCCACCTCCGAATAGCCAAATGATACCAGATGTGTTTAAAGATCAAGTTAAGGAGTTAGAAATATTTGACAGATACATGCCTCCACCTACGTGCTGGAAGGAAGTATTAGAACAGCAATTGTGGGGCAATAGTAATATATGTTATAACAATGCAGTACTTTATCTACCGTCCTTTGCAAAATATGGCATTCAACATTTATCTGATATGATACACCCTCAAACACGTAGATGGATTTCAATGCAAGAAGTAGCTAGAAAAACACATATGAGGCATATAGATGTCCAGCGGTTGCTAAATAAAATAAAACATGCGGTACCAATTGAATGGTTTCGTCTGCCAAATGTAAATAATAATAGTTTGACTCCACAACCCGCATTAGTTCTTGATGATGAGATGTTAAAATACAAGATGAGATCCAAGGAATGGTACCATATTATGAGACGAAAACAAGTAACACCTCCCATAGCAATTAGGAGATGGGATGACTCAAGCTATAAACCATCCAGTTGGAAAAATGTATGGAAAATCTTACATTCTCCATACATACCAAATATGGCTCGTGATTTATTGTGGCGATTACTACATCGACGGCTATAATAATAATAGTACATTTTTAGAGCGCTTAATCCATGCAACTGCATGCTCTAAGCGCTAACGCGCGTAAGTATTCTATGGATATGCTATTTGAAATAAATAGAATTTAAGATTGGATTTAAAGATTTCTAAAGTTGATGAGTTTCTAATTTCATTTGGTAAGTTATTCCATTCGGTAGCTGCAGTGAAAGAGAAAGTTTTATGGCCATATGTTTTAGAGTTGACCTTAGGTACTTTTAGTAGATTTAGATTTGCAGATCTGAGAGAGCGACCAGGAATGTAAGGTTGTACAAGGTCAGAGAGATAGGCTGGTGCTGTGCCAGATACACATTGGTATGTCAGACATAGTGTCTTAAAAGTTATTCTTTGCACAATGGGGAGCCAGTGCAAATCATGTAGGACCGGAGTAATGTGTTCTCGCTTGGCACACAGGGATATGATTCTCGCTGCAGTGTTCTGGACCACCTGAAGTCGCTGAATAAGTTCTTTTGAGGCGCCAATCAGGAGGCTATTACAATAATCCAGGCGCGACGTTATCAATGCTCGTACTAGCATGATCGCGGCCTCTTTTGTGATATAGCGCCTGATGCTGCCGATATTGCGCAATTGAAAATAGCAGACTTTGCAGATGTAACTAACATGTTTATCCATAGTCAGTTCATTGTCTAAGTATACACCAAGATCCTTTGCTATGGGTGGGACACTTGACATACAAGTGCAATATTACGACTTCTGCTAGGTGTTACTTATGTCAAACAGACGAGGAAACAATCGAGCATTTATTTGCGGAATGTCCAATATCGTCACAATTTTGGGACTATATCAGCCAAATCTTGGCAAAATTTGGAGCGAAGCCCATTGTTCTAGACACACATGTAGTCTTATTTAGAGAATTGTGATCAAGCGGTGTAAATATCATAAAGTCTGAAAGGACTATTTTAATAACAATACTAACCATAGGTGTTGGGCCATTTGGAAACATCGGTGTGCACAGGCGAAAAATCCATCTATGGGCAATCACAATAGAGCAATAAAGGCAATAAAGGCAATATTTCGTTCATTGCTGCTGAATCATATTCCTTGCGAATATTTTAGATTAAAGCAGCATGGTAAAGAAAAAGTATTCGAGGACATATGGTGCAAAACAAACATAGTTTCAATAGAGTTGGGAGCTCTAAAAATAAATGAGCCTGCACTAGCTTAAATCATTTAATTACTACAGCTGATTTATCTGTGTCTTTTAATTAATCTGTGTCATTTAATTCATTTTAGTCTGCACTTTGATATTGTTTTGTTTAATAATTCATGTTAACAAATAAACAGACTGGAGTAATTTAATAATCAATCGATAAAGTAAGTTGCCATTGAATTATAAAATTGTCCCAGGTAATTTTAGGAATTTGCACAGAGTTTTATAGGGTTATTTGTTCCAGGGTAATTTACAAAACCTTACAACAAAGTAAATCAAAAATGGAAACTGATCTTTAAAGACTCAGCCCACTGGCGTCAATGATTGACTTATTTGTCATTGATTGACGAGTCACTTTTCATTTGTTGAATAGTTGCACTCGCCACACGGGCCTACTACCACACATGGATTGAATGGTAATTTACAAAACCTTACAATAAAGTAAATTGAAAATGTAAACAAGAGCGCCATCAATTTTCCTGAAATTTTCTGCCGACTATATGTATTATACTACCCAAATGCTACTACGCCCGCTGATCTTTAGAGAATCAGCCCACTGGCGTCAATGATTGACTTATTTGTCATAGATTGACGAGGCACTTTTCATTTGTTGGATATTTTCACTCGCCACACGGGTCTACTACTACACCTGGGTTGAATAGTAATGCCTTTGTTAAGTTTTGTTTTGCTATCGGAGCTTTATCAGCATATTGTTTTGTATCTATACTTTTTAAGCCATATGTATTTATAGATTGTATTAATGCTCATTATTTATCATTGTTTTGGTGTAATATTAATCAAGATTACTAGTTCACCAGGTTTTTTTCTGGGGGTTTGCAAGCCTTTTTAAAGGAGTTCCTCCGTGAAGTTTGTCCGACTGCGTCAGCGTCGGTTTTTCAAAAAAGTAGTAGTAGTAGTAGTAGTAGTAGTAGTAGGAGTAGTAGTAGCAGTAGCAGTAGCAGTAGCAGTAGTAGTAGTAGTAGTAGTAGTAGTAGTAGTAGTAGTAGCAGTAGTAGCAGTAGCAGTAGTAGTAGTAGTAGTAGTAGTAGTAGTAGTAGTAGTAGTAGTAGTAGTAGTAGTAGTAGTAGTAGTGGTAGTGGTAGTAGTAGTAGTAGTAGTAGTAGTAGTAGTAGTAGTAGTAGTAGTAGTAGTAGTAGTAGTAGTAGTAGTAGTAGTAGTAGTAGTAGTACTAGTAGTAGTACTAGTAGTACTAGTAGTACTAGTAGTTCCAACATGCGTCTGGTTTGAAAATCAATAAAGGAAAAACCAAAGGATTATTTTTGGGCCATGGAGAGAGCGGAATGACCAGCCACTTGAAATCGTTTGATCTAATGATACCATTAAGATTGTAGGCATCTATTTAGCAGGAAACCGAATGGAACACAAAATTGAGATGAATGGGTATCTAGGCTTAAGAGAATATTAGCAAATTGGAAGCGCCGTAGTCTTTCAATTCTTGGTAGAGTGTTTGTTGTCAATAACTTGATATTATCTGGGCTATGGTATACAGCATATGTTGTACACATGCCAAAACATGTAGAAAAGGCGGTTAACGAGTTGATAGTGTCATTCATATGGTAAAAAAGAGTCATTTAGATTCCCATCGTGTTCTCAATAATGCTAAGTTAGAAGGAGGACTTGATTTAATTGATATTAAAGTGAAAGGTGTTTCTTTAAGCTTAATATTTTTGAATGATCTCATTACATCAGATGCGAAGTGGGCATGTGTTTCATGAGCTCTCATGGAGAGACTTGTAGAACCATTTCTGGCGGCGTGTGTTTTGACCTCAAAGAAGCCACCTCCGAATAGCCAAATTATACCAGATGTGTTTAAACAAGTTAAGGAGTTAGAAATATTTGACAGATACATGCCTCCACCTACGTGCTGGAAGGAAGTACTATAACAGCAATTGTGTGGCAATAGTAATATATTTTATAACAATGCAGTACTTTATGTACTGTCCCTTGCAAAAAATTGCATTCAACGTCTGTCCGATATGATACACCCCCAAGCACGTAGATGGATTTCAATGCAAGCAGTAGCTAGAAAAACACATATGAGGCATATATATGTCCAGCGGCTGCTGAATAAAATAAAACATGCTGTACCAATTGAATGGTTTCGTCTGCCAAATGTAAATCATAATAGTTTGACTCCGCAACATGCACTAGTTCTTGATGATGAGATGTTAAAACACGAACTGAGATCCAAGGAATGGTACCACATTATGAGACAAAAACAAGCAACACCTACCATAGCAATTAAGAGATGGGACAACTCAAGCTATAAACCATCCACTTGGAAAAATGTATGGAAAATCTTACATTTTCTGTACATACCAAATATGGCTCGTGATTTATTGTGGCGATTACTGCATCGACGGCTATGGGTGGGACACTTGACACACACGTGTGTAGTCTTATTTAGAGAATTTGGATCAAGCGGTGTAAATGTCGCAAAGTCTGATAAGACTATTTTAATAACAATGCTAACCATAGGTGTTTGGGCCATTTGGAAAGATCGATGTGCGCAGACGAAAAATCCATCCATGGACAATCACAATAGAGCAATAAAGGCAATATTTCTCTCATTGCTGCTAAATCATTTTCCTTGCGAATATTTTAGATTAAGACAGCACGGTAAAGAAAACGTATTCAAAGACATATGGTGCAAAACAAACATAGTTTCAATAAAGTTAGGAACTGTAAAAATAAATGAGCCAGCACTAGCGTAAATCATTCAATTACTACAACTGTTTTATCTGTGTCTTTTAATTAATCTGTGTCTTGTAATTCATTTTAGTCTGCGTCTTGATATTGTTAAGTTTAATACTTCATGTTAACAAATAAACAGACTGGGGTAATTTAATAATCAATCTATAAAATAAGTTGCCATTGAATTATAAAATAGTCCTGGGTAATTTTAGAAACCTGCACATGGTTTTAAAGGGTCATTCGTTCCCGGGTAATTTGCAAAACCTTACAATAAATTAAATCGAAAATGTAAACAAGAGTGCCATCTATGTTTCTGTATTCTTCCTGTCCACTACATGTGTTATACTACCCAAATGCTACTACGCCCGCTGATCTTTAAAGAATCATCCCACTTGCGTCAATGACTGACTTCTTTGTCATTGATTGACGAGTCACTTTTCAATTGTTGGACAGGTGCACTCGCCATATGGGCCTACTACCACACCTGGATTGAATAGTAATGCCTTTGTTAAGTTTTGTTTTGCTATCAGATCTTTATCAGCTTATTGTATGTATTTATAGATTTTATTAATGTTCGTTAGTTAGATATGTTATTTATTTGTTGTTTTGTTGTAACATTAAGCAGGCTTACTCGTTCACCAGTTTTTTTCTGGGGGTTTGCAAGCCTTTTTAAAGGAATTCGTCCGTGAAGTTTGTCCGACTGCGTCAGCGTCGGATTTAAAAAAAAAAAGCAAACAAAACTTGTAGTAGTAGTAGTAGTAGTAGTAGTAGTAGTAGTAGTAGTAGTAGTAGTAGTAGTAGTAGTAGTAGTAGTAGTAGTAGTAGTAGTAGTAGTAGTAGTAGTAGTAGTAGTAGTAGCAGCAGCAGTAGTAGTAGCCGTAGCAGCAACAGTCCATTTGATTGGATTGGCTTCGAATTTAGTCAAATCACTGCCTCTGGAGAGGTATATATATTGATGCATACGTCAACTGGAATCACTGATAGATACACCCACCCATCCATCCAGTCACCCGCAGGCATGCACGCACTCACGCTCGCTTACACGCACGCACTCACGCGCGCGCGCACGCTCACGGATACGGATATGCGTTAATAGAATCCTAGCTTACCGTGTTTCTGTTTTTACTTTGGAAATGTGTTAACTTGTTTAGGATTGTAAGTGAGTGTAGCTTCGGGTGATTTTATATTTATTAAATATTTTATAGTCTACTCTAGCAGGTGCGCCGTACATTCGCCCACTTAAATCATGCTGCCCCGGGCGAAGGCACAGTTAGGTTACTGTCAATGTCGTACAGCAACGTTTGACATCACATATAATATTCATTTTATTTCCATATTGTACATTTTATTTTTATTTGTGAAACTTATGACTGACTTTCTATTGACCACTTAATTTCAATATATATTTACACTCATAATAATGGCATTAAATTGCCATCACCAGCGACTAGAAGAAGTTTATGAAATGTTAAACGTTGTGATGTTAAAGGAATCCTATCACCGGTTCAACCAAAACTTCTTAAAATCCATCATGAACATTGAGAAACATATTTCCTGACACAACCCCCACCCTCACCCAGCAGCATCCCGGACAATGTCCCTGTCTACTACCCTTCAAACGGCCAGGCATCAGCTAGCTAAACACGCGGTGAGGATGGGGCTTGTGTTGCGGTTAGGTGGGGGTATGGGTGTGGTTTGGAGGGGTGGTGCAGCTTTTGGGCAGCTCCAGCAGCGTTAACATGTAGCTGCTGATTTTATCATATAAACAAGGCATTCAGCCCGTTCCATCTTTCTGGATACGTATAATAGTCAGCTGATTGAGTTTCATTGCTTAGATAACGCGTAAGAAATATTTTCATTGGTTAGATAACGCTTAATAATCCCACATGTCATGCGCGCATGCACGCACGCACGCACATGTGCGTGTGTGTGCATGCGTGATTGCGTGCGTGCGAGCAGAAATTCTAAAAGCAATAAAAGTAATTTCGAGTTAGAAATAACGATGTTATGTTTGTCTTCATATCTCGTGGCACATTGGTCTTAGCAAGTAATGCGCCACAGGGACGAAAACGAGCAGCTCAAAATGGTGCGATTATATGATAAATAGAATCACTATTAGCAACCTAAAGCTTGTGCAATGTGATAATTTTCGACTCGGTTGATAATAGTGATATGAAATGGGACCTCGTTCCAGATCCTCTATTTAATGTAGATACATGTTACCACTGTTTAAACTTCACCACACGCCACACCCATTCAACGCGTCCTGTGGTGACGCGCAGCAAAATAACACTTACATGTGATCAAATATGTCTATTTTATTTTCATTTCTGGGAAGGGATCCTTTATAAATAAACGTACAATCTATAATGTTAAATCTCGGGTCAGGACTACTAACCGATAAACATGATAAATTATCAGATCAGATATACCTGTTTAGAGGCATATTTAGTAAAATTAAACGAAACTAGTAGAAAAACTCTTACAAAACATGACGTCATAATCAACTTCGTAAGGTGTAGGATGACGTCATACCCATATGTAAAACTGGAAAGGTCCATTTGGGACAGACTAAGCGTTGTTGCACGAATTGTCTTAACAATTTTATAAAGATGATGTTGAATATTTTGAAACTTATTTGACTGGACACTGTTGCTGCTATAGGCAGAAACGAATAAGAGGGTAAGAAAAACAAAGCTAAGTAGATTCATTTTGTAAACGGTTTGAGCGAGGTAATTGCTAAGGTGATTCGTGTATTCTGCGGCTGTAGTAGTATAAACATTCTACGGCTGCAATCAGTCCTCCTTCGCTTTTGACCACGGTTTTTTTGTCATCAGCGAAGATCTTTAGCTTCCTCAGGTCCATTCTTGATTTGACTGTACCGATCCCTGCTTTCTTGAGGTCACCTCGTAGCAAGCTTAGCACATTTGTTCAATGGCGTCATATCCTGGCTGTATGTTTGCTGGCTCAAAGTAGGACGAATTCCAAGACTCGGTGCTGGTCTGTTCCATGGTTGGACCATCTTTGCTGGGCGACTTTTATGGACAACGCCCCGACTAATTACTTTCAAAATATGCAACAGCTTACACGTATAGTTTTCTGGAAATCGAGATTCATGGACTTCATGGATCCATCAATGCCAATACGGTGAAGTGTGGGTGGAGCTTAGCTAGCGATGGGCGGGGCATAACTAAAACTGGATTCCTCCATTGTGTCCAGGCTTTTCGCAAATAACGTTAAAAATATATTAGATATGATAGGAAGTGACCATCCTGAGATATTCTGTCAATTCTTGTACCACATGACACACCTTTCTCACTAATACTACAAATGGGCTAGGCATAGCTAGAAATTGACTAAGCATAGCTAGCAATGGGCTAGGCCTGGCTAGAAATGGGCTAGGCATAGCTAGACATGGGCGGACCATAGATTGAAATGGATCGCTCGCTTGATTGTTATGCAACGCATTGTGTCAAATAAGATGGCGTTACATTTGGGTGGGGTGGGGGGGGGGGGTAGGGGGGGAGGGGGCGGGCAAATGACCATGTGCACTTGCAGGCGGGTTAGTTTTGTTTGTCCTGGTCTATACAGACAATAGACTAAACGAATATGGCGTCCAATAGTTACAACGATTATGGAGTCAGGAAATTGCATGCTGGGTAAATTGAACAAAAATCAGCAGGCATCTCATATCTCGTGCAAAAGGGTCTATATGTAATGGAACACGAGAGCTTTAAGTTAAACAGACCCTGGTGAGGATGAAGAATCCACCGTATCTCAGCTTATTCGAACCTGGGTCTTAAAGAGATCCTAATCTCATATTGAATGTAATATTTCATTCATATATTTTGGCATTAGGTTCCATAGAAACCACGTTCAGATGCAGCTCACTATTTATCTTATAATAATCTATGGTTTAATATCGCGATAATTCATTTCGTGGTCGCTGATATAAGGCCACTTAAACGATAGCCAGTGACGTCATGTAGTTGCACATACAACGCAATCTTTACCATTTAATACCCATTCTGTTAAATATATAGTAACTAATTTCACTGGAAGCGGATGTTGCCAAAGGCAACAGCTACTTATCTCAAATTAGTTTCAAAATTCTCAACAGCTTTTTACATTGCAGTGACAAGGTATACCGTGCCGTTACGTGTATATAAACCGTGCAAGAGTCTAGGGTATCTCTGATTTGATGGAAACTAAGTAACCACATCCTTTATAAACTAAGAAATCTATCACCACGTAACCCGTAAAGTTGATATCATTCTTCATGATATAAGGATAAGCATGGTTTGTCATATCACCTGAGTCGATAGCCAATGCTGAGTAGTCCTTTAACTGTCTAACTGCTGCGCGCCATACGGCAATAATGTCAGTGGGCATTAACTCTGGATACGCTGGGTATTTTGAAAACAATTTGGCTGAAAGTTGTTGGTGGCTTAGCTACCAACAACTTTCAATCAAATTGTTTCCAAAATCTACAGCATATCTAGATTTAAACAACATTGACTGCAGAAATCGAACAAGCGGACAGTTAAATATAGCAAGACACCTAAGTGACATAAAATGAAAGAAAAGCGGAGATGAATAAATAAATCCCATTCTGGTCATAAATAGGTGATATGAATTAATACCAAAAAGATGGGAGTTTTAATTTCCACATCCCTTCCAAATATTTGTGCAATATGAACAGTAGTCTTCCACGTGACCGCGCCTATGTACGTAATAGGTGCACGCCCGCTCAAGCGTGTACACGGGGATTCCATATGGTAGCGCTTGCTATCAGTCTGCTAATGCCCGTGGACCTAACTATAGCGTCTCAATAGCTGCCATACATATGAACCCAGTAGATGCACATACCAGGCCATCTGAGCACGAAGATGCCTATGACGTCATAATCAACTACGCGACGTTAGAATGACATCATAATAAATGACGTCGATAAGTACCTCACCAACGCATATTTGAAGGCGGACTATGCGTTGTTGTACGAATTGTATGTCTTACTATTTAATAGGTATGCTGTTGAATATTTTGAAACTAATTTGCCTGGGCGCTGTTGCTGCCATAGCTAGCAACAGCACCCAGTCAAATTCGTTACAAAATATTCAACAGCTTACCTGTAGAGCTTTCGGGAAATTCAATGCTAGGGCATTCAGGGATCGATCAATTCCAACACGGCGAAGTGTGGGTGGAGCTTAGCTAGAGGTGTGCGGGGCATAACAAACACGGGAAAGGTGCATTAAGCGCTCAAAGATAGTAAATGTAATAATGCACTGCGCATGCGTCAATGGATGCGAGTGAAGAATAGTGAGATTAATACTTGCAGACACCAAGCTGAGATTACGAGTCAAAAGAGTGAAGTTTGCATAGTTTTAGACATACATCTGCTACCCACAGTGAGCTGGTCTATCGCCCGTGACTTTCATCTGCTGCCTTGCGGGGCATTGAAATATGTGCCGGAGTGTGCCAGAGACCAAGAACCCGCTATACATACTGCGTATAGTGCCGACGAGGAATTTATAGACAAGGAAAAGAAATCCGTTGACGAGTTACTCACGACAGCTGCAAGTTAACCAAAAATGAGATGTTACCATATTTGAGTCCAAAACAGGGTTCACCCACATATTCCTATCGACACAGCATGAAGCTAAAGAAATTGACGATCCACTTCGTGTCTGCGCACCATGGAAGAACAGTACAATCCTGTGTTCATTGCTCTGCAGTATTGCTGACATTGTTACACGATGCGTCATGAGAAACATAGCTGTCTAATCTCTTGGAAAGCTATGGGTTCGTCGATCAGAAATGTCATTGAGGTAAACACTATGGCCCGAATTTTCGAAAGGTGTTTTTCTCTTAATCGTGTGTAATTTTGCTAATCGTCCGATGATCATCGGAATAAATTTAATCGGAATTTTCGAAGCATGTTTAGCCTACCCGCGTGTAAATATCTGCAAGTAATTAGACACATGTTTATAAGTAACAAAACAATAAATAATCGTCCGTTGGGGGTTGTTTATCTCAATATAGTCAATCGTTTCGAGCACAGTCAAACACTCAAACGAGTGTAATGGACGCGCTACACGTGTTAGAGCTTGCCCAAGATGATTTGGAAGAGCACCGAGAGGGTCTTGGAAGAAGGCACTTGAGAGTATTTCGGGACAGAACGAACCCCCTTGAGGAATATAATGATGTGGAGTTTGTACGGCGTTTTCAACTTTCAAAAGCAAGTTTTCGTGATCTGTTAGACCTTATCATGGACAATCTCATGCGACCAACAAGACGAAACCGACCAGTTCTTCCGATAGAAAAACTGTGCATTGCCCTTCAGTTTTACGCTTGTGGCTCTTTCCAGGTCGTCGTAGGTGATATGTGCGGTGTGTCGCAGGGAGCATGCTGTACCATTCTACATAGCGTTACAACCGCAATTTGTGAGAGAAAAGACCAGTTTATAAATTTTCCACAGACACAGGCTGACAGAATGGCGGTAATGCAAGGGTTTTTCAACATCGCCGGGTTTCCTGGTGTTATTGTGAGTCCTGGAGGCGATAACGCTCAACGTTTTATGAAGAGAAAAGTGTTTTATAGTATAAACTGTCAATTCGTTTGTGACCATCGTATGTTGTTCACCTATGTAGTGAGCCGTTGGTATGGGTCAGCCCACGACTCTAGGATCTTTGAAGAGTCAAATATTTGTGGACGCTTTCGGAGGAGAGAAGTTCGTGGAATTCTGTTGGGAGACCCAGCAATGGCCAGCATATAAGTGTACTTCTTATATGCTGATGCCCATTCAACAGCCTACAACAGACGCTGAAACCCGCTACAATCGTTCACAGAGGAGAACAAGAGGGGTCATTGAACGGGCTTTCGGTATTTGGAAGAGGGGTTCCCATGTGTTGGTAGCGGCAATCGTCTCCGTTGTTCAGTAAGTATAACTACATATATTCTAGCTATATGATTTACATGTCCATCTTGAATGAGCATAGTTATACACAGGTCAATGTTTTAGGAGGTCATATTCTCATGTCACGATATTCATTGAATACAAATACAATACAAATGTATTACTAAATAGTTATCTATTTCCAGATTTACCGGATTCTTTCAAATAAATTCAAATTTGTATTCAAAGATTCATTTTATATTCATATACAGTGAAACCTGTTTATAGCGACCACTTCTTGAACCACCAAACGATGTTTCTAGTGAAATGTGTTCGATGAATATAGATCATTCATACGGTTATTTGCTTTTGAGACGACACGACGATGGCTCTTTACGACCACCCAGCTTAAAGAACCACCATCATAAAACCCATATTTTTAAAATAAAATTTCGGCTATATCAGATTGCTAGTCTTAGAGATAGTTTTTTAATTCTATCTGGCCACGATCGAATTCTGGAAATTCTCTTATGCTATAGAATTATTTATTGAGTTGCGGCAAAATCGAAATCTTGGTCAACCCACCGCAACCACCCCTCCCATGCAGACCACAGTGCATCAACCTGTCAAATTCTTGGCCTTTATGAGACGCTACCAATGTTGCTCAAGTTGAGGTTAATGCATATATGCTTCTATTTCTCTTATAGCTGGACCAGAACATGGCCATCATTGTGGGAACAGCCTGCCTACACAATCTGGCTAAGCGGCGGTACGATCCCCTCCTAGATGATGAAGTGGCTGGCCATGTATGAGGTTCTCCCTCAGCAGGATAATAGAGTAGATGTCGACATGTGAGGAAACATATTTAGAGAAAGGTTCATACGGCAACATTTTGAGTGAGTAATTAGGTACAAAAATTCAGTATATCTCCCAATTTGTTTGATGGAATGCGACTAAATTTATCCTCTTAATTGCCTCTGTGATATCGTAAGCGATAATGTGCAATTTTAGCGACAAAGGATCTAGTGACATTAACCTGAAATCCATTGAAGTGGGTTGGGATGGTTGGTGTGGGGATGGGTAGGTCATGAAAACATAGGGATATTTTGTACATTTTAGTTTCCTTTATTTCACAATATTGTAGGCCTACTATAGGTCAAGGCACAGTCCTTTACGTTTCTCATTGTAATATGCAGTCTTGCTGCGCGCCGCCACTTGCTGTAGTGATATCAATTTCATCTTTGCCTCGTGTTCCTCTTGCAGGTAGCGCAATGCTTCATCAGCATTCTTCAACACCGGTGATGAGGGTTTCCTGGTGTTGCTAAAAGAAAGAAGAAAGGAGCTATATGTGATATCGCGCAACCCAGAATGCACGGTTGAAATGTTGCATTCATGGATCAGTCTAAATATAGTTGTTCCTAGAACCAAATCAAGCCAGAAAGATTGTCAATATGTCATTGTATGAGAGTTATGCTTACCTAGAAGACGTGTTATTCTGCGGCAAAGTGAAAATTGAATCATCGGTGGCGTCATTCACGGCGGGCGTCTCGGCGGCGTCATTCACAGTGGACGTCTCGGCGGCGTCATTCACGGAAGATGTTTCAGCGGCGTCATTCTCGGCTTCAACTGTTACCGTGCCAGAACTGCAAGATGGATATTCGAAAGCATAATATTTATCATTCGAAAGCATAAGATTTGTCATTCTAAAGCATAATATTTGTCATTCTAAAGCATAATATTTGTCATTCGAAAACATGTATGTTATTCTTTAAAACATTCAGGTGAGCTCAACTAAAATTCGTATTGTTAATATATTTTGTGAAATTGCAGCAATACAATGCTACTCTCTGCTAATCGCTTCTCTTTGTTAGTTAAAAAAACAGCCACATCCATGTAAATGCCAACTTTACTGACTATGCCGATTCCATTGCTACAGTAATCCAGATCATCCATATACACAGCACCTGTCTTTCAAGCCTAGTCTTGTCTGATAGTCCAACGGTGGCCTTTGTAGACAGGAGTGGCGGTATATTTGTATATGTACCACCCCAATATCCATGTTGTGTCGTTGACCAAAGGCGCAGCAGCGTTGAACAAAGGCGCATGCGCCAATATCAAATTGGATATTGGCGCTGCGTCTATGACGCGCTGATATCCAATTGGATATTGACGCTGCGCCTTGGTCAACGGCGCAAACCTGGATATTTGCGTGTTACATATATGCATGGCATTACATTATTTGCATCGACACGAGATCGTCCCCACATCTAGCGATTTCCGATCAGCATCGGATCACTGGCCCAGATTCACAAGCCCTATGGCAGATTTGGTCTAGTGGCGTTTGTGGTTTCGATGATAGGCGTAAATCGTTAGATGTGGTCTCGATCCCATGTTTATTATTTAGCTAGCACTGGATGAGAGGTAGCCTACCTGTTTGAAACGTCTGTATCACCTGTCGATGGCATTGTAGAGACACTTGGTCGAGGAACATCAATATCCTCTGGCACGACACTCGCGACATTTGCCTACTGGTCAATTGTAGCACAATCATCATCATATTTGTTATGAAATTGCTGTAAATCATCTACGATTATGTTTAAAATCTGTAAAATCTCCTGGTCTATATCACCAACGACAGACTTGCCGCCCCCGGTCTCTAGAATATCAACCTTCTTCTCTCTCGCTTTGGTCTTTGCCTTGGTTTTGAGTCGTCTCCAAAGCTCTTTCAACTCGTTAGCGGACGATTTGGCTCTATCTGGAAAAGCTGCTTGCATGTACCTTGCAATTGCCTCCCATGCTGCTTGTTTCTTTAAGTTCGATTGTGTGTCGCATTTTTTACCCTCTATTACACTTTTCCGATTTTTTATGAGCTCGATCAACATCATTCGCTGATCTGGCGAAAAATTGTCACTTCTTTTCCTCGCAGACATTGCTAAAGTACTACGTGT
Organism: Chaetoderma sp. LZ-2023a; assembly: GCA_034401795.1. Lineage (NCBI taxonomy): Eukaryota > Metazoa > Mollusca > Caudofoveata > Chaetodermatida > Chaetodermatidae > Chaetoderma > Chaetoderma sp. LZ-2023a. The sequence continues at coordinate 40,698,200 of CM067363.1, read as the reverse complement.
ATGTGAGCCTAAATGATTTACCATGTGCTGTCAACGACGAGAAATAGACCAGTCGAACAGCTACAGAAATAATGCGTGCAATATCCACATCTCCCACACCCACTCACACCAACCGACGCACGCATACGCATGCACATACGCACACGCACGCGCATAAAAAACATACACATGCACATGGCACCTCCACATCTACCCATACACGCTCATGCACGCACGCACGCGCGTAGGCCTACGACGCACGAACGCACGCACGTACGCACGCACACTGCCATTACTGTATGTACGTCTGTCTGTTAAGCTATCTAAATTATTTGCCCGCGCTGTCCAGCGAGGAATGGACGGGCCAAATAGCAGACGACACAAGTAGCGCATTGCCGAAATAAAGCGTGCAATACCGAGACAAAAGATTCACGGTCGGCGCTCTCGAGTTACACGGTGTCAGCTAATAAGCGGATTTTCTCCGTACGAAAATTTGGTTTAATACAGGTATTTTTCTAACCCTGGTTAAAACCCTATTTAAGGGTTACCCCCGTGCAAGATAATCGCACGATGATCACCTTTCGAAAATTCGGGCCTATATTTCTACAACACGACCCGTATATCCTTGGCGCCGCACAACTGTAACAGATGGACGGCTCCAAAGACAACTCTAGACAAACTTGAAGCATGCCACCGCAACCACCTTCCCAATGTCACTGGGCACCGATGGTCAGACAGCAGATTTGTCAATGATGCAGTATACAAGATGTGTAATACATCGCCGCTGTCCGAAAAGTAGCTCAGCATAGATCGTCCAGGTGTGGCATGTGCTACCGGAATGATGCAAGACACAACCGCACAAAAAGCCTAGGAATTCTCCCTATTGTGAGCCAGTAAATATAAAGCCGGGTGATGACGCCATTGTGTAAATTTGCTAAACACGCTGCGAAGTGACCTAAAAAATACTAAACTCATATCAAGAATCGTCCTGAAGAGGCTAAAGAGTGTGGCTGAATACATGACACATATAGTTTCTACTACCACAGCCGCAGATTACATTTATCATACATCATATATACCTAGAACGAGTATTAGTGCGTTCTGAATAGCACGCTACTAAACAAGCGTGATACATGTGCCGCAAGTTAGCAACATTTGATTTATCGTATAAGCCATTACACATTTTTACATCGACTTTTCTTACCATTTTATAGTATATTATGTGATAAAACTGTTTATCATATAAACAAAAGATTTTAGCACATACTATATTAACAATATGAATCCGGTTAATAATGCAGCGAAGTATTTTCATTGGTTATTAGCATGATAATGTAATTTTAATACGGCCATCCTCGCAGCATTGAATATCACGGTGCCGAAGTCTAGAGCTAGTGACGCACGTCATGACGTAACAATACCGCGTGTGACGTCCCATAGTGCATAAGATAGTTTTGCTAATGTATTGCTGGTTATATAACTAGGGCTGCGCGGTTTCGATATGACTTTTCATATCGGTTTTAACCGAATACTGGTTTTATGGACATGAAACAAAAAATTTAAATGATAAAAATTAGCACGAAAACAGAACGTATTTTCACGCCCTGATACATTCGTAACGTTTTACGCCTTTAAAGCTTAATATACCTTAGAATATCCATCATCGCGGGAGTGAAATTATTAATTAGACCGCCTAAATATTAAGCACAGTTAAATAAACATCGTTTATTTTGTCAAAATTAATCATAAATCAGCAAAACAGGTTGCGAAAAGACGTAAATCACGCGATTGTAATTAATTATGATGTAATTATCTCCCTTTCTTCTTTCATTTCCAATTCGGCTCGAGGACGAAATCATGCCTTGAAGAAAATATTAACTGTAATATTGCGATCGCGAATTTCATAAGTTTATATGATATTGTGTATAGAAGATAACGTTTTAAAAACGGTTTGAGTAATAATTTTATTTAAAATTATATCCTAATCAGCAAAATGTATTCAGCATTATATTCATTGGCGAGATTTTGATGCATTCGGGCGATTTAGTGTTTGGACGACTTTGCATTATGTTAATTAACCGGTGACGTAAATAAAATGGATGCCGTTGTTTAGAAATGTTTTCCCCGATACAAATTTTAATGACAAATTCCCACATTAGTATTGTGTTTTATATTGCAAATTTATCTGAGACTACCAGAGAAAAGACGAGTGGATATATATTTAATTAATTCGCTGCTTGATTTCTCTCGGCGTACAGCGAGTTACATGGAGTTACACAATATGCGCAATTGGGGCCACGTTCAATTATTAGTTGCCCCGAACATAGCTTAATGGAAAGTATGGCCATTATTATTCATTACGATTTTCATGCTCGTTAGTATCTTTTATTTTTAACAATCCTGATACGAAAAACCGAAAATATGTTCATATTCGGTTTTTCGATATTTATTTTTTATAATCGGTTAGGAAACCGTCAGTGCAGGATATCGGTTTTAAATATGTTATCGGTATATCGCGCAGCCCTATATATAACTAAATAAACCTAGAGCACCTTTTTCTCAAGTTTCAAATTGCAATTATGATATTTTTCGGTGTAAGACCTCTGGTATACTAGTTGCCAGGATGTAATTATCCACATTTGACAATCGGTGATTTACCGTACTGGATAATATGTCAAAATTTCAGTTTATATGAAAAATAGAATCGCAAACCCAGGCCCATTTAATATCATTATTATCAACCGCGTCGAAAAGTATCTCTTTGCACTTGTCAAAGCTCGTGCTCGCAACCGTGCAATCATTACACACATCGTCGACAAGAAAACGTAAACCACAAGTGCGCAAACTTTAATCAGATTGACTACATATTGCACACGGTGAATGAAAAGACGTTGCTCCGAAACTCCGTGACTCACGATCCAATAGTTGTACAGACCTTATTCCGACCTCAAACCCGTGATTACTCGATTACTGATTGACCAAATGTGCCTCATCCGCACGCGGACCATCAAAACAAAAAATCGAAGGCCAACCATGATCTCTCAAAACTAACTAACGACAAGGTCATCCGGGCATCGTATGCAGAGGGAAACACTAATTGAGCGTATGGCTAACCTGAACTTCAAACCATAGGTAAAGTCGTAGAATGTGTTGAGACATCCGCTGTTAAAACATCAAAGTAGCCAGAAATAACATTCAAAGGAAATCCTATGTCGATCATCCACTTGTTGCAAAGCTGTCTCAACACCCGCGGACACTGCGACTGAGCATATATCAACGTTATCGATATGAACACCAAACTGAACTAAAACAGAATCGCAATGAGATCATGTAACGAATCAGTGGATGATTGAATGAACTCGCCATCAAAACAGCAGATGACATGGTAAAGGAGATCACGTCCACCAATGATTGTCTAAAATTTTTAGAGCAAGAAAAGCAATGAAAATCAGCACGCCAGAACAACCACGTGCTGGCCATAACTCTGATAGTCACTTCATAGGCTCTGACCAAGGAGAGGTTAAAGCAATCAAAGAATAGTTCAAAGATCAGTGCACTGACGCAGAAGAAGAAAATTTTTCCATGTTCGTGAGTCAGCCAGCCACAGCACATATATTAGGTGCGGAAATTAGAAAAGTGTTAACATCTCTATTGAATGACCGCGCATGCGGGCATGACGTCCTTAATAACGAAGGAAAATGATGCCATTTCGACACAAATCGCACAGGTCATCAACTCTGCTTTTGGAAAACACCTCGCTATTGATGCTTTGGCACGAAATACACTCATCGCATTCCCAACCCCTAAGAAAACACACACACCTCTTTCAAACCTAAGAACAATAGAGCTTTGACAATTCTATCAAATATGGTAACATCTCATATCAAAGATAAGATTGACAAATTCACTGGAAACTCGCAGCGTGGGTTTAAGAGAGAACCTAGCTGCGCTGACATAGTCTGGGCACAACGGATGTTGACAGCAATTGGAGTCACTATCAAAGCATTTGGACTCATTCAAGATGGGAATCAACAGGTCAGGTACATTCGATACCATCAAGAGAGAATAGTAGTGTTGCTTGTTATACTGACAAATACTAAGCGAATAGACTGAACAATGTACGGAATCACAGTTACGAGGTACGTCACGATAATGATAGCCAATGAACGTGAATCCGGGTATCTGCACACCTGTTGGTCTCTCTCAGTTGATGCCATCACAGCTTATATGTATGGCAATACGATCATGACTTGCTTAACAAGATGACAGCCAGCAGTGGCTACAAATGGTACACTACACTAGACAAGTAATACACAGGGCATAATGATCTAATGGTCCCAGTGTACACGCACACATACATATCGGCGCCCAGTCATTCAGGTGACAATTCCCGCGTCTCGTAGTAGTATGTAGTGGGAAATGCTTGGAAAGATTAGCGATCCAGATAGTCAGTCAAATTCTAAACATTAGGCCACTGACCACTTTGGCGTGAGAAGTCAGCCGGCAGCCCAGCTGAAGGTATTTGACTAGAAAATAAACAGATACACGACAATGGTAATATAAAAAGGGCACGGCAAGAATGGTTGCAATTAGTGACAGAATACGGAATAGCATGCGTAGTATTGTCCTAGTGGCAGTTATTGGTAACATCAGCAATATCGGTGCTACCGGCAGCATACTACTACTACTACTACTACTACTACTACTACTACTACTACTACTACTACTACTACTACTACTACCACTACTACTACTGCTGCTGCTGCTGCTGCTGCTACTACTACTACTACTACTACTACTACTACTACTACTACTACTACTACTACTACTACTACAAATACTACTACTACTACTACTACTACTACTACTACTACTACTACCACTACTACTACTACTACTACTATCACTACTACTACTACTACTACTACTACTACTACTACTACTACTACTACTACTATTAGTACAACTACTACGTTATCCAGTCCAACAATAGTAGAGTGAATACGATTCAATACATCAGCAGTCACGTTCTTATAACGATTGAAAACCTAGATGACCGTTGTGATAGATGATACATGTAATAGTTGTACAGATTAAATAAGCTAATTCATGAATCCATTTCCTCATTCAATCATCTGAGGTCATAATCAAATACGCGACGTGTATGCTGACGTCATAAGCATGACGTCATGAATGATTCGATATCTCCCGTATTTAACTCTTTAATGACAAAATTTGTTTAAAAGTTAACATTTACTTATTGAATGCCCATTTGTAGGCCACGAGAAGAATATTTTTTTGACAATTGACCCATGGAATGACTGGCTCGGTTATCGAGCCAGTCATTCCAGTTGTACAATTTTCAAAAATAGTCATCTCTTGGCCTGCTAATGGGCATTCACCAAGGTCACTGTAGAGGCTGGGTTTGGCCGACTCCACCGTGAAAGGGTTAACGCTTAATAGTCAGGCACGTTGTACGAACTGTATCTTTTTCCATTTAAAGTAACATGCTGTTGACTATTTTAAAACTAATTTGCCTGGGTGTTGTTGCTCGCTATGGCAGCAACAGCAACCAGTCAAATTAGTTTCAAAATATTGAACAGCTCAAATTGGATTCAAGTTTATGCGCCTAGGTTTACTTTGAATTCAAACCTGGTAGGAATGAATAAATCCAATCTGAATTCAACGCCAATTTGATTCAACGTCACATTTCTCTAAGTCTAATGACATATACACAATAACTATAATTTTTCATTAACATGTTCCTGTCCTAAGAATGTTCCCGATATGTTCTTGTTTATTGACACACTCCACGTGGGCAACATTACGAGACGATAATGTTGAAGTACCACTTTAATGTGAGCCCTTACTTTTATCTCGAGTTATCGTTTAATATATGTAGACATGGCAACAAGCGAGATCTGTAAAACAAACTTATAAGATATATTGTTAATATGATAAATTAATGTCGTACTGCTATCGCTCGTGACAAATCAAACGACTGTTAATTAAGGGAGATCAACACTTGTAGTCCTTAATTCCTATCAAAAGTTATCTCCCTTGAAGCATTGTCAGCAATTTCATGTATGTTGATATTCATTATGATGGGGAATTGGTACACATCTTCCTACTATCAGTTCTCAATATGACAAAGTTACCTGTAGCTAATATAGTCACTTCCGCAATCGAAAATAATACCGATTCGTCATGCATAATTCATGACAGTTACTAAGGTGACACGCGTGCGCAACAGATGCTTGTTCATACTACCGTGACGCCAATGTGCATTTACTCACATTCTATATGTATGAAGTTACAAGTCTGACGTGCAATCTATATTCACGAGAGAGTCACAATGTGGACGCACCTTCTCCCCTGACCGTATCCTAAATGCCATCGACCCATTTCCGAAATTCTCGCCTTTAGGCTGACAGTCTATTCTTCATGCTAACCATGAGATAAGGTGATCGTTTGTATCAAGTCAACGAAACTTTCGATCAGACTTTGAAAATGCTGTCAAATCATTCATGAATATACGGCGTCCATTTAAACCTTATTCAACCACGTCTAGCAAGATAATACAGCTCTCCCCGCCCTAAGCTACCTCGCTCAATTTTCCCGCGAGAAGCTCCTTCATTTAGGAATACACATCATATAATGGAGCACCGCCGTATGGGTAGTTTACATTTTATCAACGAGCCATATGTGCTAATAATTATATCTAATTCTATATGACATATCAAGCAAGGAAATAGTCAACAAAATATACAGTGTCCAGTTCAGGGTGTGTGGATGACCCCGGGTGGCAGGGCGCGTTATACGATTAGCAGTAACGTATCGCGTCGCGGTCCTCCTAATTATTGGAGGGAAACACACTGTTGAATATTTTGAACATATTGGGAGTGCTCCTAAAGCCGCGGTCAGGTCGAGCTTGCGCTGCGACTCAACTAGTCGCCGCTTGATTTTCCAGCAACTATCGGCAACTCCCATCAACCGATTTAGTCTCCGACAGCTTTGACATGAGCGTACATGCGATCACTTTACTGTCGATCGCCATCAATCGCCGTCCAAAAAATCTGTAATCGCTGGAGTAGAGCATGTTCTATTTCTACGTTCGGTTGCCGTCAATCGCAGGCCAGTTAATATCGGCATGAGTGTAATTACGAGTGTCTGCACCTATTGTCGGTTGTAGGCATTAAGTACACAGAACTGATGGATAATAGAGTCAGTCATTATAGTGGTAAATTTTCAAAAATCGTCTTTTTATGACCAGCAAATGAGAAATGTAAACACAATTGCATATCTAAAAGGTGAATTACTTAAAGCAATGCCAGAAGATTATTTAATTTAAGCTAGCACATTCTCATAATTCATAGATCAGATCTGTCACTCAAACATCTGAAGACACAATCACATGATGTAACATCAACTGATGCTACTATAACATGACGTCACTAAAGGTTTGGCTTTTTTCGACATAGTTTGAATGTCAACTGATTTCGCATGATATTATATTTATTATGTCTGTACGGAAAATCAATCTATTTAAGTAGAGAACTTTTAGACCCGGAATGGATCTCTAAAGGTTGGTCATGTTCCTGTTCTTTTTACTACTCCTCGTTCAGTTTTCATCCAATTTAGATGAAACTTCAGACTACTATTATTCTAGGGATATGTACCAATATCCGTAAGAGAGCCCGATTTTCGATTCACTTCCCTGCTTGTCATTAGTACGGAGCAACACTCGTACATTTTAAAATCACTATTCCTCCGTTAAAAAGGAAATGTAGCTTGATTAAAGTTGAGAGGCATATACCACGGGCAACTCTTGAGATCATTATTTTTCAATTCACAGCCCTGCTGTGTTTCAGTAGGGAGCCCACTCTTAAATTTTAAAATCTATATAACTCTATGTCTAAAATCTATATAAAGTGTAAAATCTATATACAATTTGTGGAACGTTCGGGAATCGCTGTACACGCTTTCTCCTATTTATTTTTACTTCCTGTTTTTTTTGCTGAAAGATGTTATGCATGAGGATAGTCTTATTAACCTCAACCACCCTGGATTATTAGGCGCCATATTAGCAAAAGTCATGATCTACAATTTAAAGCGCATAGAAAAAGGAAAATACATAATTACCATAGGAAAGGGAAATATGCTTTTTCCGTTATCACATGTGTGTTTGAGACATGATGCAGAACAGATTATCTAATGATTTCTTGGATACACGAGATACACTAGGTCTACACACATTGTTAAGGAGATAATGCGCAACAAACATATATTGAAAATATGAAAAATCATTTTAAAATAATTACACGGCCTGTGAATTCATGCTGCGTTTCCAGTTGGCGTGAGCGCGCGTACACTTGGAAACGGGAAGCACAAGTAGTTGCTGATAATTGCTAGTAATCGAATCGTAGCGACATGAGCGCACGATAGTTGCTAGTAATCGAATCGTAGCGACATGAGCGCACGATAGTTGCTAGTAATCGAATCGTCGCGGCATGAGCGCACGATAGTTGCTAGTAATCGAATCGTAGCGACATGAGCGCACGATAGTTGCTAGTAATCAAATCGTAGCGACATGAGCGCACACTAGTTGCTAGTAATCGAATCGTAGCGACATGAGCGCACGATAGTTGCCAGTAATCAAATCGTAGCGACATGAGCGCACATTTTTTAGTCAGTTGCTGACAGTTCTAGCGCAGCGCGGGTCATTGTAACTCGACCAGGTCGTATCTTAAGCTGTTGTGCTACCCTCGCTGATAGTGGCGCCCTGGTCATCAGTTTGTGCAGCACGGGGTATGAGATTTGGCTGTATTGTCAGTGGTGATGGGTGTATGGCGTTATGACTCAATTCCTTCATTTTTTCCTTCATTCATTTTTTGTTTTTTAGGTCCTTTGTTCCTTCGTTGGTTCCTTCATTCACGCGTTCGTGTGTTCCTTAGTTCTTTCATTCCCTCGTTCGTTCCATCCTATTTTCATTTTCTTTTTTTCCTTCATTCCTGCCGTCTTCCTTCATTCGTTCCTTCCTTTATTCCTTTAATCATTCCTGCATTCGTCCCATTCTATTTTTCTTTTCTTTTCCTTCTTCTTTCCTTCCTTCATTCCTTTCTTTGTTCCATTCTATCTTTATTCATCCCGTCCTTCATTCCTTCGTTCCGGCTTTCCTTCGTTCCCCCTCCCTCCCTCCATTTGTTCCTTCCTCATTTACCCCATTATTTCCATCCTTCTTTCCTTCTTCCTTCGTTCCTTTGTTCCTTCGTAACTTCGTTCCTACGTTCCATCATTGGTTCCTTCCTTCCTCCGCCCTGTTCTTCTTTCATTACTTTGTTCCTTCGTTCATGCCTTACTTATTTCCTTCATTTCTTCCTTTCCTCCTTCCTTTGTGTCATCCGTCATTCCTTCGTTGCTCCTTCGTTGCTCCTTCGTTTCGTCCTTCGTTCCCTCACCTCGCTCTCGCTCTCTACCTCCCTCCAGCACATATTTTATCACTTCTTTCTTTCATCCCTCCTCCCCTCCATCCGTTCCGACCTCCGGCCTTCCTTCGTTCCTTCCCTTCCTCCTCACTTCCTCCCTTCCTTGCTTTCAAATATATAAATTGTTTAATTTTAGGCTCATGGCCGTGGAGGACCCAGAGAAGGGCCCAAATGAGACCCAAAAGAGGAATTGTAAATATATTTATTTTTGAAATCTTATTAATGATAGAATGTGTAGAAATAGCATTGTCGAAATTGTGCAGGTTACATTCAAACTGGAAACGCAACTTGACATGTAATATGATGTGATTCACGTAAGCTATGACTGCTTCATCGCAGGCTACATACATAGTGACTGTGGAGATATATAATTGTTGACGTTTCGACAGTATAGTCAATAATTACTGTCTCTACTTTTGGGCTTGGGGCCTGGGTGAATGTGTCCTATGGACACCGGTGTTGGTCACCGTTGGTTACCGCGTATACACGGACGTTTTGGTAACGCGTTTGGTCATTCTACGTTTTATTAGTAATATTTTATTGTATATGATAGGTTTTGAGAATTTTAAGGGCACAGATTTGTATTAGTGATGTGGTTTGAAATAATTTCTGCGCAGAAAATATTGTGCTTATATTTTTCAGGATGGAGTACTGGCACCAGGATGGAGTCCGTCATCTTACCTGAGGTGTGCTATGTCAATGAAAGCTACGGACACAGGTTTCCGGAAACAGCCATCCGGATTTTCTCGGGCGTCTAGCACACCTATGAAGGTTAATGTAGTTATATTTGTAACTGTATTTTCAATTGAAAATATTAACCTACGGCGGCTGACTAAGTAAGCAAAACAGTTGTTTTGCCATGTGCGCATATGCCTATAGGTTAGGAGAGACCCCACCGCCAGTATGCTTACGGCGTTACAGCTTTGAACGCATATCTCTTTGGTAGGCCTATGTTATCAAACGCTGAAAATAGCATGTGCTACTTGTGAAAAATTAAGTCTTGTTAACAACATATACTTAATCGAATATTAGAATACGAATTTCAGTCGTGTCGCCCCCCCCCCCGCCCATCCCCCCCCCGCCCATCCCCCCCCCCCGCCCCCCCCCCCCACACACACACACCCCACTCGACCACCCTTCTCGCGCCACCCTATCTCCAGCTACCGCCATGCCCTCTCACACCGTCTCAACCCCTTTTGCACCATGCCTAAAATGGATTTGTACTGCCAGATTCGTGAGTCTGCCTACTTATTTGTTGACAATATTTTTTATTTGAATGCGGATATGGTGACCAACGATTAATTACTGTATACTATGAACACTAACCGTTAGTCTAAGTAAATCAACAACAACAGCAACAACAACAACAACAACAACAACAACAACGACAGCGGCAACGACGATGACAACAACAGCTACTACTACTACTACTACTACTACTACTACTACTACTACTACTACTACTACTACTACTACTACTACTACTACTAGTAGATTATGCAGTATGCATTATGACTGACACCTCAACCTACCTGTGGTGTAATTGATCATGAAGTCGTATACTTGAGTGGTAGATGGGATCTCGCCGGTACTAATGGACACTTTTTAGACATCTTGCTCAATCGAAAATTACAGAAGACGGGTTACCTCAGACACAAGAGAGCCCGCTCTTTGAAAATTCATTTCTGTGTACCCTACATCGAGACATGTATTAATTCACCTTTCCAGATTATCCATCTATCATCTGACGTCATATGACATCATAATTAACTAAGTCACGTGTATGATGACGAGATAATCATTACTTCATAAATGATTATATTTGGCCCGTCTTTAAGTCTTAATAGTCTGACACATTGTACGAATTGAATGTCTACTATTTAATAAGCATCCTGTTGAATATTTTGAAAGCAACAGCGCCCAGTCAAATTAGTTCCAAAATATTCAATAGCTTGCCTGTATAGTCTACTGGAAATTAATAGTCGGGGAGTTCAGGAATCGATCAATCCCAACGCCAGCGAGGTGTGGGTATGGACACCGGTGTTGTATTAGTGCTTAGCATACAATGCTTCCAAAACAAAAAACGAAATATTTATAGCTAGTACAACTTTGAACACAATCTAAGAAATTTGCTGATGAATATTTTGAGCATAATTGGATTAGAAGCCATTGCTGCCTGCCTTAGGCAGCAAGGACTTCCAATCCGATTATGTTAAAAATATTCAACGGTGTGTTTCCCTTCAATAATTAGAGGACCGCGATGCGATACGTTAATGCTAATCTTATAACGCGCTCTGCCATCCGGGGTCATCTGTAGCTCGCTGGGTCGCGTCGGGTCATTGCAGGTTAGCTCCGGGTCTCGGGGTTACAGATTCAGAACGACGCTGGCCAGCAGGAAACAAAACCCGGCTTCTAAGGCCGGTGGAACTCAATCGTTCCGGTGGCGCCGTGCGACGAACGCCGCTAACATTAAATTGTGCAGTGTCAGCCCACGAATTTGTGTCACCGGAATGCCTGTCCATAGCAATTTCGTGATCTATGATACTTAGATAATACATAAAATAGAGACAGCCTGATGAACCTTTAAACGTGGAGTCACCGGAGGTACCACGCATACTCGCAGGTCCGCAGAGGTACCCCTGTGTCACTAATTAACTTAGTGTAAGCTAGTATACCTCTATGCTGAAAAGGAAAAGGAAAGAAAAGAAAATCCTGAGTGGTGATAGGCGTGTGCCTCACGCGGGCATTACTCCTGATGTTGTGTCTTTGGGTGTGAAGTTGTAGCCTCGCATGGGCCGCCGTCACTGGATCCTTGCGAGAGGCAAGTGCCTCGCGCCGGCCTCAGTCACAGGAAAATGCTGCCACCACATAAGCGAAGGGACAGAGAGGGTAAAAAAGAATCACTCTGTATTCAACCATAAGTGCTGTAAAGAAAAGACTGAAACTATAACTAAAATGTTGCGTGCTGTTTTATGTGAAGACGAGACGAGTGATTCCCGCAGGATTCCCAAGTCACCGTCTTATGTAGTTCCAAGATGCTGAATTAGTAGGTGCCGCTTTTATGTATGCGGGCCTTCTTCTGTGCCTATCCTACCTTTTAGTTTTTGAAGACACGAACTATTTTATGCCGCACGTGGCGGGAATCCTACCTGGCTTTGGATACATTGAGCGTACGTGTTACGTTGCAAGACGTCCGAACTCGGTGAGAATCCGGATGCCTTGCTCAGTAACCACATACAACATCACAGGACGATGGTTACCTTTATACACTGGCAGATAATTCCAATTGACGTGTCGTTACAGTGGAGATTAGAGAGAGGAATATCCACCGCAAATGTCCTTCCCGCAAGGGCGTGGCCGATTCCAACATCATGCCCAGACATGTGTACAGAATTCGGTGGAGATACGCATCTCATCCGGCACCACATCTTATGGAGCTAAGTTATTGACCTAACATTAGGTTTATATCCAAGTTGCCCAAATATGCACTAAGTTACATTAAGTTAATTAGTGATATCGTATGCTGGAGCCTCCTTTACAGTGGTACCTCTGCGGACCTGCGAGGCTATGTGGTACCTCCGGTGACTCGATGTGTAAAGGTTCATCAGGCTGTCTCTATATTATGTATTATCTAAGTATCATTGTATCACAAACTTTTACGGTTTGTTGAGGTATATGTAATTACTTTTACTTATTTTAGGTCACACTTCAAAATCTTGTAAGTCCATAGATCACGAAATTTCTATGGACAGGCACACCAGTGACACAAATTCATGGGCTGACACTGTACAATTTAATGTTAGTGGCGATGGTCGCACAGCCCCACCGGAACGATTGAGTTCCACTGGCTTTAGGAGCCAGTTTTTGTTTCCCGCCGGTCAGTGTCATTCAGAATACGAAACCCCGAGACCGGGAGCTAACCTGCAATGACCCGATGTGACCTGGCGAGCTACAAGTGGTGCCCAATGTGGGGCTCGACGAACAACAACATTGCGCAGTGAACTCACGCCCACACCATACAGCGAGCTAGAATCTCTTTCTCCATTCAGCGAAGACTCCCTCGATCAAGAGGTAGCCTCATACGATGGACCAAATTCTTGCATGCTCACCGACTATGTCCAAAATTCGAGAGGTGCGGAATTACCAGCACTGCATCTACAACAGTTCTCGCCCATTAGTGAGGGGACATCCCGCGATGCCTCACAAGTGGGAACTGAATTTCGCACACTTTCAGACATCCGCGATAGGCCAACACCATCAGGGCCGGACCATGGACGATCTCGACAAAGACCCATATCCGGGCAAACTTATTATCCTTTTCACCACTACTATTGGTGTATATGATAAAGAGCTGTATTGCATACTATACTACAAAATGGTAAGAAAATGTCCAATGCTGATGAAAAAATTAATAATGACGTTTATCTATAAACAAGCCTTCTAACCCGTTCCATATTTTTCGATATGAGCACACGTGCCATATTCAATGGAGTATTTTCATTGGCTGTTGAGTGCGCAAACCATTTAAATCGACCAATTAAAACATCGATTGATGTGAGCGTGATGCGTAGGAATGCCTATGCGGTACTGTTTTACTACGATTTGTTTACTACGATTTGTAATTCATGAAACGTTATCGCAAAATGTCATCGTTTGACAGTTTATCAGTCGGCAGCGGAGTAACGATTGATGGCCGTGGCTCTGCGATAGTCTTAGAAGAAAAGTGTAGTCTACGGCTGACATCGCCAGATTTTGTGTTTGTCACTATATTTTGCTGCGCATTCAGTATCTGTTATCAAGTAGTGATGCGTCACAGCGGCGGTATCGCTTTCACGAAAATCAGCATTGAGAAATCAGATAAAAGTCACATCAGCAACTATTGGCAAATATTTCAAAATTACAGTTTATATGATAAATACAATCTCAAACTCGGTCACTTTTCATACCACTATTATGAACCTCGTTGAAAATTATCAATTTTGCACTCGCTAAAGCTCGTGCAAACTGATAATTTTCAAGTCGGTCCATAATAGTTATATGAAAAGTGACCTCGTTCCAGTTTCTCTATATACGATAAATCAAATGTTGCCAACTTGCGTCAAATGTATCACTCTAATTTAGTAGCATGCCATTCAGAACGCAATAATGCTCGTTCTAGGTGTATATGATGTATGATAAATGTATTCTGTGGCCAAAATTTGTAGCCTCCCAAGGACCATTCTTGATATGATTTCACAGAATGCAGTTTTCTTGTGATCACTTCTTTAGCAAATTTATGCCATGACGTCCTCACCTGGCTTCATATTTACTGGCTCCCAGGAGGCACAATTCCTAGGCTTTTTTGTGCGGTGTTTGCAGGTGCTACCATACGGAATCCTCATGTACTCGGTTGTCCGTGCGTATACGTGCATAGCCGCTGTCACGTGAAAGACTATTGGTCATATTGGACATATATTTGGAAGGGGTGTGGGAATTACATCTCCCATTTTTTGTTATTTATTTCATTTTACCCATTTATGACCTGAATGGAGTTTATTTATTCATCTCTACTGTATTTTTCATTTTGTCACTCAGGTGTATTGCTATCTTTAACTATCCGATTTCTGCAGACAATATACTACATGTGTTCTTACCTCTGGATATACTGGATATTTTTGAAACAGTTTGATTTTAAGTTGTTGGTGTGCTTATGTGCTATGCCTAACACATTTTTGCCTATGCCTAGCCCATTTCTAGCTATGCCTAGCCCATTTATAGTGTTAGTGAGCAAGAATTGTCATGTGGTAGAAGCAGTGAATGAATATCTCAAGATGATCACTTCATATCATGTCTAAGATGTTTGTGAGTTATATATATAAAGCATGGCCACAATGGAGGAATCCAGTTTTAGTTATGCCCCGCCCATCACTAACTAAGCTCCCACTCTTCACCGTATTGGCACTGATCGATCCATGGATTTTCCGGCGATTTCCAGAAAACTATCCATGTAAGCTGTTGTATATTTGGAAAGTAATTAGACGAGGTGCTGTTGCTGCTTATGGATGGCAGCAATGCATTGTCACTGTCCATAAAAGTCGCCCAGCAAAGTCCATGGAACACACCAGCTCAGGATATTGAAATTCGCCCTACTCGGCGTCAGCAAACATAAAGCCAGGAGAGGACACCATTTGATACATTTGTTGTGCTCGCTACGAGGTGACCTCAAGAAAGCAGTGATCGGTACAGTCAAATCAAGAATGGACCTGAGAAAGCTAAGGATCTTGGTTGAGGATAAAACGCTGTGGTCAAAAGTGAAGGAGGACTGATTGCAGCTGTAGAATGTTTACACTACTACAGCCGCAGAATACACGAATCGCTTTAGCAATTAACTCGCTCAAATCGTTTATAAAATAAATCTGCATCGCTAAATTTTTCTTACCCTTATATTCTATTCTGCCTATGGCAGCAACAGCACCCAGTCAAATTAGTTTCAAAATATTCAACAACATCTTTATTAAATAGTAAATACATACAATTCGTACAACACACTTGGAAACGTCCATTAAGCGTCTATGTCGGACTTATCTGCACCATGTATGACGTCATAGACTATGACGCCGTCCTACATATCATGAAATTGATTATGACGTCATATTAGAATAACACCATCGAGCATGTTCTTTAATATGATGAGCTGGGTATCAAATAGTGAAACGTGCATTGTAATTCCAATATCATCATTTCTCGAAAATAGTGCCTATACGTTAACATATCAATTTCATATCAAACATATTTACCTCACAGGTTATTGCCATGTGAAGTATAATAGAGTGGCTTTTTATGTGTTGTATGTCGTTCGGTGTTTCCTCTGTGGCTGGTTGTGTGGTCTCTTCGGCCGTGGGTATCTGAATAAGAAGTCAAAGTAGCGGTAGTCAAGCCGGAATAAGAATGAACTGTTATTTCTCTGGATGATTCGAATTGTTTATTTTACTATTAAGTTAAATTTAATTAAACTAAATGCTGATAATAAAGATCATTTAGAAATTATTAACAACTAAGTATTCTCAATGCAATGTAAATTATAAACCTCTTTACATAGATGATAATATGTACACACTTATTATTGGTAACGAACATGCTGGCTAGTTTAGAAAATCATTTGAGTAAAGTTGTTGCTGCCTAAACTATCCAGCATGGGTACAAATATTCAAATCCTAGCAGCATTAATCAGCAAACAAGAGAGATAATAATGGACACTATAATTATCTCCCTTTGATTTTCACAAAATATGTGCACCAGAGAGAATATATTGTAGATGCATATAAATGTTCATTCTAAGTTATTATGTACAGAACAAGACAGAAATGGCTGTCAAATAATTTTCAAACTATGGGCATGGTCTTTAAATCATAACTGCTTTAAGTACTGAAGTAAGATTAACTCGTAATATAATACGGGGGATAATTCAATCTTGACACATAAGCTATCTCCCTTTTTAATTTCAAATATATGTATAGAGTAATAGCAGAATAATTCAACACATTTAAGTAACACGAGGTATTGCACTCTATGGGACTAACCAGATGTTATGACTATTTTGAAAGCAACTGAACTGGCAACCAGTGTTGCCTATCTCCAGATGAAATACAGGCAAATTGTTTTCAAATATATGCATATATAGATTGGCCCAGAAGTAGTGATTCATAAGAGGGATGTGATAATCTAACTTATAGGACAGTCAAAATGCTTTCAAAATCTGAAATATTTATGGCCCTGAATCGATTGCAAACAGTACAGATTATGATTATTTTGAAAGAAAAATAACTGACCACTAATTAAGACAAGTAACTAGTCTATGAACTGAAATCTCCTCAGCTCTCTAAATATTCCACTTTCTACAACTTACATAAGGAGAGCTGCTGATGATTTTGTAACCAATATTGAATTTCTGTGGATTAATTGTTTACAAAATCTGCAACAGAAGGCTAGGCTACAATTTCTATTATTTGGTGTGCAGATATTGGACAATGAAATAATAAGCCAGCCTTGTTGTACTTAGTATGATATTTTCGTTTTATACTTTCACATATGCCAACGAAGTTGATCTGGTAGATATTTTGAAAACAATTTGATTTAAACTGGTAGACCTCAGACAAAACCTCTCATTTGGAATACCGAAGAAAATAAGTAAGACTATTAAAGAATACATTACTAGTACACTGAGTAGGCGTCAAACTACAATGCACGCACGCACGCACGCACGCACGCACGCACGCACACAGAGACACATACACACACACACACACACACGCACACACACACACACACACACACACACACACACACACACACACACACACACACACACACACCCACCCACCCACCCACCCACCCACCCACCCACCCACACACACACACACACACACACACACACACACACACACACACATATATATAGCCAGTCATTCCAGTGATACATTTAAAAAAATAGTCTTCTTTTGGCGTGCAACATGGACCTTGCTCACCACCACCAGATGCCTGATTTGTCCGCCAAATACGACTTCAGTGGTGAGCTTCAGAAAATACGACTTTTGAAACTGTACCGCCGGAATGACGGACACGATATCCGAGAGAGTCGTTCCAGTGGGCAATTCTCATTATATAATATATTCCTCGCCTGCAAATGGGAATTTTCTATGAAAAAATAGGAATTTTCTTGAATAAATTTGAAGTTTTTAGAATTACTTTGCGGTTCTGTTATGATACTAAAAGGTTATTTGAAAACAAATTGTATTCGTGGATGTACGTGCCACTGCAGATTATCCGAATCGTGGAAATTTATCGTTATTCCCTCAAAGACCGTAGAAACCGCTTGAATTCATTTAGATCAATACGTCTATCCACGCCCGCAAATTCCTCAAACAGTTTCTTCATGGTATATTCGTCCATTGTGCCTTCCATACCAGCCCTGGCGATGGCCTGTTTGAATTCAGCTAGTGTCATCGTCATATCTGGATTAGCCACAACATGTGCGTAGATTTCCTCTGCTCTGAAAATTAAATAAACATATATCATCACAGTGCATGTGTCCTGTTGTTGCGCGTCACGACAGGCCGCGGTGAATGGGGTGGGGTGCGGGGAAGTTGAAAAATTGAATTGTAAATAGACGATCTGGAACGAAGTCCCATTTCATATCACCATTATCATCCGATTCGAAAATGATCACATTGCATGCGCTTTAGGTTGCTAATAGTGATTCTATTTATCATATAATCGCACTATTTTGAGCTGCGTGTGTTCGTCCCTGCGACTACATCATTTGCTAAGACCAATGTGTCACGAGATATGATGACAAACATAACATCGTTATTTCTAGCTCGAAATTACTTTTATTGCTTTTAGAATTTCTGCTCGCACGCACGCACGCACGCACGTACACGCACACACGTGCGTGTGTGTGTACATGCGCGCGAGGCATGTGGCTTTATTACGCATTATATAACCAATGAAACTATTTCTTATGCGTTATCTAGTCAATGAAAATCTCCAGTTGAATATTATACGTATCGAGAAATATGGAACAGGCTGAAAGTCTTGTTTATCTGATAAAATCCGCAACTACATGTTAATGTGGTTGAACTACTCAAGAGTTGCACTGCCCCACACACACCCACCCTCCCGCAACAGCACCCCACCCACACACCCGCTATATATATGGGACAAATCGTCGACGTGAGCTGCCTTTTCCTATCGAATGCATCACACTCTAGTAGTAAATTCTAAATACTTACATTGAACATATCATTAGATTGAACAGTCAATCTAAGAAATAACCCCTCAATGGCAGAATTTCTGTCGGTAGCTTCATGGCGAAGAAACAATGGCATATGACCAAAAAACAATCTTTTGCGCAGCGTTTATTACTGATGCCCTTACGCTCGTCACCTCAGAATGTATATCGCTCATTTTTCCTTTATTCTTCCATACATCCTATTTTTAAACAGACACGCGTATTTAGTGTTATGTTAGGTGTAAAGCTATGCTTTATGAACGTTCATTTATACAGCAGTTATTAAAATATCTGCCGCACTACCGGATTTCGAATTCTCTTCTTACGCGCTACTTTTAGTGTAGACCCAGTCTGTCTTTTCTAGGAGAACCACAAGCGGATACTTCAAAGGTTCTACTGATGTACTGAGCTTAGATTTCTGTCATTGTTCTCCTCTTCGAATATTCCGCCGTTAGTAGGTGTATCAGGATCACGTTATTAAATCATGTCACTCTATAGCAATCTATGATGACGTAAACTTAGCTTGGTGTACCTTTGATATATTATTCATTAATACATACAATTCTCAGTTTTGCCTGAATGCAATGTATTTACATATACCAAGACATATTTTCAAATAAATGTAGGCAATTTGGAGCATATTGTGTGTGCCTGATTCAAATGTATTTTTGAATTATGACATTTTAAGCAATTATATGGATTTTATATCTGTAGCTTACAGGTTTTTAGCTTGTGTGAGAGATAAAAAAACCTATCACAATCACCGCCACTGTCTCAGTGTTGCACTTTGTATTTTATAATGTTCATGGGATTTATTTGATTAAGCGGCGATAGACCCCTTTCCATGAACTAATGCAACACTTCTATGACCACACAGAATAACGCAATCAACCTTTAAATGGCATAATAATCAAATAGAAAATGAACCATGACAGTGTTTAACTGCATTTAACTACCCTGATATAGTCCTTTCACTTAAAGTACTGGGAGTGGTATACAACCAAATATGGTCGAGTGGATACAACAATATAATGGATTTTTGTAGACTGACGACCTGGCAATATGGGGATGCCACCGAAGCAGATTATAAAATACAGGAGGGCATGAATAACCTACAACAATGGGCAAAGGATTGAGAGCTAGTAGTCAATGAAGTTAAAGCCCTTATCCAGTATCTTCTCACTCATGCTTGGAGAGAATACCCTACCACAAATCGGCACATTCAGCTTTTTTAGATCAATCTAGATTACCTCCTGACATGAAAGCCCTTTATTGAGATGATGGAGGTGAGGGCCATCAGACAGCTTGGTGTTACGAGATTCCTCTTGAGAACCACATGGCGATCAAATTCCAAGATCATGAGAACTGTCTATACAGGTGCTGTACAAACTGTGTTGGAGTATCACTCACACCCTTGGAACAATGTGTCAAAGATGAACAAATCAAATCTAGACAATGTGCAAAACCGTGGACAGAGAGCATACTTGGTGCAATAAAAATTACACATATACCCATGAAATGGAAACGACCAACCACTGGTAACCTGAAGGGAGAACGAAATTTCTGATACAGGATGAATATTTCAAGCGACTCATGGAGTATCCTCTTCAAATGAAGTTGCAGGCTCTAACAAAGAACTGACTGAAGCAAGAGCGCAAGACCAGCTGAAGAAATGCCAGGAGAATGTAGATGTTGTCCAAATAATCCAGATCACTGTGAGATTCTGACACACCAGGTGTGGTCTCCAGAACTACTCTGTGTCGGAATAAGGGCCAGCGCTTCTGCACTCGCTGGAAAACAAGAACAGATTGATGCCACACACAAAGCCCTGGCACAGCAAAAAAATCTACCAGAGCCATAAGAGACAGCGGTGTCTTCAGCCAACAGACAGGAATACCTTCTGAAACCATCTCTGTACCCAGTGGGTCCCACTGTTCCAACATCAAAGTGGAAATAATTGCCCTCCATGTAGTAGCTGACTGCCTGATGGGGGTTCCTGAACACACTCTCATATTAAATGATAAGGTCACTGATCAACAGTACGGGTGGAAGGGTTGTGAATATAAAATATACTGCTCTTTAGTCTATTGCCAATTTGCATCTCATCACGTTCAATTGTTAAATGTCAACTTCTAAGGGTTAGGTTTGGCAAAATGTGATCTCTCATGGCATGGCATTTGTGAAATTCCATGCATAAATGATCAGAATTGGCAACATATCATCGGTCAGTGTTCAAAGGTGGAAACAAATCATGTTTCTGGGTAGAAATATTATTTTTTAGCATTAAGAATTTGAATTGTCTTTCAGTACTTAGAATTGACAACAGATCAGCTTTTCTCACTCACAAATGGTAAATGTCAACATTCAGGGGTTAGGTTGGGCAAGACGGTCATCTCTCATGGCATGGCATTTGTGAAATTCTATGCCTCAATGGTCACGATTGGCACTATGCCATCATTCAGTGGTCAGAAGAGGTAATAAATCATGTTTGAGGGCAGTACACTTGTCAGCACCAAGAATTGGCCAATTATTGTTTCAGGGCTTAGAATTGACAACAAAATCAACTTTCCTCACTCACAATTGGTAACTGTTATCTTTGACGGTTTAGGTTTGGGAGAAGGTCATCTCTCATGACATGCCTTTTTTGAAATTCCATGCATCAATGATCAGATTTGGAACATGACATCCTTCAGTGTTCAGAAGTGGTAACAAATCAGGTTTCAGGGTAGAAATATCCTTTTTCAGCAATAAGAATTGGTAAATTATTGTCTTTCACTACTTAGAATTGACAACAGATACCACTCCAGGTACATTACATTTAAGTGAAAGTGTATCAGGGTATGTAAACACACATTAAATAATGTTGTGGTTCAAATTTGATTTGATTGTTATGTCATCTAACGTTTGATTATGTTGGTTTGTGTGATCGTAGACGTGCTGCACTAGTTCATGACAAAGGGTCCATCATCGCATAATCAAATAATAGCAATGAACATTATAATATATAGAGTGCAGCACTGAGACATTTTTATAATTACTTAAGATGTCATAATTGAAAAATAGATTTAATTCAGGCACACACATGTACGCGCCATGTTGCCTACATTTATTTGAAAAAGTGTATATGTAAGTACATTGCATTCACGCAAAAATGAGGGTTGTATGTATTAATGAATAATATACCAAATGTGTGTGGATTATCACCTACCACACGAAGCTAAGTTTATGCCATCATAGATTACTATATCATAACATGATTTAATAACTTGGTCACGATACTCATACTAACTGCAGAATATCAGAAGAGCAAAACGACACGAGGAAATGACAGAAATCTTAGCTCAGTATATCATTTTAAAATATTCGCATGCCATTCTCCTAGACTAGATAGACCGGATCAACACTAAAACTAACACGTAAGAAGAACATTCCAAATCCGGTAGCAGGGCAGATATTTTAGTAACTGCTTTACAAATGAACGTTCATAAAAGCATAGATTTACACCTAACATTAAACAAGCGTGCCAGTTTAAAAATAGGATATAGGGTAGCATAAAGCAAGAGTTACCGATTTAATTTCTGAGCTGACGACCGTAAGGGCAATGTGCCCGATCATTAAATCAGTAATAAACGCGAAGCAAAAGAGTGAAGGTTATAACCAATAAAATTATATATTTCCCACTGTCCGAATTGTCTAGATCTTTTCTTGGTAATATACCGTTCCTTCTTCACCATAAATCTACTCACAGAAATTCGGTTCCGTTTTTGCCGAAGTGCACACACAATTTTTCTTAGATTGACTGGACTAAGAATAAGGAAAATTAGTTACCTATCCGTGATGTAGACATTGTTTGAGAGTGTGTGTCATGACTACCTTGCTCACTTCCCAACACTTACTGACTATCGCTGGCAAAGGCAGGCTGGTCAGTCCTTGCGGAGTCAAGTAACAGCACTGATTTGTAGACCGCTGGTATAGACTGTCACGAAAGCTATCATCAAACATTTTTCTTATTATGAATTATCTGGATCGGTACAAACATTTTTGCAAATATATTGTATAAGTTGAATCTGTTTTCAAAGTGATTGCAGAAGTACGTATGCCTACCTTTCGTCCGTGTAGTCCCTCCACAAGGCAGCATATTCCAACTCAGATAAGCAGCCATCGTTATACGTATCATAGCATTTCAAAAGTAACTTTACAATCCACAGGGGAAGATCAAGACCCAAATCCTCTTTCATTTTCCTTTGAAGATCTTCCGCCGTCAGAGGGCTGCAACATACAGAATTAGTACAGTTTAGTACATTTAAGCTTGAAGGTAGTCCATGCGCTCCAACCATTAATAATTTAACTCGTATTTAAGTGTAGAAGAATATTTGAAAAGACGCAACTAGTCTATTACAAGATGCAATCACGTATGTAGATTCCAGCCCACATTCCCGCTCTGTAGAGCTCAGTGACATTTAAATCATGTGTTAAAATCTCTGCTCGGCTAACCTACGAGAGGAATCATTTCTCGCTATGCGGCTTATCCTTCGCCAATTTCTAGATATGCCTCGCCTATTCCTCGTTATGCCCTGCCTATTCCTCGCTATGCCACACCTATTGCTCGCTATGCCTCGCCTATTTCTACCTATGCCCCGCCTATTTCTAGCTATTCCCCGCGTATTTCTAGCTATGCCCGCCTATTTCTAGATATTCCACGCGTATTTCTAGCTATGCCCCGCCTATTCCTAGCTATGCCTTGCCTATTTTCAGCTATGCCCCTCCTATTTCTAGTTATGCCCCGCTTATTTCTAGCTATGCCCAGCCTGTTTCTAGTTATGCTCGCCTATTTCGAGCTATGTCCAGCCTATTTTTAGCTATGCTCCGACCACGTTGTACCTGTTTGCCTCGATTGTAACTGTTAGAATCCCACATTCACAGAATCTCATTTTCAAGAAAAATATAGGCGGAAGTGTTGAATATATTGAAACAATTTATCTGGGAACTGGTGCTACATAGTGCGGTAACAGCTGCCTGTTAAATTAGTATCAAGATATTCAACACAATGTTTATTACCTTGTAGATTTACTGAATACATACAATTGAGACAGTTACTATCGGGCCGTTGCCCCTTTCCTGTCGGTACTCTAAATATGTTACCATATACTTGATGGGCATAGCCACCCACCCACCACTCACCCCACCCCAATCCTGCCCACCGCCAGTTTTCTGGCCTCAGCAGGTTGACAGTGTCTGTGTTTCAGTAGTAGTTTTAAGAAAGATAAATATATGCTTATGGCAAATGCTTATAGTTAAAGGAGATGCATTAATCGATTTCGCCGCGGTAATTTTATATTATCACAATTAGTACAAATTGCTGCTGATATTGTTTATTGAATAATCATCACGTCTTATATTTGGCTCGAGAATTTTGATCATACATTAATCAGGAAATTAGAATAAAGTGACTAGTATTGTAGCTATGCCTCCTCCATTTCTAGCCACGTCTTGTCCATTTTAGCAACGTCTCGTCCATTTCTAGCTGAGCCTCGTCCATTTCTACCTATGCATCGTCCATTTATAGCAACGCTTCGTCGATTTCTAGCTACGCTTCGTCCATTTCTAGCTATGCCTCGTCCATTTCCAGCCGAGACTCGTCCATTTCAAGCTACGCTTCGTCCATTTCTAGCTACGCTTCGTACATTGCTAGCTACGCCTCGTCATTTTAGCTACGTCTCGTCCATTTCCAGCTACGCCTCGTCCATTTCCAGCTACACCTCATCAATTTCCAGCTACACGTCGCCCACTTTATATGTGTGTTGAATTAGATTCCTATACTGTGAGCTCAGAATTACCAGAATCCCAATTTCAAGGTAACTATACAGGACAGCTCTTGAATATTTTGATCCAAATTTGATGGGCTGCTGTTGCTGCATATGGTAGAAACAACTCCCAGTCAAATTAGTTTCAAAATATTCAACATAATTTTTATTAAATTGCAACGTCACCATAGACGTACACTTCGTATTGAAGGAGTTTTCGAGTTGCATGACGGAGAGAGATACGCCAATATTATTGTGACGTCCGCTAATATGCGGCACACATGGTTGTGACGCCAGATACGTGAATGGTATATGGGACCTCTCCATTTAAAAATAGTTCCACCTACTCGGGTTAAGAGTCAACCTGGTCTTGGCTGGTTATATCAAGCTTCATTTGATCAAGCATAGATTTATAATCAAGTCCCGATGAGTTGTTATACGGCTGAATCATTGAGTGTACCTTGTCACCTGCTATGTCGGCTGGGTGATTATATTTTATGAAAATTAATGAAGACCTGCTTTTAAAATGTATCTTTATCGATGCCATTATACAATTTAGCCATGTAGCAGTTGTAGACATATTCAGTACTATTACACAGATTGTGTATAACGTTATAATGCTTTCAGTCTTGTATACAGTTTTAACTAATCAAAGATGAAATCTCATTGCTGAAATGCACAATCGCTACACGCTATTCGAATGGCTAATCATAACTCGCCGGTTTTAATTTGCAAACTGACAATACACAATACACATTCGCACCTGGAAACATCACGAGCCATTTTCAATTCGCAAACGCTACCACTCGATGACGGCATGTGCGCGAACAAAGCTTACGGGTAAACAATAAAGAATTGCTCACGGGTAGGCCTATGTTTGAAGATCGTCGTCTCAAGCATTGGGCGACCTACGCCAGTTTTCTCTCATCGAACGACATAGAGTTATTCATGATCGAGTATTCATAAGGTATTAATGAACTCAAGATTATTGTGAATGATATGTTGCCATTCACTGTTCGAAAACTGGTTACCTCGTTTTTCGAACACTGAAGGGCATACGCTCATTCATGCCGTGAAACTGCGAAAGCGTGTTTGGGATTCGCTGTTCGAAAACCGGTTACTTCAGTGTTTTAACAGTGAATGGTATAAAGAAAATATTTCATGCCAGCTTAACCGTGTCCACTTCACGTCAAGACAAATGTAAACCTGATGAGGTGTCCAGGCTCTCGTAAGTAAAGTGCCCATGGTAGTACCAAGATGTCTGTGGTACAAAAATATATGGCGCGCTGCAAGGAAGATTACGATGAGGAATTTTACATATTGCCCTTGTCCAAGATTCAAAGGTGTGTAGCTTATCTTTAATATTAGAAACCGATCACGCAGCAAGAAGGTGGCGATGCCATGAACACGGATTCTGGAGACGGTCACGAGTTCAAGTAAGGAGCAGCAAGAGGAATAGTGTAGGGTTGTGAAGATAAACACCAGAAGCTCTCTAATCAACGGACAGACCTAAAGAATTGTTGTGATGTTGATATATTGTCAAGCTTTGAAAGCCTCAACCACATAGGGAACTATTATTTTAGTAGATTGACTGCATAGGAGATTCGACCGCCCAATAAGCTGACAAGGGTGGAGAAAGTTCAAGGCAATGGTATCACGAGATGAAAATATGTCACCCAACAACGATCCGTTGGCTTCAGGACGCATTGACCCCATCGAGCTGAGCTATGGATGGCTTATCTCATGGCTGTCCTAACACGCGGGATTCGTTCACTATGCTGCACTCTCCCACATCAAAGAGTTTGTCAAAGATAAGCTTGATAATGTGTGCACGGCTGACATGCGCGTGGCTAGAGTAGGTTACCGGGATATGAACGCATGTTATAAAAGTAACGTATTACTCATGCTTCCGTCGTCGGGTCCGTCTGTCTGTATATCTGTCCGTTCGTCCGTCCATCTGGCTGGCTGTCTTTACATTGGAATAAAATACATTGACACATGAATTTAATTAAAGAGAGAGAGAGAGAATGAGGGAACGAGAAAGAGAGAGGGAGAGAGAGGGGTGGAGAGGGAGAGAGAGATGGAGAGAGAGAGAGAGAGAGGGAAAGAGAGAGCGAGAGAGAGAGAGAGGGAGCGAGAGAATGGGAGAGAGTGTGAGAGAAAGAAAGAGTGAGAGAGAATTTAAATCGCAGGTCAAATGGTTAAATATCTAGATCACGGGCTATCTACGTGCACGTTGGAAAGCACATTCTTAGCTATAATGGGAGAATACAGGACGGTGGAATTACCAAAATCCATCAAGTACAATCATATTGCACGAATTTGAGATTCAAGTTAAATAGTCACATATCTAGGTCACTTTTTGACGATAATTCGGGAATGCAAGAAGGTAGAATGACCAGAATTGGCACATCCATTAAAATTGCAGTAATAGAGGAATATATTTTTGGCTACTCCCCGCCCACCTCTAGCTAAGCTCAACCCACACCTCGCGCA
This sequence comes from Chaetoderma sp. LZ-2023a, assembly GCA_034401795.1. Lineage (NCBI taxonomy): Eukaryota > Metazoa > Mollusca > Caudofoveata > Chaetodermatida > Chaetodermatidae > Chaetoderma > Chaetoderma sp. LZ-2023a. The sequence goes on along the minus strand of CM067363.1, from coordinate 40,670,667 downwards.
GTTTGGGATGAATCGATCTGTGCACTCGCTGAATCGCAATTTCCAGAAATCATTCACTGCGCCAATGGAATGTCTGCGCACATCTACGTCCTCGGTTCAAAGCCACTCTGTTAGGATTCGGTGAAACTATCAATCGTGTCTCGAATACGTGCATTGGTAACATAAACACAAAGGCATGGGTCAGCTACTGTTACAGGTGCAACCTACTTTTCCTATAGAATTGCGGCTGCCGAACCAACTCGCCTATTCTATAACTAGTACATATATGTTGTCGCTTCCGTACACATGTGTGACATCTTGCTGGTTACGTGACTTTAGCACAAACAAGACAACACACAACCCGCACCACATTGTTCAAGAAGAATAGACCTTCTCTTGCCGATTTCACGTGAGATGAACATGAGAACCATATGTGTTGTATAGAATTCTATTTTATCCTTATCAACTAACTAATATGTTTGTTGCACTTGGCTTTGGATATCTGTAATGATCTAGCACAAACTCATAATGTTTTGATTGGTCAAGATATTGCAAATTATAGAAGTTCATCGTTTAAGTTGTGCACTCAGGGCAGATGTAAAACATCACACCTTTGGCACGATATTCACCACATCTTAGTACTCAGGTACTACGATATCTACATGCTGATATCCGGTAGCACTGATTACACGTTTTTACACACTATCATTTTTATTGTTTCATAGGTAAAAGTACTTACTATTCATCTTGTGGCTCGTTTGGCTCTTCTGGTTTTCCTCCGGGCCGTCCAATGGATCCTCCGCCCTTGGCCTATAAATAAATTGTGAAAGATATAGAACAAGAATGAAATAAAGAAAGCTATGTAATGAGAAAGAAAAAAATGAAAGAAAAAAGGCAAGAAAGAAAGAAAAACATGAAATAAAAAACGAAAGAACGAAAGAAAGGAAAAAAGGATGGAAAGAAAGAAAGAAAGACAGAAATAAAGAAAGAAAGAAAGTAATAAAGAAAGAAAGAGAATTAAAGAAAGAAACAAACACACAAACAAACAAACAAATAAAGATAGGGAGAGAGGGAGAAAAAGAGACCGAGAGCGAGAGAGAGAGAGAGAGAGAGAGAGAACCATACTGAGATAAAAGATAATAAGATACTAAGGTACTAAGATACATACTAAGGTACTAAGGTACTAAGAAAGAAACAAGGAAAGACAGAAAAACGGACAAAGACAAGAAATGAGCAAAGAAAGAAAACAAATAGAGAACCAATAAGAAAATAAAGAAAGAAATATAGAAATGTGGAAGCACATGACCTATGAAAATGTGAATCACGGAAATAAAGAAACAAAGTAACAGAGAAGCAAATACTCACAGGAGCACATGCTTAAAGAAAGAAAGAATCAAAGAAACAAAGAAAAAATAAGAAATAAGAAAGATAAAATGGGAATCCATAAAAAGAGAAGCACAAAACAACGATTCAAAGAACAAAGAAACACATGAACAAAGCGCACGGTGTCAAAGAAACCAATAAACAAAGAAAGAACGAATCGTGGAATCAACAAATAAATAAGCACGAGCATCTACAGAATGCACTCCGTTATTTCGAACATTTTAAAATGTGGTTGAGGTGTCCGGATTCTCCAGGATTTTATCGATTTTTGTCTGATCATGTCCTTAGTTTTGGAATCCTAGTGTATGATCACACCCTTTCTAGTGATACGAATTGAGCCACATTGTATTACTAGTTTTATGAGATATCCATCGATCCAGAATTTGAACTGATGCGGATCCTGATTCTGTTAACAAGATCATGGCAAAAGTACATAACTCATATTGTATGGGTGGGTGGTCGAATGGACGGATCGATGCATGGGTGAGTGGGCCGGTATGTGGGTGGATTGGTGGGCGGGCGAGTGGGTGGGCGGGCGGGCGGGTGGGTGGGTAGGCGTGCGGGCGGGCAGACAGGTGGACGGACATACGGACGGGCGAATACATGGATGGACTGACGGATGGATGGATGGATGGATAGATGGATGGACGGACGGACGGACGCGCGGACGGACGGACGGATGGACGAACTGTGGGCGGGCAGCGCTGCGGGCGGCGAGTGGGTCGGTGGACGGGCCGGATGTGTGGATAGATGGGTACGTCGATAGGTAGATGGATGGATGGTTAGTGGATGGATGTATGGGCAGACTGACTGATGGAGTAAAGGGTGAATTGGTGGCGATAGGCGGAAATTCTGACAAACGTGTGGGTTGATAACATAGACCCCTGTAAAGTAAGTAGCGTAATGTAGGCGCAAAGGTGTTCCATGTTTGGTCATGTGCTAGCTAAGGATGCCAGAAGACAAAACTACACAGAGCCGTGGAATTTGCCCCACTGGGAGCTAGCAAATAAAAAATCAGGAGAGGACATCATTGCATAAATCTGTTAAGTGTGCCACGAGATGGCCTCACGATTTTAGCTGAGTACAAGACACGGTGGTCAAAGGCGAAGAAGGACTGATTGCTGCTTTAGGATGTTTCTTCTACTACAGCCGCAGAATACAGGAATCATACATACCGTAGACACTCAAACTCGGGACTAGAGCTTGGGTCCTATTATAATTGTACTTAAATCGTATGCTATTTCGTTATTCCTTTACAGGTCGAGACAAAATTTGGTCAAAATGATCCTACTCGTATCTAATATCAACTTTGTGAACATGACATTTATTCCACTTCAAATGCCAAAGTTATGGCGCTTGGGGATTTTCTGAAGGATTGGAGACAATCGTGATAAATGATTCTTTGGGGAACTGGCTCGTCATATTTAAAGTGATTGATCTCAGGTGTTGCTGGCCTATACCTTGCGTCATCCTCTGCCAACCACACACAAATCTAGACCAGTTTGACATACTTTCTTGGGAATATAGGCCAACGGTCACTTTATCCATTTGCATTTAATAATCTAAATATGCGGACATTTCTTAAAATCTCCTCTTTTCGCTATCATTTTTAATGGATTAATCCAGTTTTATCTATGCCCCGCCCATCTGTAGCAAAGATCAGCCAATGCAACGCGCTTGTTGGGATCGAGTTATATCCTTTGGCCCTATGAATTCCTAAAATTCCAATTTCATGGTAACTATACAGCTAACCTGGTGAACATTTTGAAACTAATTTGCTGACTGCGTATACGCGTGTGTGCGTGCGTGCATACGTGCGCGCGCGTGTTTGAAGCGTCAGTTCAGGTTAGTTTCTAAATATTCAACGTAATAATTCTTACGCGGTAAATACATGCAACTTATACAAGTGACGGACTATTCCACTTTCATGACAGAGTATTTCTGCCAATTATGATTGTGACGCCAGTCTACATGTGGCGTAATTGACTATGACGCCATTTGCGTGAGTGATAGATTGGATCGCCGACCTAGAATGGACCTTTCCATTTTAGCTATGCCCCGCCCATCTCTAGCTAACCTCCACCCACATCGTGTTGGGATCGAACGATCTCTGAACTCTCTGACTATCAATTTCCAGAGAACTATACAGGTAAGCTATTGAATATTTTGAAACTAATTTGGCTGGGCGCTGTTGCTGCTTATGGCGGCATCGGCGTCCAGTCAAATTAGTTTCGAAATATTCAACAGCATGTTTATTAAATAGTAGAGGCATAAAATTCGTAGAACGTGTCGCACTATTAAGAGTTTAAAACGGGCCAAATAGAATCATTTATGACATAATGATTATGACGTCATCCTGCACGCCACTTAGCTGAGTATGACGTCATATGACATCAGATGATAGATGGATACTCTGGAAAGGTGAATTATATGTTGGCTCTAATTGATGTTAGGAGTTTGTGGGGTGTGGCACTGCCTATCCCGACAGGGAAAACTCTTAAAATTAGATGTTCAGAGACGCAAATTCTTGCATTCCGGCAAAAAAGACCCTCTTAGTTTTGCGTCCTAACGGTACCTTATAATTCAACGGTAGCCTATCTTTTTTATGTTCAATGGGCACACGCTATCCAATACATTAAACTAATTCAGTATTGTGACATGTTAGGAAATGAGCGTTATGTATTTAGACAGGCTTCTAGACAAAGTCTAAATGCGTTTCAGAAACCCATCTCCTCCTTTTTCTTTAAATGTATATTACTGATTTTTAAAATACGCTTTTCAGCGTTGTGGGCATGCGCAATTCATTTTTTATGAAACAATTCTGCGAAAATAAGAACACACACGCGGTACTCCTCGTAAAGGATAGAGCGGCGGTTGGAGGCTGCAATCGCACTCCTCGTCACTAGACTGGTCGGCCGTCAGAATGTTAGAGGGCATTATGCCATCAACGTCGTATTATTCATTGATATAATATAGCTAAAATACTATCACACACCGTCATATAAGCATTGCGCGCATACACTAAGAAATAAGCGAGAAATTATAATTTGAAAATGTCCAAAACGGGAATTCTGATTTCACCTGATCCATCAGAGGAAGATTTTATTAGGTGATGGGCTACCTTTAAGTTATTAACATAGAATAAATTATGTACCACATTTATAAAATATCGAATTTGCAAAAGGTTTGCTTGACATAACCTAGAATAACCAGACTCTCACATGTATATTATATTTATAGCAAATGGCTGACATTTACTAAACATCTTACCCGGAGATAACACTGGGCCTTTTCCAGTTTTAGCTATGCCCTGCCCATCCCTAGTTAAGCTCCACCCACACATCGTCCGTGTTGTGATCGATCGATCCCTGAACTCACTGACTATCAATTTCCAGAAAACAATACAGGTAGGCTGTTCAGTATTTTAAAAGTAATTTGACTGGGCGCTGTTGCTACCTGTTGTGCCTGTGCCTTTGAAAATTAGTTTCAAAATATTCAGCAGCATGTTTATTACACAGTAAAAAATACAATTCGCATAGCAACGCTTAGCCCGTCACCAATTATGCGTTCTTGACGTATCTATGTCACTCATGACGTCATTGATTATGACCTCATCATACGCGTGACGTAGTTGATTATGACGTCATATGATGGATGGATGGAGTGCAGACCCCCAAAAAATAATTGTGTGGGCGGGGGGGCTAATAATGTCTTTAACGCCCCCCCCACCCCCTTCAATCGTCCTAGTGATCATTTTTAACACCAAATTATCACTCAAAATGCAGGAGATGACTTCTAAGAGCATCTATTTTAACAAAATGTTCGGTGTAGTCCCCGCCACTCCACCCCCACGCAGTGTTGTATGTACTGTGAATATGTATTTCTATGGTACTGTCATTGTCCACTGACCACGTATTGCTGTGGCTCATAAATCGTATACCAACAATATCTAGGAACACATAAGCATATCACTGATGGCGACAGTCTGTGATATCATTAACCAGGCATTAACACCTTAACTAGACAGGCCTTGTCTTGAACATGATCTTGAAAGACGTCGATTTACATGCCGTGATTTGAAGTTTCTAAAATATTCCTTTCATGCTCTGTAAATTGACATTTCTAAGAGAAAAACTCTCATATTCCTGATCAATTTTAATCACGGATTATCATTCAGAATGCAGGAGACCGCTTCTCAGAGCATTTAATTTTCAAAAATTTCCCCCGGAACAACTCCCACCCCGGTATTAGGGTAGGGGAAGCCCCCTCCTCGGCTCACCTCCTTCACGCCCCCTCAACATGAAATCCTGCATCCGGCCCTAGCCCCCCCCCCCGCCCCCACCCCACCCCACCCCCACCCCCTGTTACAGATCCACTCCGCCACCAGTGATGGACCGGAAAGGTCCATTGCAGGATAGACAGAAAATTATACATTGTTCTAATTGCAGGCATTAGGTCATTGAGTTGGTCATTGAGTTGGTTTGATACACTTAACACCTCTTGTGTCAACTTAACCTTTTAAGGGTCAAACTGATCAAAATAAGTCTGCAGTTGCCTATTAGCAGGTCAAGAGAAGAGTATTTTTGAAAATTAACCACTGGAATAACTGGCTAGGTAACCGAGCCAGTCATTCCAGTGGTACAAAAATACTCTTCTCAAGACCTGCAAATGGATAATAAATAAGCCATCTTGAATTTTCTTTATCATTCCCCATTTACTTGTCAAGCCGGTAAAAAATTTCAGAGGTAAATTTGCAATAATATATAGTCTTCTAATTTTAAAAACGTCTAGGTAACAGAAAGGTTTTCCGATTTCAGAACTTAAAAAGTGGTCTATCAAGCAATCTGTAATCAATCTGAGGTAAATTTGCAACAATATAGTCTTCTAATTTTAAAATTTCTTGGAAAGTGTTGACCATTAAAATGTTTAATTGATATAAGTAGTATTTTTTGCCCTTTAAGGACCCGTTGACACAAACGGGACTAAAGGTGCATATTCCCAACTAAAACCTTTAGAGGCTTAAACTGTGTGTCTGGATGTAATGAAACGTCATAAAACCGTAACATATGATGATTTCATCAGGTATAAATAATACGATTTTTAAAGTTGTGAAATTGATTTAGAAACATGACTTCCTATCCACTACGCTTATGGAATCCGTAATAAAAACATTTATCATATGAAATCAATTCCACATTTATTGCAACATACATCCAACATATGGCACAACGTCTAGGTAATAGAAGGTTTTCCGATTTTAGAATTTAAAAAGTATTCTATTAAGCAATCTGTAATCAATCTGATTGGGAATTGTTGCTGCCTATGGGTAGGTTGGGATGGCGGTGATCGGGTTACGTGCAGAGTGCGTTAAAAGAGATCGCGTGCATAACCACACCCATACATACCAATATTCAATTATATGCATAAGCTCTCAAATTAATGTCTGCATAGGTGCAGGACACCCGGCCGAGTTCGGCGATTATCATCCAGAACCCCGCTTAGATAGGCCACGGTGACGTCTCTGAACCTAGTCGTAAGTTTAGGCTTTTGGTATAGTCATACAGATTTTGTTAGTGTATTTTCATCTTTGAGAGCTTTAAAATTTGCTTAATTTTATATAAACAATTTAATATAATTACATACATGCACATTGTATACAGCCAGCCAGCCAGCCAGCCAGCCAGCCAGCCAGCCAGCCAGCCAGCCAACGAGCCAACCAACCCGCCAGCCAGCCAAGCAACAAGCCAACCTGCCAGCCAGGCAGCCAGGCAGCCAGTCAGTCAGTCAGCCAGCCAACAAGCCAAGCAGCAAGTCAGCCACCAAGCCAACAAGACAACCATCTAGATAGCTAGCCAGCCAACAAACCAGCCAGACATCCAATCAGCCAGCCAGCCAGCCAGCCAGCCAGCCAGCCAGCCAGCCAGCCAGCCAGCCAGCCAACGAACCAACAAGCCATGCGGCTAGCCAGACAGCCATCCCGCCAACCCGCCAGCCAGCCAAACCGCGAAAAGGCCAGCCAGCCAGCCAGCCAGCCAGCCAGCCAGCCAGCCAGCCAGCCAGCCAGCCAGCCAGCCAGCCAACCAGACAACCGACCAACCAACAAGCAATGCGGCTAGCCAGACAGCCTTTCCGCCAACCCGCCAGCCAGCCAAACCGCGAAAAGGCCAGCCAGCCAGCCAGCCAGCCAGCCAGCCAGCCAGCCAGCCAGCCAGCCAGCCAGCCAGCCAGCCAGCCAGACAGACAGACAGACATACAGACAGACAGACAGACAGACAGACAGACAGACAGACAGACATACAGACAGACAGACAGACAGACAGACAGACAGACAGACAGACAGACAGACAGACAGACAGACAGACAGACAGACAGACAGACAGACAGACAGACAGACAGACAGACAGACAGACAGACAGACAGACAGACAGACAGACAGACAGACAGACATACAGACAGACAGACAGACAGACAGACAGACAGACAGACAGACAGACAGACAGACAGACAGACAGACAGACAGACAGACAGACAGACAGACAGACAGACAGACAGACAGACAGACAGACAGACAGACAGACAGACAGACAGACAGACAGACAGACAGACAGACAGACAGACAGACAGACAGACAGACAGACAGACAGACAGACAGACAGACAGACAGACAGACAGACAGACAGACAGACAGACAGACAGACAGACAGACGGCGCAACGGAACCCATCGATATATTGTCGAAAATTATAATTTTCGCCAGTGCCGTGTTCAAGCCATTTCGACATGTACCCTTTTTTGGATAATTTCAAGCAATCTCCACGAGTTTTGGCTTTGTTATCTAATTCAAGATACCGGCTTTGAATATTATAAATATTATGTAGATGTCTGTTTGATTCAATCATATCCCTCCCCAACCCACCCACCCCCACCCCCAACCCCCCCCCCCCCACACACACACACCCATGCACGTCGATAGTATAATGATGGAAGCTTCAAATCTTAAAGGTTATCAGGATAGTTGAGAGATCCTAAATAGGACACCATTTGTGTTGCTCTTCTTTGTACAGATTCGAGAGTTTCACAATCTGTAATGAACATTGTGGGGGAGGGGTGGGGTGAGGGCATGCACCATTGTCATATTCCAGGATTGCATACAATTTTACAAACGTTAGTTCATCCAAATATGTATAAGATCGTTTGATTAATCCTAAAATTCTGTTATCCGTATTTGCCTGTGTCTGACAATGTTCATTAAATTTTAGCGGATTATCGATATTAATACTGAGATCCTTAACGACAATAACTTCATTTAGTTTGACTTGTGTACGGCTCCCTCTCCCCCCCCCCACCCCCACCCCATTGTTGGCATAATATGGATGCTTCATGTTATTTGATCCTAAATGCATTACACTACACTTTTTTGTATTTAAATGAATTTGCCATGTGCAACACCGGTCTTCTGTTTTGTTCAGATTATCTTGAAGTTCTAATGCACCTGTTATGGAGCGTTTTTCTCTATGAATTTTTGTTTCGTCCGCAAACATGTGAACGGGTGAGTTTATATTTTCACGCGGATCATTTACATAGCAAATGAAAAGAAGTGGGCCCAGAGCACTACGCTGAGGGGCCGACTGAGAACTTCGTTGTTTTCTATTGCGCAAGAACGCTTTTATCCAATTTAAGACCATTCCTTGAATACAATATTTCTCAAGTTTGAGTAGAATTCGCTCGTGTTGCACAGTGTCGAATGCCTTAGCAAAATCTGAATAAAAAGAGTCAATCGGCCCGTTATGATCTAAGACATCTGTCCAAATATCTAGAATGACAATGCGTTAAATGAAATGACACAGACACATTCTGAAAGAGGTTTCCTCTTCTATACACCACAGACAACACTATAATAATAATAATAATAATAATAATAATAATAATAATAATAATAATAATAATAATAATAATAATAATAATAATAATAATAAATACGATTAAATATGTGAACATACCTCAGTAGTAGTAGCACACAACCACGCGCCTATCAAGATGCAGCACAGTCCCGAAAAGTACACACACTTCATGACGTTGGTAAATCGATAATATAAAAGAAAAAATAATTTAAAACTATTCACTTTCTAATTGTATTTAAGAACTTACGCCACTTAATGTTCGTTGTAACTGCGATGTTCGAGCGGAGTGAGCTGGCGATTTTATGAGCTTACGCAGATTTTACGATCGAATACGATAGACAACACGCCCGCCAATTAGGTCACAGTTTGACAAATATACAGTTTTTCTTCTCCTTTTTCCGAACCCCCAACCCCCTTCCTTGAAGTTAAGTAGCTATATCTGGAAATAGCTCAATGGAAAGTAGGCCTACTCTTCTTTACGCATCAGTAGGGCTGCTTCAATGGAGAAGCTAGCCACGTGTTTAAAACATCGGGCTTTATTGGAGCAAGTAATTTCAAACGGATGGGGGCCAGCTCTATCTTCTTTTCACACGATGATGCCCATGCCAATCTCGTCTCTTCCTGCCTATCAACTTTGAATATAATGCTTTCCTGGCTGCCCTGATGGACATATATTTTCCTAGGACAATCATTGATGTTGTGTAAATTTTTCCAGAGACAATTTGCAGAAATACGATAATTGTCCAGTTAACTGAATGTCACTAGTATTGTGGGGACAGGAATGCTTCACACACGGTGTGTCGTTGGGGTGGAGCGGGTGGGGAAGAAGTTGAACAGTATCAACATAGAGCTACCAAAGCCTGAATATCTTTCATTGTCGGCATGATAAAAAGATAAAATGTCAGGCGTAGACGTATGGGTGTTCAAATTCTACAACCTGAACGGTTAGTATAAAATGAGGTGAGATTTCCTTTAACAATGGCCATCAAAACGAGGGTTACAGATCACATACCACATAATTTAAGTGAGGAAACCCGCATCTTGACCATCGCCTTCTGCTTTAAATTAAAATGTACTTCTAAAACATGTTGGAAAAGAGTAGATTCAATGCAAACTGGGCTATTATTTCGACATATTTTCTCACAAACGATATGCTAAGCGCCAGAGATACAGTTCTATGCCGTGGTGGATGCGATGAAGCCAATCTTGACACTAAGCTTAATCGCATACATACTACAGGATGTTCTAATAAACCAACATATTTGACCTCCAATGCATGTGCGTGTTATCGACAGGTTGGAATGTCGTCATTTAGATTTAATATATGCAGATTTATGAAACCCAATGTCCAATGGATGTGACTACAGTTGTACATACATCTTTGTTTTATGCAGTTTCGTCTTACTGTTTGGCCACGGCCATAACATTTGCATTGACTACCGCAGCTGGTCTTTCTTGGAGCAGCTACATGCGGAACACTGACATGTACAATGCAAGTGCACTGGCATCATCTATCCAAAAGAAGCTATCGGAGTGCTGTTGTCCCGTCTACGATGTGTACTGTCAATGATCCATATGCTTACCGTGTACCCATATTCTTCCGTGGTCAACACAATTTAGGTAACACAGTCTGCTGTGTTGGTGGTTTATCCAAAGACTTTGCAATTAAGCCACGCACGCACACACGTACACCCGCACGTGCGCGCATGTACGCACGCGCGCACCCACATATTATGGATATACATTTCCTTATGGTGCGTGTGTAATTTTATCGTCAGATACAATAATAATTATAAACAGATTGGACTATTTATTAGCAACTGAGTGGCCATTAAATTTAGTGCCTGCGAATGAGACTGGGTTTGAGAAAAGTACAGGTAGCCTAAACGTTAATTGCATTTAAGTCAAGTTCTAATATAATACGAGAAACCAGCGATTGTGATGGGGTAAATACAAAGCCCCGGAGGAGCTTTTCAAGGGGCTCCCGGGATTACACCGACCAACAGGGAAGCAACTGACAAACATGTTTGTGGATAACTTAGGTAGCCTAGTAACTTTAATGGGTCGAACCTTCTGGGTGAAATGGGGTGAAATCTTCTGTCACGAGATCCTAACATTTAAGGATCAGCAAACTGGATATTGAACACATTTGATTGAGTCAACATAGAGATCGCTTAAAACTACCTTGCCAAAATATGGTACGACAAAAATAGTATACGAAACCAATTTCACCGAATATTGTTTACAAAAAGTCACTTTTCAGACAATGCTAATACATTTGGAAAATTCCTACAATTAATCAAGAGTGTTTACGCGTTGACTGAATATAGAGGAGCCATTTCCATTCATCTCGAGTGAAAGCCGTTTATTGAGAGAAATCAATAAACAAGTAAGAAAAAATTAATATTCTAGAATAAAACATAAATTTAATATTTTAGTGGATTACCTCCCTTGAAATATATTATCATTTATAGCTAAATTATCATGAGGTAGCTGCATGATTAGTACATCATTGACTTCATAATATATTTCATTAGTCAATCATGGACGTCATTCAGTGACGTCATAATATATTTCAGTAGGCTTTGCTCTATCATTGACACAGAGATAGCTAAGACCCCTAAAGTGCATTCTACCCAGACCCGATCACAATATCCTCTTCCCATATCCGGCGAAGATAATAACTATATGGTCTGGGTAGATTTTTCTAATAGGGTTCTATTTCTAATAATTGGCCATGTATGCGTTCACCCACACCTGCTGTTATCAAAATTCAGCTGAAATAACTATTTATTGTACGTACCTTGTTAATTGTGTTGCGAAAAACATGTGTTTTCACTATTAGGTTACTTTTTCAGTGTATGGCCATGGTATCTGTTTCTAACAGGATTCTATTTCTAACAATTGGTCATTTTTGCTTTCTCCCACACTCGTTGCTTTGGTGACATAGTCAAAACATGTTTATGTCCATAGATACACCATTTTTACACAATATTTGAAGATTTCTTTCGTCAAAATACTGCCGAAATGAGTAATTATGTTACAACCCTTGTTAATTAGAGTGTGAAAAACATATGTGTTCACTTTTACTTTTTTCAAGGTTCATAAAATGTTCATAACTGGCACACGACATCTGTCAGTTGCTGTCAAACATGACATGTTCATTTCATCACCATGACAATAATTTTTTCCTACGGATGCCTATAATGGTCATGCGGTGCTTATATTGTTTTCAGATCTCGATTGATTTTTTTACTCACATGCCCAATCCGAACACGGTCATAGAGTCTACATAGTGCAAAAAGTAAAATAATTTTTGCGTTTATGTTATGCAAAACAATCCTTATTTTCATGTAGTAGTTATATAATAAGGGTTTCAGAGCAGAACCTGGTAGTAGCCGCCGATCCGCGACCCGCGGCTGCGGGAGGGAGGTGGGCCCACGAGGTGGTGGGAGCCGACTGTTGTAGACTGGTTTATGTCGGTGACAGCCGCGGATCGGCGATCGGCGGCTACAGGAGGGAGGTGGGCCGTTAGAACAGAGATACGTTCGGCCATTTTCTTACTGTACAGTAATTATGCGCATACATTCCACACACTCCAACTCAGGATTGTGTCCCGAGAAAATATGCGATGCCCCTAACCACAGGGCTAACGCTTAAAACACCATCTCGCTGTTGTTATCTGTTAGATGTAAGATGCCAGTTATCAGTAGGTCTGCGGCTAATAACTAGGACATAATGGGCTGTCAGAACAAAGGGTGTGGGAGCCGCGGATCGCGAATCGGCAGCTAGAGGAAGGAGGTGGGCTATCAGAACAGAGGGACGGCTGAATGTGATGTGTTTTACAACGTAGAGCCCACCCACACACCCGGTGTGCCCGCATCCAGTGTTCAGACCATGCCAGGCAAGTACAAAACTCCCATTTAGCCCTACCACATCATAGGTTTATACATGCAGGGCAAATACAAACCTTCCACTACAAACTGTAGTACACTACAGGTTTACTCATAAGATTCCAAACTATGGATACACACAACCACAATAAGTTCACAGATGAGGAGGTGTATTACAACGTAAGGCCCACCACGACCCCTCACAGCGAGCCATGATGATGATGATAGATATAATGCCGATGCTAATGATGATGATAGACATAATGCTGGTGCTGCTGCTCTGCTGCTGATGATGATGATGATGGGGGTGGTGATGATGATGATGATGATGATGATGGTGGTGATGATGATGATGATGATGATGATGATGATGATGATGATGATGATATACATAATGCTGCTGCTGCTGCTGCTGCTGCTGCTGCTGCTGCTGCTGCTGCTGCTGCTGCTGCTGATGATGATGATGATGATCATGTCTTCATATCAAACACACTGAATCAAACAAACACGTAGTCGCGACAGGTGTCACATCGGCATGAGGGGATTACCAACAGGACCATCCCTCCATTCTGAACCGACACTACCACAGCTACACAATCTGAAACACCTCGTTGCAATATCAACTCTAGGCGCTGGTTATCTGTGGCCTGGACCTGCTGGTACTCTCGCTCAACATGTATGATTCGCTGTCTAGAACATTCCCGTTTTAGTTTCTGGTTATTCTCATCATGCCAGACGTGAAGTCGTGGGGAGGTCATCATTACATCTGGAAGATGTGCAGTGTACACCCGAAGGAACAGCATGTCCTGTATCAACCCCAGCTACACCCGTGTATTCTCCAGGACGGAGAAGAGTGACACCGTAACATGCATTTCTACATCTGGCTTTAAATTGAATTCTGTGAAACCTTCATTACGTACGACGGCATAGTACCACTTCCCCTTCACGTCTTAGGAAGGTCCACGAGCTAGAGGAGACAGGACTCGATACTTATCGTTTATGTAGGTGGTGTCTAAGGTGGTGTTGTTCTGCACAATCTCCCACCTACCCACCATCTGCATGAGCTCTACACCCTTCTCATCAGTGTTCTCGAGGTTAAACTTGATCACCATACTCCTAATCTCATGGATCTGTCCAGAAATAGCGAAGTCGATGTACTTTCCCACAGCGGAGAGAGGGTTCGCATCATGGTTATTAGGTAAAATGACTGACAAGCAGTCCCTCCGAGGATCGGTCTGGTGCGAGGTCGTGATGTAGCACTTTGTACATCGCCCCATTAAAACCTGCAGTTTTGGTGGGTGACCTGGTAAATACTACAGATTACATATTCTTGAGACACTGTATGACTCGATTACTGGGATTAACATCTAAGCAACCAGACAACGCCAGTGACTTCGCGTTCGATGATTCTGATATAGACAGAATCATTCAGAATCTTATCTCTGACCTCTGCTCATTAGATTCTGCTATTCAACCAGGTTTTATGGATGTAGAAGAAGAAGAATACCACCGGGATTCGAACCACTACCAGATACACTGAGCTCAAATAATCTCCCGAATCATGAAGACTTTTGTTTTGTACATCGTCAGACTCAGGCAGCAATGTTGAAGTTTAGAGCCAGCAGAATGCTACACTGTATATGCTTGATACGTTCCATCCAGATATAAATAAATGTGAATATCTGAGTTTTGGTTCTAAAAACATTGCCAAATCTACCAGAGACAATGCTACCGCTATTTTAGAGAACTTATTGAATATAGCAATTCGTGCACTAGCTGTTCGCGAATGTTACAGGTGCCAGAACGACAGACCATCCCAGTGCGAAAATCAGTGTATGGGTATCGATTATTTCTTAAGGCCTATCGACAATGTAGTATTATATTGCTTAAGCGCATTAGAACAGATGTCTAAAATCGATTTCTTTAATGCATTGTCTACCGATCCTGATTTATATTGGAATGACTATGAAGTACATAACGCCTGTCAGGATGATTGGATAAACAATGTACTAAGTGCTGTATATAAACTTTGTGAATAATATCTTAAATTATAGATATGATTATAACTTAAAGCTATTGTCATAATTATTGTCATAGTTATTACCTCTAATTACTGAATTCGGTTTTTTCCTCGATCAAACCTCATTGATATATATATTTGTACATGCGACCGAGTGTGGTGTTCGAGCTCGAACACCACACTCAGTCGCATGTACAAATATGTGGCCGCCGGTGCGGCCGCATGTGCAACCACAGCCGCTTGTACGGATATAGGTGTGTATGTATGCACAACCACCATGCTTGGCCACATGTATAAATATGCAGTGGCACGGACCTCTGTGGTGGTCTTGGGGAATGAAAAGAGAAATCTCTTTTTTTTAATTTACCACTGGAATGACTGGCTAAATAACTGGGCCAGTCATTCCAGTGGTCAACTTTCAACGATAGCCTTCTCTTGGTCTGCAAATTGGCATTCAATAAGTAAATATTTTAATTTTTTAACAAAATTAGACATTAAAGCGTTAAATAAAGTGTTTATTATTATGTTGCTGAAAGATATTACAGTACAGCTAAGAAATAACTTTAAATGTTCACAAGACAAATAATGGTGTTACTGTACAACCTCTATTATCGACTAGTTGTGGACAGTTCTGTATATATTATCTATATCATCGTGTGCGTGGACTGGCCATGATTTCAATCATAGCATCATTGGCGGATTTACCAAAAAAATGATAGAATCGTCAAAAGCTTAGCCAATAAATTATTACGTTATAGGCTTATAGCTATTCAGCTTGGAATGTTGTGACTAAAAACGAGGTTTTACATAGAAAATGGTTGGGGTTTTTTCTTCATGTTTTGATTTTGTTTGCGGATCTTTTAATAATATGGGTTTTAGATTGTTTTTAACATATGCAGGTTAGAAATATCATTCAAAGGCGATTTTCGGTTTCCTCGAGCTATATATCTTGGTATGGTCTTGAGAGTTACACCAACACATGGCACACCTGACTAATGATCCATCCCAAATTAAAGGTCTGAATGAAATGCAGGTCTGACCGGGCCTATGATCATGATTTATAACAATAGTGGGTGGCCGGTGGGGTGTGTGTTGCTGTCGTGTGGTTGTTAACGAATAGATAACATGTTTTAGACAGCTCAATTGGGTTTGATCGAGGAAAAAACGAATTCAGTAATTAGAGGGTATAACTATGACAATAATTATGACAATAGCTCGAAGTTATAATCATATCTATAATTTAAGATATTATTCACAAGGTTTATATGCAGCACTTAGTACATCGTTTATCCAATCATCCTGACAGGCGTTATATACTTCATAGTCAGTCCAATATAAATCAGGATCGGTAGACAATGCATTAAAGAAATCGATTTTAGACATCTGTTCTAATGCGTTTAAGCAATATAATTCTACATTGTCGATAGGCCTTAAGAAATAATCGATACGCATACACTGATTTTCGCACTGAGCTGGTCTGTCGTTCTGGCACCTGTAGCATTCGCGAACAGCTAGTGTACGAATTGCTATATTCAATAAGTTCTCTAAAATAGCGGTAGCATTGTCTCTGGTAGATTTGGCAATGTTTTAGAACCAAAACTCAGATATTCACATTCATTTATATCTGGATGGAACGTATCAAACATATACAGTGTAGCATTCAGCTGGCTGTGAAATTCAACATTGCTGCCTGAGTCTGACGATGTAAAAACACAACTCTTCATGATTCGGTAGATTATTTGAGCTCAGTGTTTCTGCCAGTGGTTCGAATCCCGGTGGTATTTCTTCTTTTTCTACATCCATAAACCCTGGTTGGATAGCAAAATCTAATGAGCAAAGGTCAGAGATAAGATTCTGAATGATTCTGTCTATTTCAGAATCATCTAATGCGAAGTCACTGGTGTTGTCTGGTTGCTTAGATGTTAATCCCAGTAATCGAGTCATACAGTGTCTCAAGAATATGTAATCTGTAGTGTTTACCAGGTCACCCATCAAAACTGTAGTTAGTTTAAGTTCGTCAATCGTAGTAGTATTGTATAGTCCGTCAGATATTAATTTTGAGTTAACGTTTGTATGAACAACACCACACATACCTCATACGCTCATGTATTAACAACACCACACATACCTCATACGCTCCTGTATTAACAACACCACACATACCTCATAGGCTCATGGATTAACACCACACATACCTCATACGCTCGTGTATGAACAACACCACACATACCGTATACGCTCATGTATTAACACCACACATACCTCATACACTCATGTATTAACAACACCACACATACCTCATAGGCTCATGTATTAACAACACCACATATACCTCATAGGCTCATGGATTAAGACCACACATACCTCATACGCTCGTGTATGAACAACACCACACATACCTCATACGCTCGTGTATGAACAACACCACACATACCCCATAGGCTCATGGATTAACACCACACATACCTCATACGCTCATGTATTAACAACACCACACATACCTCATACGCTCATGTATTAACAACACCACACATACCTCATACGCCCATGTATTAACAACACCACACATACCTCATACGCCCATGTATTAACAACACCACACATACCTCATAGGCTCATGGATTAACACCACACATACCTCATACGCTCGTGTATGAACAACACCACACATACCTCATACGCTCGTGTATGAACAACACCACACATACCTCATACGCTCATGTATTAACACCACCACACATACCTCATACGCTCATGTATTAACACCACCACACATACCTCATACGTACATGTATTAACACCACACATACCTCATACGTACATGTATTAACAATACCACACATACCTCATACGTACATGTATTAACAACACCACACATACCTCATACGTACATGTATTAACAACACCACACATACCTCATACGTACATGTATTAACAACACCACACATACCTCATACGCTCATGTATTAACAACACCACACATACCTCATACGCTCGTGTATTAACACCACACATACCTCATACGCTCATGTATTAACAACACCACACATACCTCATACGCTCATGTATTAACAACACCACACATACCTCATACGCTCATGTATTAACAACACCACACATACCTCATACGCTCATGTATTAACAACACCACACATACCTCATACGCTCGTGTATTAACACCACACATACCTCATACGCTCGTGTATTAACAACACCACACATACCTCATACGCTCGTGTATTAACACCACACATACCTCATACGCTCGTGTATTAACAACACCACACATACCTCATACGTACATGTATTAACAACACCACACATACCTCATACGCTCATGTATTAACAACACCACACATACCTCATACGCTCGTGTATTAACAACACCACACACACCTCATACGCTCATGTATTAACAACACCACACATACCTCATACGCTCGTGTATTAACACCACACATACCTCATACGCTCGTGTATTAACAACACCACACATACCTCATACGTACATGTATTAACAACACCACACATACCTCATACGCTCATGTATTAACAACACCACACATACCTCATACACTCATGTATTAACAACACCACATATACCTCATACGCTCATGTATTAACAACACCACACATACCTCATACACTCATGTATTAACAACACCACACATACCTCATACGCTCATGTATTAACAACACCACACATACCTCATACGCTCATGTATTAACAACACCACACATACCTCATACGCTCATGTATTAACAACACAACATATACCTCATACGCTCATGTATTAACACCACCACACATACCTCATACGCTCATGTATTAACAACACCACACATACCTCATACACTCATGTATTAACAACACCACACATACCTCATACGCTCATGTATTAACAACACCACACATACCTCATACGCTCATGTATTAACAACACCACACATACCTCATACACTCATGTATTAACACCACCACACATACCTCATACGCTCATGTATTAACACCACCACACATACCTCATACGCTCATGTATTAACACCACCACACATACCTCATACGCTCATGTATTAACAACACCACACATACCTCATACACTCATGTATTAACAACACCACATACCTCATACGCTCATGTATTAACAACACCACATACCTCATACGCTCATGTATTAACACCACCACACATACCTCATACGCTCATGTATTAACAACACCACACATACCTCATACACTCATGTATTAACAACACCACATACCTCATACGCTCATGTATTAACAACACCACACATACCTCATACGCTCATGTATTAACAACACCACACATACCTCATACGCTCGTGTATTAACAACACCACACATACCTCATACGCTCATGTATTAACAACACCAGGATCACATTTCAACTGGAATACAAATCTACATATAATTTGCCACAATTATTAACTTAACCCATTAAACCGTCAAATTTGTTTCAAGAAAATTAAATTTTTCTCATAGAAAATGTCCATTTGAAGACCAAGAGAATATTTTAAACCAAGTGTCTTCATCAACCGTTAACTTTAATCTGACTCTAGAGCCGGAGAGTAGATAACATTACTACACAACCCTATTTGTCTCTGCCCATTATCAGAATGACACCAATCAGCCATTAATCTAATACTTAATAAATGCTCTCTGGAATCCTTGGAGATCATAGATGCAACCATCGTGAGCGTGTATCTATATATTGACGATCAGCTATAGATTCTTTTTTCCGTATTACGTGGCCCACCCGAGACACATTAAAAATTGATCGGATAAAATTGTTTGAGTATAAAAAATGCTTACACAAGTGTAGCTTTTGGTATAGCTCCGAGAATTTCATGCAAGTTCTCCTTCAAGATTCTCGACAAGTCACTAGGAAATGTTTCTGCACGATGGTTTAATCTCAGTTTGTCATGTTGAAGTAAAGTACCAAGTTGGCTTGACGTACGGATATTTAGCGCTGATAGTAACTTTTAGTTGAAGTTCTAATTCATATAGGTAATTAATCTACTCTACTCCATCGGAACACCTAACCCTAAGCCTCTTTTCTTCGGATGCTGGAATCGTGGTGGCAAACTTTTGAAACATATGGCCATACATAAATACCCCACGCTTGGTGGGGGTAAATGCTACCAACACTAAGCTCGTGTATGTCTACTACAAATTCGCGATTACGTTTCATGACGTGAACGTGCACATTGCTACCAAATACGATGGGCAGTTCACATCCAATAAAATATGCCGAATTCATAATTATAATGAAGGTGAACCGTTTGAACAAAATCAAAAAAAAGTTAAGTCTTAACCGAACAGATTTCAACCTCATGATTTGCCAACCAATTAACATGTCATTGCGCGATATTGCACTAGGAAACCCGTGATTTAATCCGTGGGTGGGGGGGGGGGCGGGGGCGGTCTTTATGATTTAATGAGTTTTCAGAGTCCGGAAAAGATGAGGTCATACATGTATCATGTCAATCATCCTTACACAATGCGTTAACCCTTGTCAAACATCATTGCGCTAATTACCAGTAAGCTCATCCGATCGGATGACATGAGGCACATGATTTAATGAGGGGAGAAGCTTATGCCCACACTCTACATCTAACATTCAAGCAGAATGGTGGAGATTTGGTCGTTTCAAATGAAAATTCGACACAAAAGGCGGCGGAGACCAAAGGAAAGAAGGTGTCAATATAACAAAGGCGAGAACAATCTGACTGAAAGTTGTTGCGGGCTGAGGCAGCAACAATTTAAAAGTTGCGAAAAAAGCGACCAAATCGTCCCACCTCTACAGAGTGACGATACCCACACGCGACCATGAAACTGATTCAAGGCAGGAGACACACACACACCCACCCACCCACCCACCCACCCACCCACCCACCCACCCGCACGCCCGCCCACCCACCCACACCCACACACACACACACACCAACACACACACACACACACACACCCACCCACCCGCCCGCCCGCCCGCCCGCCCGCCCGCCCGCCCGCCCGCCCACCCACCCACACACACACACACACACACACACACACACACACACACACACACACACACACACACACACACACACGTGTTGGATCATTTGAATTCAGACATTGGAACCTCTGTGAGAGCATATTGGATGCAGATCTCCTTATATATGGACCTGCCTCCTACCGCCCCATCCACCGCCAATTGAATGCTAATCCTGGTAGCTAGCTGTTGAATATTCATAAACGATCCTGTTAAGAACATTTTGTTCCCAGCCAAATTATATTGAAGATACTCAGCAATTCATGACTTACATAATGTAGCTGATCTTTTCATCTTTATTCATTCACACACAAAGGGTAATACTTGAGGCAATGATTCCATCACACTATGCAATGACGAGACCGTACGTGCTATTAACCCTTTGAAACGGCAAAGCAAATTTCGAGAGCAAAGCTACATCTTAATAAATAGTATGCACAATATCTTTGAAGCTATTTTAAGGGTGGAGGTGGGTGGGTGTGGGGAGGGGTGGTGTCGCTCTCGCTGCCTATGGCAGCAACAGCCTCCTGTCAATGTAGCTTCAAAATATGCAACGGCGTACCTGTATAATTCCATTGAGTTTGATCTTGATTCGGAGTGCAACGGTTTAACATTCTCATTACAGAAAAAAACTAGGGATAGCGACTTTACTGTTTATCCGTCCATCATATGACGTCACAACAACTACGCGAGGATGATGTCATAGTCAATTACAGCATGGAAGTATATGCCTTTCCTATTTAATAAACATACTGGCGAATATTTTGAAACCAATTTGACTGGGCGCTGCTGCAGCCATAGCCAACAACACCTAGTCAAATTAGTTTTAAAAAGGTTCAATAGCTTACCTGTATAGTTTTCTGGAAATTGATAGTGAGCGATTTCAGGGTTTGACCGATCCCAACTCAGAGGAAGTGTGGGTGGAGCTTAGCTAGATATGGGCGGGGCATAGCTAAAACTGGAGATGTCTATTTTGTCCATAGCTGGCTTAATAAGCGAGATACCAACACAAATGGTTTCCGTGTGCCGGTCATATTGAAATCCAAGATGGTGGTCATTACAGTCAATAAAAAATGGCAAGCATGGCATCGTTCATCCTTGGACAATTTAGGGTGGATTAAGCCCAAATATCTAGCACAAGGTTCCACAAACTCTTTTTTTTTCAAAACACCCCTATTGACAATGAATTGATAATTTATGCAAATAACGAGTGATAGCAGTTACAGTAGACTGGGCGATATATAGGTTAATAATAATAATAATAATAATAATAATAATAATAATAATAATAATAATAATAATAGTACATTTGTAATGCGCTAAATCCATGCGATTGCATGCTCTAAGCGCTGACAATAAGAGAGAAATTTAGCATACAGCTTACGGGAAAGCTTCTTTAAACAAGAATGTTTTCTAGTTAGTTTTAAATACGGATAAAGTCGGGGCAGATTTAATATGAGTTGGGAGATTAGTCCACTGAGTGGCGGCCACGAATCAAAAGGCTTTATGGCCATAGGTTTTAATGTTTACTCTGGGAATCTTCAGGAGATTTTGTTCAGAAGATCTGAGGGTTCGTGTAGGTGTGTAACTCTCTAGCAATTCAGATTGGTACGTTGGTGCAGTTTCGGAGACACATTGATATGCTAAACTTAGGATTTTGAAACGGATTCTGTATTCTAGTGGGAGCCAGTGTAAATCTTGAAGAATGGGGGTAATGTGGTCATACTTATTTCTCAGTGATACAATTCGCGCAGCTGTGTTCTGAACTGCCTGAAGCTTGTTAATGGGTATTTTGGAAGCACCTGCGAGAAGACCGTTACAATAATCGAGTCTCGACATTACTAGTGATAACACGAGCCGTATTGCCGCTTAACGAGTGATGTACTTCCTAATGTTACCAATGTTTCGTAGCTGCATAAAGCACACCTTGCGAATATGATTTACATGACTTTCCATATTTAATTCAGAATCGAGCATTAATGGTAAGATGTTGAATAATTTGAAAGTAATTTGAAAACAAACTGTTAATACTTTTTGCCATGGACAGCTATATTTCTCAGTCAAATTAGTTTCAACATATTCAAAGCAACGTTAAAAAATTGTAAATAAGTTCATTCTTTCATGCTGAAATGATGAAATGGTTGATAATAATGAGTGAGTTCTAGACATGAATGGTATGCATACTGACCTGGTGTACATGCCATTTCCTTACACAACACGGATCCCCCTTCACCACAAGTGCATGTGTTACATCCATCTATGCTTGGAAGGTTCTGTCTGGGACATGCTGATACCATCAGCGTATGAACAGTTAGCTGAAAGATACATAAATAACAAGATCAATCAAGAGACTGTTCATGTAAGAGGGTCACTTTCTTGACATTTGATTCTTGATAACTTTTTAGTGTTACAGAATTCTGATTGATTAAACATTCCCACACCGTGAGACTTATGTTAACCTTTAAATTCGCGCGCACACACACACACGACCTGGAAAATCCTTCAAGGCAGGAAGACAAATTCAGGGTCAAGTTCACTTTAGTTACAGTTACGCGCTTCAATGGCATGCGAGGTTAGAATCTACATAGTGACAGTGGGGTGGTGGTGGAGCTGGCGTTGCTGGTAGTAGTAGTAGTAGTAGTAGTAGTAGTAGTAGTAGTAGTAGTAGTAGTAGTCTGACAGCCCAGTAGTCCGACAGCCCAGTTGTCCGACAACCCACTAGTCCGACAGCCCAGTAATCCGGCAACCCAGTAGTCCGATAGGGCAACGAATTTACAAAACCAAGTAGTCTGACAACCCAATAGTTCGACATTAGCGTAATAGCCGAGAAAGAGGTCAACTGAACCGGACTATTACTAGAACAGGGTATGCAACGCAGCGTAGACATCTAGGAAGGTTGCGTGTATGTGCGCGAACATGCATGTTCATTTTCACACACGCACAGATGTATACGTACGCACGCACACTCACACGCACACACGCACGCATACACGCACACCCACGAACGCACACACGTGCGCACACGATAAATGTAGGGATAATTTATAGTACGTAATTTTGTCCGGGATTCTCTACTATTACATAACGAAATATAAATTATCCCTACCTTTATCGTGTGCACACGTGCGTGCGTTCGTGGGTGTGCGTGCGTACGTATACATGTGTGAGAATGAACATGCATGTTCGGGCACATACACACGAATTCCTGACAAAATCTCACTGGACAAAATCACACCAGACATAAACCCACTGGACAAAATCCCACCGGGCAAAATCACACCAGACATAATCCCACCAGTCAAGATCCCACCGGGCAAAATCCCACCAGACATAATCCCACCAGACAAAATCCCACCGGACATAATCCCACCTGGACATAATCCCAATTTGTAAAATCCCACCCGGACATAATCCCACGAGACAAAATCATACCCGGAAATCCCACCAGACATAATCTTACCAGACAAAATCCCACCAGACATAATCCCACTGGACAAATTCCCACCTGGACATAATCCCACGAGACAAAATCCTACCCAGATATAATCCGACTGGACATAATCTCACCCGGACAAAATCCCACCGGAAAAAAACCCACCTGGACCAAATCCCACCAGATATAATCCCACCCGTATATAATACCAATTTGTAAAATCGCTACAATTAAATCAGACGATAGTAGTAGTAGTAGTAGTAGTAGTAGTAGTAGTAGCAGCAGCAGCAGCAGCAGCAGCAGCAGCAGCAGCAGCAGCAGCAGCAGCAGCAGTAGTAGTAGTAGTAGTAGTAGTAGTAGTAGTAGTAGTAGTAGTAGTAGTAGTAGTAGTAGTAGTAGTAGTAGTAGTAGTAGTAGTAGTAGTAGTAGTAGTAGTAGTAGTAGTAGTAGTAGTAGTAGTAGTAGTAGTAGTAGTAGTAGTAGTAGTAGTAGTAGTAGGAGTAGTAGTAGCAGTAGTAGTAGTAGTAGTAGTAGTAGTTGTTGTTGTGATAATAGTAGCGGCAGTGGCAGAACAGCTATGCGCGTAACTTGTTTGCAGAAAATGTTGTTTTTTAAAAGTTGGGTGAAATAGAGCAATGTTCTAATTTTCCAGCACAGCAAAGTTTTGTTTTGGTACTAATATGATCTCTCTATCACTATCTTAGATGACCACCCATAGCGAAACGTATAAAATGCTGATTAAATTGAAAATAACGTCCACTGGAATATGTTACCTAACCAACAATGGAATAATCGTAATAATAATAATAATTTTAAAGGTACACATTCACAGCAGAATGCTTGAAGATTAAATTATCAAAATTTTACACTTTTAGAAGCTTACAATCTGGGCTTAGATGTAGCCAAACGAAATAAATCTTAACAAATGACGTTACACATAAATTAATATAATTTTCTAAGTTGTACAACTGAATTAGAGACACGAGTCACTAGTTCAACTTGGCAATTAAAAACATTATATTATAATGTGTACGTGATAAAATCATCATATGTTAAGATTTTTATATCGCTTCATTGCATTGAGATACACACATTAACCCTCTAAATGGTTACAATTTTCAATTTTGTATTTTATTTATAATAATTAATTAATTAATTAGCAGGACGAACCCCACGCCCCCGCCCTATTGTCCCTGCCCTACACACAATCCGCAAAATGGTGCACAGCATCTAGTTTCATTTTGTGATTGGAATACAAAGAAAATACTGAATATGCTAGAAATTTGAACAGTTATTTAATTTAATTGTGTTAATCTAGGGTATCCGCCAAGCATGTACATTGTATAATGTACACTCAAGGGCCTAAGGTGTATTGCGAATAAATTATCTAGCTATCTATCTATTCTCAAGATTAAAAATTGTCAAGCAGAACAGATAAATGTATGTAGTTGTCTAATGTCTCCTGTGTAGTCATGGTGTGTAATGTTATGTCATACGTACGGACGGCGGACGGACGGACTGACGGACGGACTGACGGACGGACTGACGGACTGACGGACGGACTGACGTACGGACGTACGGCCGGACGGACGGACGGACGGACGGACGGACGGACGGACGGACGGACGGACGGACAGACAGACAGACAGACAGACAGACAGACAGACAGACAGACAGACAGACAGACAGACAGACAGACAGACAGACAGACAGACAGACAGACAGACAGACAGACAGGCAGGCAGGCAGGCAGGCAGGCAGGCAGGCAGACAGACAGACAGACAGACAGACAGACAGACAGGCAGGCAGGCAGGCAGGCAGGCAGGCAGGCAGGCAGGCAGGCAGACAGACAGACAGACAGACAGACAGATGTATACAAGTTGCGAAGTCGGAATTAAAAACTGTCTGTAGAACTTGAGGCACTTGGCTTCGCCCACCTATTCGGCAGGCGGGTGGTGACTAGACCTGAGAGTTAAGAGGTTTGGCCCTACTTTCCATCTGGTTCAGAAGAAATAGTGTATCTACATAAATCACACCACCACCGCCGCCACCACCACCACCTCCACCACCACCTGCCTGCCTGCCTGCCTACCTGCATGCCTGCCTGCCTGCCTGCCTGCCTGCCTGCCTGCCTGCCTGCCTGCCTGCATGCCTGCCTGCCTGCATGCCTGCCTGCCTGCTTGCCTGTTTGGAGCTGTATCTTAAAATACTGATCTGATTTGGCTCCAATCCTAACGCAAGAAAGAATTTGTCGTGCCAGAAGATTTTGAAATGTTTGCGATGATCAGGATGAAAGCATCCGGATGAGGGCGGATACGCATTAGATCAATTTCTGGATCAGTGAATATTGCGGATTTACCGTTCAGATTTTGCTCACATTTTAAAACAGGAAAGGATGTGGCCATACACTAGGGTGCTGTGATGCTCAACTCGACCATTAGGATTTGAACCATTTGCATTTAAACAGACATGATGGATAATTCCAAATAAAATTCAAGAAATAATCAATAAAAATTATCGTTTGATATGTTGAAGCCTACAGACCTATGATCATTCCACCATTATTGAAATTGGCCATTGATTAATGAGGAGTACCTTTTTTAAATGTTTTCAGAAAATTTTCAATGACAATTACACAAGCGGTTAATGAGGTGTAGTGTTTTAAACAATTCCTGACATTTCTCGGAAAATTCAAGATGGCTACCAAAAAAGGAATCAAGCTGTCAAAATTCTGTCTACCAATTCGCCCTAGGGGCCTTCCAGCTGAGTTTGGTTTAAATCAGGCAAGAGGTTACTGAGGAGTAAGTGGCCTTTTAACGGATTTCCCAAAGTTTTCGGAATAGCCAAGATGGCCGCTCGAAAGGTTATGTATTCAAGTTCTGAAACCTCTCACCC
This sequence comes from Chaetoderma sp. LZ-2023a, assembly GCA_034401795.1. Lineage (NCBI taxonomy): Eukaryota > Metazoa > Mollusca > Caudofoveata > Chaetodermatida > Chaetodermatidae > Chaetoderma > Chaetoderma sp. LZ-2023a. The sequence goes on along the minus strand of CM067363.1, from coordinate 40,643,109 downwards.
TACTATCCTTCCCGATAGGTTTGCTTGAAATTAGCCAAGTAGTTAATGGGGAGTATGCGTTTACTAATTTCCGGAATTTTTCGCAAAATCCAAGATGGCCGCTGGACAAATTGACAAGTAAAAATTCTGTAGACATTTTTTGAAACATTCCACATATATTTTCGAAACCTACCACCACAGTATTCATCCTGACAAGTCTGGTTAAAATTGCCCAAGCAGTCAACGAGGAGTACAATTTTAAATGGTTTCCCGCCATTTGTCAAAAAATCCAAGATGACCCCCGAAAAGATTGACGATTCGAAATTCAGTATATATGTTCTGAAAAATACCAACCACTCTAGGATCCTTCCAGCTGAGTTTGCTTGAAATCGGTCAAGTGGTTAATGGGGAGTAGCCTTTTTGGAAAATCCAATTTAGCTGCCGAAGAAATTGACCAATCAAAATTCTCATTAGAAGTTCTGACGCCTACTGGTATAGAATTAGTTGGTTTGAAATCGAGCCATTTATATTGGCGGAGTAGCGTTTTAAATGATTTCCGGAAATATTTGAAAAATACAAAATTTCTGACAGAAAACTTTACCAATCAAAATTCTGAATAGATTTTCTGGAGCCTACCACCATAGGATCCTTCCCGCCAAATTTGTTTGAAATCGGTTAACACATAAATGGGAATATGCTATTTGACGGGCATACAACTGACGGACGGACGGCCAACATGGCATAAGCTCACTTGGACAGTCCGAAAACCTTTTTCAATGTGAGAAAAACGGGAGGGCGATTGTCTGCAATCCCTAATAGCCCATCAAGGAGACCCATCGGACGCAGTAATATGCAGAAAATTATGAAATCATTTCAGATTCGCAAAACGGATTTAGAACGGGTAGATCACCGCTGGACAATATATGTTTGCTGCATCTCATACAGCAGCTCCTATCAGCCGAAAAGAAAATGTTATACCGCTGTTTTAGAGATTTTAAACAAGCTTTCGATACCGTTTGGAGAAAGGGTCTCTGGGAAAAAATTATAAAAACCGGAGTTACAGGAAAATGCTTTAAAATTATTTCTAATATGTATCAGTCTATTAAATCTTTTGTTTTTCATAACTCAAATAAGTCAGACACATTCCCGTCTAGGATAGGCGTTAGACAAGGTGAAAATGTATTCCCTTTTCTGTTTTCAATTTATCTGGATGATTTAGAAAGTTACCTAGAAGAACACCACACAACAATTACAGAACTAGTTGATAATTTACACCTTTATTTATATCTTAGTATGCTTCTCTATGCTGATGACAATATGATAATGCCAGACACACCCAGGTCGCTACAAAATGCGTTAGATGTATTCCAGAACTATTGCGAAAAGTGGAAATTGCAGATCAATCATTCAAAAACAAAAATAATAATATTCGAAAAAAGTAAGAAAATTAACCAACCAAAATTTCAAAGTAGTATATGAATATTTATTTTTGGGTGTACTTTTCAAATATAATGGTAACTTTTTTTCTTGCAGAAAACGAAACTTAGCTCAAGGGATTAAAGCAATGTACGCACTAATCCACAAAATTAAAGCGATCGATGTCCCGGTAGATTTACAGTGCACACCTTTTTAGTTTATGGTTATACCAGTTATATTATACGCGTGCGAAATCTGCGGCTTTGTAAACACGAAACTGCTAGAAATTTGCCAAATACGATTTTATAAAATTATGTTATAAATGAAGAAGCGTACCCCGAATGTTATGATCTATACAGAGTTAGGTAAATACTCATTAAATATTATAATACAGTACAATATAATTCGATTTTGGGCGGACATCGTAAACGCTGGATATGGAAAGCTTTCGTCTATTCTTTACTATACCTGCCTACGGTATACGGAGACAAAGAATATCAAGTTTAAATGGATAGAAAAAGTTAAAGAAATACTAACACTAACAGTAAATAAGACTAACATCACAAAGCAGGTAAGAATAGCTTTACAAACTCAATTTAATGAAAAATGTAGAGCTGAAACTTCCAATTCAAGCCGATTAACGGTTTACAATAACATAATGAGTGGTTCGGTATTTGAAAAATATTTTGTTGTATTGCCATATCGCGAACCCAATAATTCTGTGGCACTTCAGAGCATTAAATCACCAACTAGACATCGAGACCAAGAAATGGGAGGGAATTGGTCGAAATGAGCGCATCTGCAATGCATGTAACTGCATAGGTGACGAATTGCACTTTCTTTATCATTCCACACAATTTAGCGCTGAACGACACAGACGTATCCCTTCTTACTACCAAGCCAATGCCTCGATAGAAAGAGTAGTACGGCGTCTTTCAATATGCAACAGGCCAGTTCTCCAAAAAATGTGTAAATACCTTTTGTATGCCAAGAAAAAATAAGTCAGCAAGTCTATTATCGCTGCTATTAATGTAATTAGTATGTATTTATTAGCCTCGTGATAACCACTGTATATGTTGTCACTTTACTCGCCATAATAATTGTTATAAATATATACCCTCATATGCTGCCTCGGTAGCCTGAGTGTAATAAACCTGAAACTGAAACTGAAACTTCTGCAGACTGGCAATAGAGCGATCAATTCCTAGCTATGCCCCGCCCATTTCTAGTTAAGCCCCGCCCACTTTTTGCGCATGTTGTGATGGATTTATATACTTTGAACCCTGAATTCACCTTTCCAGAGTATCCATCTATCATCTGACCTTGTATGACGTCATAATTATCCCAGCGCGTGTATGATGACGTCATAATCATTACGTTACAAAGTGTTCCATATCGATCGTTACCAAATCTCAAATACTCCGACACGTTGTATGAATTGCATGTCTTTATAATTTTTTGCTATTTAATAAACATGCTGTTGAATATTTTGAAACTAATTTTACTGGGCTCTGTTGCTGCCTTAGGCAGCAACAGCACCAAGTCAAATTGGTTTCAAAATATTCAACAGCTTAAATGTGTAGTTTTTTGGAAATTGATAGTCATGGTGTTCAGAGAGCCTGAATGTAATAAACGTGAAGCTGAAACTGGTCATAGACGGAAAACATGAATAAAAACCAGACTACAGTAAGAACCTAACTATCTACTATAAATAGCGTGATTGAACGTTTTCAGTATCATCAGATTAAGCTTAAATTTAGCAACATGAAAGATGGCAACAAGTTCCACATCTCTGACAAATTTTTACCAAGAAGGCATAGGCCTAGAAACTACTGAAATAGTCTGGCTGATAATCAGCTCGTAAATATAGAAATACCGTGTGCTTTATATTAAAATTTCAGATTTGGTATGAAGTGGGCAGAAAAAAGCTGAACTTTGCCTATCCATCGCTTGCCAGTCGGAATTTTCTGAATCAGAAAGTCGGAAATTCAACAGAAAAGAAAATAACAGGAAGCTAAGAAATGTTTTACAAATGCTCTCAAATTTCCTACTGGTTCAGATAATTACGACCAGATGGAGTCGCATCCAGGCCACACCCACGATAAGCCACTGGTGGTGGTCGTCGTCGTCGTCATCGTCGTGGACGGCGACGGCAGCGGTGGTGGTGGTGGGTGTGGAGATGGTGGAAGTGATGGCGATGGCGATGATACTGTTGCTGATGATGGTGACGTTAATGATAAGGAAAAGTAAAAGGAAGAGGAAGAGGAGCTGCTGCTGCTGATGATGATGATGATGATGATGATGATGATGATGGAAGGCAGGATGCAACGATAAGGTCGGAAAATTAACTACTTTAGGATATTATTTCCCGCTTTAAAAATCTTAAAATTAATGGCGCATATTCACAGCATTATGCTTGAAAATAAATTGTCAAAATTGTATACTTTTACAATCTTAAATATTTGGCCTACACGTAATGAAACGAAATACACCATAACATATGATGATTTCAATGTGTATAAATCAATATAATTTAATAAGTTATGAAATTGAATTAGAGACACAAGTCCCTAATTCAACATCGCAATTCAAAATATTTTAATAATTTGTACAAAGTGAAATCGTCATATGTTTAGACTTAGTTCGCTTCATTACATTGAGGTACACAAATCACACCTTTAAAAGTATACAATTTAAACAATTTTATTTTCACGCATTCTGTGCACCTTTATTAATCTTTATTATTATTTCTCCATAACCGACTATATATCACACCTGAGATTTTAATCGTTTGAAAAGATCCACACACAATATTAGATGTCTCTATTTCTCCCCAAGCATGATACACATGTAGCCACTCCAATCCGTGGCGTTTATTATTACCCTCGCCTTGCGTGCGTGCGTGTACGTGCGTGCATGAGTGCGTGCGCGCGTGTGTGTGTTCTCCGGCACGTGTATCTCAAAATCTACTGCTCCAGTTTGGTTCAAATTTTAACACAAAGAAAGAACTTGCTGTGCAAGAGGACCGAATTTTCTCCAATTTGCTACAAAGAGTGAGAACATCAACTAGGATTCCACAACGTTTGGCGTTGATATAGTCTGAAAAAACCGTGAAAATAAAATAAATGGGAGGCGAGGCTCTGCAATCTCCGATTGTTATTGTTGTAAGCTGTAGCCTGCCATTCCTCCCGCCTCACTCACTCACTCATCATCCATCGTCAATTAACCAATCAGTTAGACAATCAATCAATCAATCAATCAATCAATCAATCAATCAATCAATCAATCAACCAACCACCCAACCGACTAACCAACCAACCAACCAACCCAATCAATCAATCAATCAATCAGTCAATCAATCAATCAATCAATCAATCAATCAATCAATCAATCCAATGACCAAATCGATTGATCGGTCGGTCGATCGATTGATTGATTGATCCATCATAAATCCATTCAATCATTCATCCACCCATCCATCCAGCCATCCCTCTCTCCATCCATCCATCCATCCATCAACCAAGCAATCAATCAATCAAGCAATCAATCAATCAATCCAAAGAGCAGATCGATTAATCGGTCGGTCGTCGGTCGATCGATCGATCGATTCATCCATCCATCCATCCATGCATCCATCCATCCATCCATCAATCGATTAATCAACCTACCACCCAACCAACCAAAAAATCAGCCAGCCAGCCAACCAACCAACCAACCAACCAACCAATCAATCAATCAGTCCACCCATCAAACCAAAGAGCAAATCGATCGATCCATCAATCACTACCACCTATCACATCCTGTTTTACGAGATATGCGTGGAGGCAAGGCATAATGAGCTTGTGATAGGCAGATATGTAAATATCAAATTGTATTTTATTGTAAAATTATTATGTACAATTGCAACATAAAGCCTTTTGTAGTCTTGTAACGAGAGAGTCGAATCTATGTAAGTTTGACTCATACCTCAATCCCATAGTTATTAATTGACATAAAATATGTTTAAAACAAAAGCATGAGGCTGGTGCCGTCCTTTGGTTGGCCGGTCGGTCGGTCTGTCTGAAGCATTGTGTGATTTTTTACATCGACGATGCTATAGTGTCCATTGATAATACGTGGTTGCCGAGGAATTTGGCATATCTTATGACATTTGAAAAACTAATATGCGCAATTATTTTTAGATGATGTTTTGCAGGTGAACATCATAAAGGCAAAATACCTTGGCAAGTTGAAGTGCGCAAATTCATTTTTCTGTGGATAACTGTGTAATGGAGCTGTGTATTTTTCTTCACATGAATCTTTCCTAAATAGCTGTTTTGTAACAAACTGTTAAGCGATATTCCAAAGTACATTTATTTAACACAAATAACTCGTATGAATTTGTTTGGAAATGAACTAATAGAATACGAATTAAACCAATAAAACTACATTTGTAAATCTTTCAGCTTTCAGCAGAAAACTAATTGCAAATGCCGCATACGTGTGTGACTATGTGTGTCAGGGACTGTATTTTTTAAAAAGACGAGGACTACTGGCCCAATTGTTCTGGGATTTCCAGAATTTTGCCACTGATCCCGATAAAATAACAGATCACGGTAGCATCAAATTCTGCCTCTACATTGCTGTTACTGTTACTGTGTGCATAGTATTCACTCCTTTGTATACTGCCCAAGACGGCTTTTTTCAGATATAGGCTGTATACTGCCCAAAAGTGCTTTTTCTGATATATGCTACAGCAATATAGAGGCCCACAATTAAAAAATACTTTAGGTATTTCCCATGACGACGTACCCGTCTTATCTTACTTCAACATCTGCGCGGTTTTGAAGCACCTTCTAACTAGTAGTAGTAGTAGTAGTAGTAGTAGTAGTAGTAGTAGTAGTAGTAGTAGTAGTAGTAGTAGTAGTGTTATTGTCGTCGTCGCTGTCGTCTTCAGCTGTTAAACCGTTCGGCTTGTTTAAAATAATAAAAATGTACAGGTTTATGAGTACAGGCACATTCCATATAGATAATAAATCTTTTGTTTTGCCTGGGCTCAAACTTGTGATAAAGTAGTAGTAGCAGTAGTAGTAGTAGTAGTAGTAGTAGTAGTAGTAGTAGTAGTAGTAGTAGTAGTAGTAGTAGTAGTAGTAGTGGTAGTAGTAGTAGTAGTAGTAGTCATTGAAAGCTGTGCTGAAATTGGCTCTGCAAATTCTGACGAAGATTTTCGTCACTACTGCTCGTATACACTTAATTTTTGTTTTGTTCGCTGCATAAGCGGTTTTGATTGAGTTTGATGTTTTCTGTTTGTGTTTTATTCGTCGTTGTTTGTCGTATTTTGTGACTCTGGTTTTTCTGGTTTCGAGAACTAGAGTCGCCAAGTAAACTGCCATTGTATTTGGCAACCGTCGTGTTACATTTGTATATAAGTTTAGGTGGCTTTTTGCCTACTATATCTCCGTTATTGATAAGCGCATTTGTACTTGGCGGGCTGAGCTTTCTGCTTAGGCCGATCTCGCTGACCTGTCGAGATATCGCGCTTCGTACGTGCATTTATATTCACTGCAGTAGACAGGCGTAATCTAGGTCAATGTGAATGCTCACTAGTAACATGTCAAGTCGCTATAAACAGACTCTTAGCCTTAGGCTCACCACTGCTGGGTTGAATGTTGGCGCTATTGACGTCTATCATGGAATAAAAGACACTGTAGGGGCTGGGCCAAATGTCTTAAAGGGGCTAATTAATATTAGCAAAAATGTCTGGAATCTTACGGTCAGTTCACAAGGAGTGAAAGAAAGGTTTTTGGAAGAGGGCCTGATTGTCAATGGACAAATATGTAAGATCGAAGAGGTTGATTCAGATAAATTGATTGTAAAAGTAAAGGCCCCTCTTTAAATTCCGAATGAACGTATTACAGCCGAGCTGGGAAAATATGGGCGAGTGATAAAAATTGAAAGGGAGACGTATGCCTTCGATAGAACACTTGAAAATGGGATAAGACGGGTGTGCCTGGAAAAAATTGACAAACCAATTCCAGGTAGATTGTCTATTGATGGGAACTTCTTCCTCCCTGTGTGGTATAGGGGCCAGGTTAAAGAGTGCCGTATCTGCACAAGTACTGAACACCTAGCTAGTACCTGTCCTTACAAGAATAAGTGTCTTTTGTGTGGGTCAGCTGATCATTTTAAATCTCGATGTTATAAAAGATCATCGATGAATGCTGCAAGTAATGTGGAAGAGGCGAGTGCTAGCTATATGCATCCTGCTTCTCTCAATTCCAGTGAAGTACACAGTAGTAACAATGTGCCACACACCTATGCACATGTTGTTAGCAAGGCTGAATATCCCATTGATAGTAAGACTGTGGACCCCAATGTTAGTAAGACTGGGGGTCCAGTTGTTAGTAAGGCTGGTGATCCAGTACTGGCAAAACACTTTGATGAGATTGAGGTTTTGGAGACAGGTATATCTGCTACCTCTCCAGCAACAGCTGAAATAGCCCAGGAAAATGATGACTCCGACGCTGTTGATGATACACAGAGTTTAGTACTGGGACAAACAAAATTTGGATCTCAGTCAATGGATGTTGATGTACCATTTGATTTGCCACCACTAACAGAGTCTGGTGTGTTATTAATACATTCTAGACAGGCAATTGTACAGGATACTATTGCTGGTGGAGTTAAAAGAGTGATAGAAGACTTGAGCTCTGGGTCGGAGGACAGGGAGGATGACGATATAGACGACTCTATCTCTATTGCAGAGTCTGACACGTCGATCCAAACGCAGGAATCTCAGCAGCCCGATGAAATGGTACTGTATCGCTCAGAGAAGGGCGAGATTTTAGTTCCATACATTACACGCTTAGGTGTTCGCTATAGGCATTTGCGGAGTGATTCAGACATTTCACGGTATCAACATCTGACCATTACTGATCTTACAAATTCAGAGTTTACTATGAAGATTGGCAAATGGGCTAAGCGGGATAAAATCAGTAAGAAGACAAAACCAAACTAGATATTATGGGTACTATGCATAGATTCGTAGTCATAATGATAATTTGCTCACTTAATTGCTGTGGTTTAAATGATGGATTGAAGCAACGCATGTTGCTAGAGAAATTATCTGATTTGAAAGCTGATATCGTCATGCTTCAGGAAACTAAGTTCCATAATGTTGAAGTACTAGAAAATTTCAAACAACTTTCTAAGGGTGAAATATTCTATTCCAATGCCACTGATTTAAATACAGGAGTGGCGATTTTATTTTTACCCAGGTGTTTGACTTTATTAAATATCATTTCATCGGAAGCTGATAGTAATGGCAGATGGGTCGTGGTGACTGTTGAAATGTCTGGTTCAACACTAAATTTGATGTCTATTTATGCCCCTGCATCCCATTCTCAACGAGGTACATTTTATTCAGCTCTTCGCCCAGTAATTCATGATAGATCAGAAAATATTATTATTGGTGGAGATTTTAATTGTGTTTTAAATCCAGAGAAGGATAGGCGTTCGCTATCAATATACGCTGATACGTCTCATCGGCGTTTACAGGAAATGTGTGACAGTGAGCACCTTTTGGATAGTTATAGAGTTTTAAACCCTGAATGTTGTGAATACACAAGGGTAACACCAAATGGTCAGACAGCTTCTCGGTTAGACAGGATTTATGTACAGAGAGAGTTAAAAGGGTTAATTTCGGATACTGGCATATATCCTGTACCTTTTTCTGATCATTGCCTGGTTTCCACTGTGTTAGATAATGCAGAATGGGTTACACGTGGTCCAGGTTTTTGGAAACTTAATATTTCCTTGCTGAATGATTTTGAGTACCATCGATGTATTGAAAGTTTCTGGCGTTTTAAGCTCCGCAATATATCAGAATTTGAAAGTTTGATTTTTTTGGTGGGAAGATGTTAAACTAGGGTTTGCTAATATATCAAGGCAATATTCTATTCAAAAGGCAAGGAAAATGCGCAAAGAGGAGAGAAGGTTGATTCGTCTACAAACCTTAATTTTTCGCAAAGTTTCAAACGGCGATATTCACTTGACTGAGGTTTTGGAGGAGACCAGGTTAAAATTATCACAAATAGAAATCTACAGAGCAGAAGGCGCAAAAGTCAGATCAAGAGCCCAATTTTATTCTGAAGGTGAAAAGCCAACAAAATATGTTTGTGGCCTAGAAAAGTCTAGAGGTGTGGAAAAGATAATTAAGGGCCTTGAAATAAATGGGCAAATTGTTAATTCAAATAAAGATCTACTAGAAACTGTTCTGACATTTTATGAAAATGTATATAAGTCTGAAGAAATTGATGAAGAGTTGGCAGCTGAATTACTTGCTAATATTAAGGAAACATTGACTCCTCCGTCGGCTGATATTTGTGATGAATATTTAACCTTAGAAGACCTGACTAAATCGCTTAAAACAATGAAGAATGGAAAATCGCCAGGGGGAGATGGCCTGCCTGTTGAGTTCTACGTTACTTTCTGGCATCTCATTGGTCCGAAATTCTGTGAGATTGTTAAAGGAATTTTCCATCAGGGAAAACTTCCTTTGACAATGTCTCAAGCACATGTACGGCTGCTATTTAAAAAGGGTGACCGGAGTGATATACGGAATTATAGGCCAATTTCTCTCCTTGGAGTTGATTACAAGATTATTTCTAGAGCTCTTTCACTAAAATTAGGTCAGGTGCTGGGCGACGTTATTAATCCTGCTCAGACATGTTCAATACCTGGTAGATCAATATTAACCAGCACTGCGCTCATTAGAGATCTGATTCGGTTAGTTGAAAAGGATAACATTCCAGGTGCCATTGTGGCATTAGATAATGAAAAGGCTTTCGATCGTTTGGAGTGGAAGTTTTTGTTGATGTCATTAAATCGATTCGGCTTTGGGCCCAATTTTATTAAATGGATCCGAATATTGTACAATGGCATTACTAGTAGAATCCTTGTGAACAATTTTATAAGCCAGCCAGTTGTCTTAGAACGAGGGGTTCGACAAGGTTGCTCACTGTCAGCACTTTTATTTGTAATTTGTATGGAAACCTTGGGAGCGACAATAAGAGAAGATATACATTATCATGGACTGTGTATTCGTGGTCTTATGACACCAGTGAAATTCTCACAATATTCCGATGATACGACTATTTGTGTTGGCCAAAATAGTGATTTTAATCGTTTACATCTTATTTTGGAGAATTTCCAAAAAGCGTCAGGGCTCAAAATTAATAAAGAAAAATCAGTAGGTTTGTTTTTGGGTTCATGGAAAGATCGAAATGATCAGCCATTAGGCATCAATTGGTCCACTGACAAAATACAGATCTTAGGCATTCATTTCAGTCGAACACACCATGATTCCATTAATTGGACAAACTTGCTTTCTAAAATGAGCAAGAAAATTATTCAATGGAAACATCGACGTCTGACTATTTTTGGCCGGGCAATAGTGATCAATAATTTGATATTGTCACAACTTTGGTATATTGCTGCAGTTGTTAATATGCCCAAACATGTTGAAAAGGAAATTACCAAGATGATATTTGATTATTTGTGGGAGGGTAAAACACACCTTGTCTCACAACGTGTCTGTACTAATAATAAGCTTGATGGTGGGCTTTCCATTCCAGACCTAAGAATTAAATGCGTCTCGTTAAGGCTGATATTATTAGATGATTTACTTCATTCAGATAGTCAGTGGGCAAATGTGTCTAGATGCCTTATAAAAAGGTTTATTGAGCCATTTTCAGCTAAATCCTTTTTCTGGTCTTCTAAACCTCCACCGAATTACACACGGATTCCATCGATATTTTTGGACATTAAAGCTGCTTTAGCTAAGTTTGTTCGCAAAGAAGATTCACCTCTTTGCTGGGAGCATGCCTCCAGCCAGTACCTATGGGAGAATGATCATATTCTATATGAAGGCAGAGCTTTATATTACACTTCTTTTGCTAAGCATGGTATTCAAAATTTGTGTGATATTGTGGATGTGAAAACTCGAAAATGGAAATCACTATATGACATATCACGAGTAACATCTTTACGCCCAATTGACGTGCAGCGCCTTCTAAAACGGTTACAGGAAGCAATTCCAATGGAATGGTTTCTTCTCCCTAATGGGTCTGTGAATGATGCTTGCTCCAAGTTAATCCTGGAAAGTACTGATGGACGTTTTTCATATACGTTAAGGAATAAGGGGTGGTATAATATTTTAATGCTGCAGAATATTACTATTCCAAAGGCTGTCACGGAATGGAAAAGGACTGAACATTCTCCCCAGAGTTGGGATGTGGTTTGGAAAAATATCCATTCACCACACATACCTAATCGAGCAAGGGATGTTGTCTGGCGATTGCTTCATAGAAAACATTGGGTGGGCCCCCTCCTCAAGAAAGTTGGCATAGCAAATAATGACCACTGTCTATTTTGTACAGACACTGAGGAAACCATTATACATTTGTTTACAGAGTGTTTGCCCATCTCCCAATTTTGGATGTACATTGAACAGATATTTAGGAAAATTGTTACAGTTGATATCAACATAATCCAAGATGCAATTCTATTTCATGAATTAGACGCTTATAATCTGACTAATAATGCAAAGAAGATCTTGTTATTTTGTTTGAGTGTGGCGGTCTGGGAAATTTGGAAGCATCGTTGTACGATAGTTAGTGACTCATATACAGGGTTTAACTCCAGCAGTTTTGAAAAATTGAAGTGCGCTTTTCGTGCCTTGTTCTCGTATTGCCTTAAATGTGAATTTCATGATGCAGTGACTAAAAATAGACTTCGTTCTTTTGAAGTTATTTGGTGCTCTGGTGATTTGATTTCCATTGTTTCGACAAATTTGATTTTTTATTATCCACCGTAATTGGCCTCTGGAGTGATTTATTAAATAATATACATGTATTTGTGTGCTTGGAGCTGTGATTTTGTTTCAAACTACTTTGTTTTGATGTTTTCTATATTTAAAAGCTAACTATATATTTTTAAATAATTATTTTAAAGCACATGCAAAATTAGTGGTTTTGGAGTGTGCGTGCGTGTGCATGCATGTGCGCTGACTGTTACTATGTGAAACAGCAGCATTTACTTCACGCAGCAACAGCTCCAACACGCGCATGCACTCTAAAACTCTGCTAATCAGTTTGAGATGAAAATTGCGAGTGTTTGCTCTGAAAGGGTTAAACCTTGTCCCTAAATTTAGGTGGTCGTTTGAACAGGTTAACTCATTTTGGGTTTTTTCAATGTTAATAAACAATCCAACATTTTTTATTAATATTGTTTGTTCCGGGGTAATTTTAGAATCCGAATCCAAAAGTTAATTGCTTTCGACTAAAATAAATTTAACATTCAACGTACTGCTTCCTAATAATAGATTGGAAATACTTAGCATGTATACATATAATTGTGTTTGTCCCGGGATAATTATGGAATCTCATTTTCAAGGTAAATTGTATTGTTTGAAATCGTTTGTTAAGTTTCAACCCTCTTCAACTATGTAGGTTACATTGTCACTTCACTGAGCTCGGTGTAATATCTTAGTGTTTACTTTTTATAGATTATCCTGCGGGGCGTTGATTATTGATTAATTTGTTCCCGATTGACTGTGTGTGTTAAATACGTCCGAGCGCTGTGGCTGTTTCATAAGCTTTTATAAATGTAATGGAATGTTGTTGAGCTAGTTACTTGGAATTTTTAAAGGGACATATTTAGCTGTTTTGAATTTTTAAATTAATCGTTTGACCACCGTATATTTATTGTTTATTTATACACATGACTGATATAATCGTTTGTTCTCTTTGATTTATTATATGTTTAATGTTCTTTCAGTCAGTTTATGTTTGGGTATTATGGATTTCCACACGATCCATTGATCGTGTTACCAAAAAAAAGTAGTAGTAGTAGTAGTAGTAGTAGTAGTAGTAGTAGTAGTAGTAGTAGTAGTGGTAAAGGTAGTAGTAGTAGTAGTAATAGTAGTAGTGGCGGTGGTGGTCGTGGTAGTAGTAGTAGTAGTAGTAGTAGTAGTAGTAGTAGTAGTTTTGCTTAGTTTTCTTAACGCGACGGCTTCAATTTCCGTGCTAACCACGCCTATGGCTTGCAACCGTTTGTTTACTTTGTTGATCATCATTTCCACAGTCGGGTATCGAACCGCAATCCTGCAATTCCGCAATGCATCAACAACCCAGATATCTTTCCACTGGACCACCACGCAAAGATTTCTAGTAGTAGTAGTAGTAGTAGTAATTGAAAACTGTGCTGAATTTGGCTCTGCGATTTCTGTCGAATATTTTCGTTACCACTGCCCGTTTTTGTTTCATTATTGTTTTGTTTGTTGCATAAGTTAATTTAGTTGAGTTTGACGTTTTCTGTTTGTGTTTAATCTCCCGTGGTGTGTCATATTTTATGACTCAAGAATCAGAGTCGGCACAGCAGGTTAACACTGCTATTCATTAGCGCACGTTTTTGTATATAATAGTTTAGGTGGGTGTTTTTATCCCCGTGTGCCTCTTTTTGATAGGTGCTTTTATACTTCGCCTGGTTGACATTACTGCCTTCCTCGCTCGGCTAGAGGGCAAGCGCGAATTCAGCTGAACATTAATTATATTCGCAGTAGTCGAGTGGCATATTGCCTAATTTAATTTAGGTCAATGTGGCCGCTTGCAATTAACATGTCGAGCCTCTATAAGCAGCCATTGAGCCTATCGCGTACCATTTCTGGGTGGAATGTTGGCCCTATCGATGTGTATCACGGTCTTAAAGACATTGTATGCGCCGGACCCAATGTTTTAAAGGGCCTTATTAATATTGGTAAGAATATTTGGCACGCCAGAGATAGATCAGAAGAAGTTAAAGAAATGTTACTGGAAGAGGGGTTAATTGTAAATGGGCAGATTTGTACGATTGCGCCTCTTGACTCGGATAAATTACTGATGAAAGTAAAGTCCCCTCTTGAAATTCCCAATGAGCGCATCACAGCGGAGATAGCTAAATATGGGCAGGTGAGAAAAATCGATCGGTAAAAAAAAAGGAAACATATACATTTGTCAGATCTCTGGAAAACGGCATGAGACGAGTTTGGGTGGAGAAAATTCTAAAACTGCTTCCAAGCAAACTGTCCATCGATGGTATTTTCTTTCTTCGCTTGTGGTATAGAGGGCATGTAAAGGAATATTGAATATGTACAAGTATAGAGCATTTAGCTAGTGCCTGTGTATATAAGAATAAGTTCCTGTTATGTGGCTCCTCTGAAACAAAGTTGTGGAAAATCCTCTGACTATGAATAGTGACGTCACGCATGTGGATGGTGTTTATATCAGCACCACAGTCATACCATTGCCTATTTCAACTGTAATGGAATTACACCCTCGTCAGAATAGGAACCCTGTCCTGGTAGAGCATTTGGATGCAATTAATGTGGTAGAGGTGGGGCTATCACTCACATCTCCAACAAATGTCCGTGATGCAATTCCACAAGATGATGTTGATTTGGGGAATGATAATGACGATAATGACGATATGGAAGCTGATGATTCACAGAGTGTGTGCTTAGGTCAAACTACGCTTAGATCACAGTCTATTGAAAGTGGGTCTGCTTTCGAATTAACTCATGCAGCTGAATATGTACAGTATGATGTCGCATGTAGCGTTAAAAAGACAAATACATGATTAAAGTTCTGGTCACCAAGATGGTGAAGAAGAGGATATAGATGATTCTGTCTCTGTTCCACAGTCAGATATCTCTATGCAAATGCAGTCATCTCAACAACCTGATGAAATAGTGTTATATCGTTCCAAATATGGCGATAGTGTACTGCCATATATAACACAGAAGGGGGTAAGATACACATGCGATACACATGCGCAGTGATTCAAATAGTTCAGGATATCAGCATCTGGCAATTACTGCGCTGACAAACGTGGAATTTATTGCTAAAACGGAGAAATGGGATAAGCGAGACAAGGGATACAGCAAGAAGCCGAAATCAAATTAGTCACTATGGATTATATAGTGTATCGCATGTGTATCATACCCCCTTCTGTGTTATATATGGCAGTACACTATCGCCATATTTGGAACGATATAACACTATTTCATCAGGTTGTTCCAGTTTTACCTATGGCCTGCCAATCACTAGTTAAGCTCTACCCACACTTGGCCGTGTTGGGATTGATTGATCCCCGTATTCCCTGACTATCAATTTCCTGAAACACATACGGTTAAGTTGTTGAATATTTTGTAACTAATTTGACTGGGTGCTGTTGCTGCCTATGGCATCAACAGCGCACAGTCAAATTGGTTTCAAAATGTTAAACAAAATGTTTATTAAATGGTAGAGACATACGATACGTACAACGTGTCGGACTATTAAGCGTTACAGACGGACTACATGACGTCATTCATGACGTCATGATTATGACGTCAGCTTACACGCCACGTAGTTGATCATGACGTTATATAATTGAGTGAGGAAATGGCTAAAGGTGGTCCTAGAGGGAATCAATTCTAGCTATGCCCCGCCCATTTCCTGCTAAGCTCCACCCACATTTTGCGCTTGTTGTAATCGATTTCAAACTTTGAAAGCCGAATTTTCAGAATCTATGTATCAACGTACCTAAGGTGTTGCATATTATGAAACAATTTGACTGGGGCTATTCAATCAAATATGTATTAATTTGTAAATCCCTCAAAGTTAAAGAATTCGTCCACTTGATGGACTTTTCACTTTTCACGAAGGCGTTAGACTACGCCATAACATAATGAATCTTGCTTCAGCTACATAATGTTGTATTTGTATATGATGTGGGCTAATTGAGTGAAACATCGTATCCCTCAATTAATTGACCTATTTTTCTAGGATTGTCTATAGATGTTATACATTACTATCGAATCAAGACCAAAGTTTGAGAACTTTCCTTTACTGGAGCACCAGAGAAACATCCACTGACAGACTGACAACCGGTACGAATCGTTCATCCGTCGCGCCCACATGTGCATGACGAATGAGGGGGCTGGCTAGCTCCGAGTCTCGGTGTTCCGGATCCCGTATAACGTCGCTCCGCTGAGTACATAGACAGACTTCTAGAGCCGGTGGAACAATGATGTTCCAGGGGGGCCGTGCGAGCATTGCCGCTGAGATTAAACTGCACAGTGTCGTCCCACCTATTCGTGTCACTGGTATGTATTTCCATTGATAATTTATATAATGGATAATAAAAATATAGATAAAGATATTCTAACTAACAAACAAGATTAATCGTTAGATATGGTGAGCATATGCAATAATACATAAAGTAAAGCTAGCCAATGTACTTTGCACGTGGGGTCGCCGGAGGTACCCCACAGATTCGTAAATCCGCAGAAGTATCCCCTCAAGGGACGCATTCATGCAACCAGGGCACTGGTTAACTTAATATGAGTTATTATAACTTTATGATACACATGAAAGAGATTACTTATGCTATGAGAGGAACATGCCTCGCGCGGGCGTTAACCTAGATGCTACCTTTTGTTGCGAGAGGCAATAGCCTCGCGCGGGCTTCCATTACAGAAAAATGCCTTCGACGCCGAAGTGGAGGAAAAGAGCTGGCAAAAAGGGTCACTCTTTTGTTCAACTAAAATGCTGTGGAAAAAGACCATCCTAGTGAAATATGTAATTAATCGTGATGCATACTGGTTTATGTGAAGATGGAGCCAGTGATTCCCGAAGGATTCACAAGTCCCCGTCTTATGTAATTCTAAGAAACTGTATTGGTATTTGCAGCTTTTATTTATGCGGGCCTTCTGCTACAGTCTAACCTACCAATTGATAGTTAGAAATGAAAATTAGCTTTGGCTGCAAATGTCAGAAATCCCTACCTATCTTTAGACATATAACGCCCTGCCTGTTGCTTTTTAGGAAGCATCTACCTCCATGGATAGTAGCGGACATGTTGCTTCACAACACATCTGAAATGGAGGAGAGTCCAGATGCCTTGTTTCGCAACCATATAAAACATCACTGGACGATGGCTACAGTTTACACAAGCAAATTTGACAACTGACATATGATTACGGTTGGGGTGGAAAGACGAATATCCACCGCGAGTGTCCTTCCCGTGAGGGCGTGGCAGATTCCAAGATCGTGCCCAGACACTAGAATGAGTTGGGTGGAGATGCGCATCTCGTCCGTCACCAATCCTATGAACTTAACTATTGACCTGCCGTTAGGTTTATGTTCCATTATGCCCAATATGTACTGCGGGCCGGGAATAATCTATCCTACCATAAATAATAACAATAAATGTTTTCGCAGTGCTTTCCTTCTTTGGTAAAGATGTCTAACTACTAAGTATCCTATATAACCCCGCACTTTGTCCATCACCGCTCGAAAACCTCCAATAGTTTCCCAGAGTCAGATCAGTACAACGTGTGGATGGGGATATCCAAACAATTAAGAAGCCTTGCGGAGAGACAATAACTTTAGTACAAATATTGGAGGCCCGATAGGTAAGTTGGCCAATTTTACACAACCTTGCCAGAGTGCGGGGCTAGATTAGCGCAACAACCGGAAAGGAGGCGTACACTATGAGTCTCCTAACGAAGAAATGGGGCGCGCCGCGAAGAGATATCTCCCCAGAGGGCGTGCGTGCGTTGTGAGGCATAAATATACTTCAGCGTTTATCAATGGCGTGTATAGTAACAACGTCAGAGTACCTTATCATTGCGTAACGCAAAGCCGTTTTAGGTAACAAAATGCCGTTATATTGTTGTGTTCCTGGCTGTAAAGTTAAAAGAGGTGGAAATAGATTCCCGAAAGAAGCAGATATGCTATGTAAGTTGCGAATATCCGTGAAAGAATCGATACGGTGACGCGCAAACTGTGGATGTCGAGATCGACTGAACTCGTTTACAGTGATCATATAGGCCTGCATACATACATATTACACCGGAGTGGTTCAAAGAAACTCTAACATGTATGCTTAAATAAATTTATATTGTGATATTTTATTGTCCACATTGCCAAATACATGAACAAATGGCATCTATATCGGACACGTTCTTGCGATCGCCAGTTATCATCCCAGGTTGTGGCTATTAAAGGGTGGTCTTTTAAGACAAGTCAATAAATATGTCATGAATACCAGAGTTTCTTTAAAAACCAATGGTCTATCAGTAAACCTGTTTTAACCGTTTAATGCTAAAATTAGTTCCAGAAAAATTATATTTTCTCATAGAAAATATCCAGTAGGGTAGGCCTACAAAGAAAATTGTTTTAGAAAATTTTCAAGGGAATGGCTCGCTGCAGGTGGACCGTTACATATATTATAACATTTAACATCAGCCATTAATCACAGGTACAGCATAATGTATACATCATAGGAGGTATTAGCCCAATTTTTCATTGTCAAGACTTACACAGATTAATTTCTAAATCCATTTAAGCAATGTATTTGAATCTCTATTAAGAGACCATCTGCCTTAAGAGACCACCTTTTAATTCTCCCATGGGAGGTCTCTCAATGCAGGTTTGAAAGTATGTCATCAATTTGGTTTGTTAGCACTGATGTCATCCATTTTCAAATAAACATTTTTCAAGATCACTTGATTAAGCAAATAAGAATGCTTGCATAGTCAATGTCCATTTGCGGGTTAAGAGACTCTTTAAAAAGAATTTCTACTGGAATGACTGGCTAAGTTTTCTAAAATAGTCTTCTCTTGACTGGCAAATGGACATTTCTCAACAGAACTGCAAAATCAACCTCTGCAGTGGTATTGAGGAATGGTTATTTGCAGCACAATAGAAAAGTAATTTTTGTAAATTTATCACACGAATGACTTGCTCGCATGCCAGTCATTCCAGTTGTAAATTTTCAAAAATAGTCTTCTCTTCACCTGCAAATGAACATTTAATTAAGCAAATATTTACATTTTTATCAAATTTAGCCATTATAGCATTAAAGCAGTGATCTGTATGTGAAAAAGGCCTTCAGATCACAGAATCAGTGGTTATTTCTAGCCCTATTGAGATGATCCATTGTTGGCCAGTAGGATCCAAGCAAATTAGTTCCAAAATTACCATAAACTTACCTTACTGTTGTCTTGTTTTAAAAAATTAAATTTGGCCAACCAGATAATGAGTAGTAGTCTTTTAACACATTAACCTCTATATGCCAGAAAACAAGATGTTTTATATATGATGTATGCAATGCCCTGTTCAATATTTTGAGTCCAACTTGACTGTGAGTTATTGTTACTTCCTATGCCCTATTAGTTTGAAGTTATTCAAGAGCTTTCATGTATATATGTCTAGAAATTGAGACATGGGCATTACATATGTTAAAGGGTTAAAAGAAAAAGTTGACAGATGGAAAGTGACCACCGCATAAGCTCAGCCCGCCCCACCCCTTCTGGACAGTTCAGCTAATAATGTGTCTGATCTGTTTTCTAATTATTTTACAGGTACCTCCTGTAAGCACCTGTAAGGTACTGTTTCAAATTTGTTCAACTTTGACACTCCATCTACACCATATGCCAAGGGAAGACAAGAAAGTACACAAAGTAATAGGAAACTAGTTACGGATGTGATGGGTGCCAGTCTAGATATTGGAAATGAAGTCCTCAGGGAGACAATGGAGGAAGGTGAAAGTACTTCATCTATCAATGACAATCACTTCCTTCTTTCTGACAGAGTTTGTATTCGATAGAGAGATTTCACGACAATCTTGATGCAATCAAATTTAATACAGGCTTTGATAATTATGACCATTTTATGCGCAGTTAAGACTTGTGAATGATAATATTTGCTCAATTATGACTTGTGAATGATAATACATGTATTTGCTCAATTAAGACTTATGAGTGATGAAATTTACTTAATTGTGACATATTAGAGATGGAATTTTCTCAACTGTGAGCTAGAAATGATGAAATTTGCCCAATTGTGACTTTTCAATAATAATATTTGCTCAGTTATGACTTGTGAATGATAATATTTGCTCAGTTGTGGCCTGTGAATGATAGTATTTGCTCAGTTGTGACTTATGAATGATGATATTTGCTTAATTGTGACTTATGAGTGATAATATTTGCTTACTTCTGCCTTATGAGTGATGAAATTTGCTTAGTTGTGACATATTAGTGATGAAATTTGTTCAGTTGTGATTTATGAATGATGGAATTTTCTCAACTGTGAGCTAGAACTGATGAAATTTTCCCAATTGTGACTTATGAATAATAATATTTGCTCAGTTATGACTTGTAAATGATAATATCTGCTCAGTTATGTCTTGTGAATGATAATATTTGCTCAATTATAACTTGTGAATGATAATAGTTGCTCAATTGTGACTTATGAGTGATGAAATTTACTTAATTGTGACATATTAGTGATGAAATTTGCTCAGGTGTGATTTATAAGTGATGAAATTTTCACAACTGTGAGCTAGAAGTGATGAAATTTTCCAAATTGTCACATATGAATGATAATATTTGCTCAGGTATGACTTGTGAATGATATTTAATCTATTGAGACTTATGAATGATGATATTTAATCAATTGAGTCTTGTGAATAATGATATTTAATCAATTGAGTCTTGTGAATAATGATATTTAATCAATTGAGACTTGTGAATGATGATATTTAATCAATTATGATTTAATCTATGAGCCATATCTCAGAAACTGCTTGTCTGATTTTCTGAAATTTTACCACAACAAAGAGTGTGATCTTATACTAGACGTCGCCAATGCTGGCCGGGCATGATCTAAAGAAATCCAGAAAGTGTGAAAGAATTTTGGAAATCCTATTGGTTTTAAAAACTTGGGGATACTGGCATTTCATTATATAAATAAAGAGTATAGGCCTATGTTCATTATTCCAATGTTTCAGCTCTGTATGTTATAAGGTTAAATATAATTGTATGTTGATCATAGGATGCATCTATTTAACCCTTTAATGGCTAAATTTAGTCAAGACCTTAATATCAAAACATTTGCTTATTGAATGCCCATTTTCGGACCAAGAGAAGAGTATTTTTTTAAATGTGCCATTGAAATGACTGTTTCGGTTATCAAGCAAGGCATTCCAGTGGTACATTTCCAAAGGTTCTGTTCACTTGTCCTGCAAGTGAGCATTTCTCAAGACCACTCCAGAGGCTGGTTTTTGCCCTGACCAGTAAACTGTTGAAAGGCATGCAAGCACGTGGGCAAGCAGGCATGCAGATAGACAGGAAGGTAGATAGATAGAAAGATAGAGAGTATCCATCTCTACCAGCAAGCAATAGGGAAGTAAGCAATAGGGAAGTGAGGCTATGTATAGGCTAGATAGATAACTAATCGCTACTATGACGTAAATGTTGCTACTGCAATACATGATGTGCCACCATGAGAATAAGATTGGTCATACACAGGGCTGGTGTGGGTGTCGGGGTGGGGTGGATGGGGTGGGGGGGGGGTGGTGGGGAGTAGACACTATTGTTGTATTTAATAGGCCACAACGACCTTTCTTGCTTGATTAATGAAAGTTACCACTACTAAATTCTCCCCATGGACTTTCACCCTCAAAGCTCAGTTCAGAAATTGTAACACATTTAATACACTTCTAGCAAAGCATGCATGTAATGGATTGGATTGTATATATTTGGTAGGCCTTATAAAAAGTTATATATAACGTGGTCTATGCATACATGTATGGGCATTACAACCTGCTGTGATACAATTAACTCAAACAGGTTTTTTTTTATCTTTGCCTAGCATATAGGCCTACCATAGCCTCCCTCCCCAGCGCTAATACTGGTAGAGATGGATACACCGTCAAATTTTTGACCGATGTCTGATTAGTGATTACTTGACAGCGGCGACATTTATGTCTCGGTCCGAAGGTTATGCCTTAAATCACGGAAACGTAGAACGACGTTTGAAAATGTCGAGTTTGGACACTATTAAAGTCATTGTT
This sequence comes from Chaetoderma sp. LZ-2023a, assembly GCA_034401795.1. NCBI lineage: Eukaryota > Metazoa > Mollusca > Caudofoveata > Chaetodermatida > Chaetodermatidae > Chaetoderma > Chaetoderma sp. LZ-2023a. The sequence continues at coordinate 40,620,792 of CM067363.1, read as the reverse complement.
AAATATATATTGCCAATAATGATACGGCATTAAGCAAAGCAACTAGAATCAGCGTGTATACGAACTATAACTACTTAAATAGACAAGATACGAATAACAAAAGTACAAACTCGCGTAATGGCAAACATGACCGCATTAGAGAGGATGCCTCACAACGCACCAACGCCGCCTGGCGGCTGTTGCAGCGGTGCGCCCCATTGTCCCTGTTCACTTTTAGCCCATCCTATCAAGCTGAATAGTCAAGGCTAGTCGACAGCATGCCGGGCTCCATGTATAGAGCACGGTCAGCGACCACATTGTAAAATTGTTGGTGGCGGGAATAAGTAATGTGTGTGTGTGTTGATGCTGTATAGTATTTTCCATTGTACTGCGATCCAAACTTTTCTAGAAAATAAGCAAAACATATGAACGGGATGGCTACTTGCCATATATGACTAACCAATGCAATGAAACAATATCACAGTTTTTACATTTTGATTAGGTAAGGTAATACATATATAGGTCAATAACTTAACTGGTGCGGTTAGTTAAGCACCCACAGTAAACAAGGATGATATACACAGTTTCAATAAAGAAATTATAAATTGCGGTCTTAAGACCGGTGCGGTACCTATTAGTCATCGGTACCTTTTACTGATATAATTTATGACGTCATAACAATATGTATAGAGTTACTTGAATATCTAATAGACATTAATGTTATAGGTTACCGTGAGCTACTGAGATTGAGGCGCTAACATGTTTGTAGCGCGAGTCAACACGTTCTTGATGCGGGAAATGTTTCCATCCGAGATGTCCACATGTGTTGGTCCGCAGAGTTATTCGCACATAGGCTCCCGTAGACACGGTACGAACTCAGGACAGTGAAGCAAAGTAGAGTAGAAATGTAAATTAGACAGTCGTCATAACATTCATAATAATCGTTTCACAGAAGTAAGAAAAGTTCCCATCCGGCGACGGAGTAATAAAGTCAAGAATAACCCGTTAACAAATGGGGTTAATACATAATATTTCTATGCATGTACATTTGAAGCATACGGTGCGGGGTCCGTCATCTAGCTCTTGTGGCGCACCAGGCAGAGTTACTGGGCTGCGGGCAAAAGTTGTACACGTTAGTCACACGCATGCAGTGTGCTGGTTTAATTCCACTTTTGCCTGGTTGGCAGATTCGGCGAGTCATCCACCAAGAAACATCGCTGCTCTACTCCATGTAGAAGTTGCATATCGGGCCACAAGGGCCCTTCCCGCAGAGGTTCCTCTTACTGCTGTTCGCAAACGGTAACCGTATGTTAGAATTAAGTCCAAAATCTTATACTGCCGGAGAGGGGGAGGGGGGGGGGGGCTGTGAGAACTGCTTTGACGAGTGGGTGATCGGAAAGACGTCAGGAACTGCAGGGGATGTGATGTATCCCTCCTATTCGTACGTATTGAGGTTCATTGTCTAGTCCACGCCTCCAGTCAGTTCCCTAACCCTCGACTATGCTCCTGATCTTTGGATTTCATCCCCTTTTATACTCGCAAGGACGTCATAGCTGGCTATCCCAACCAATAAGAGATTAGCGCCTCAGCCAATCAGCGCTCTAGATTATCGTGACATATGCACAAATAACTAAATATTACTATATGTATAGATGTGTAGTGCGACGTAGTAAGACACGTGTACACAAATAACTGTGTATTACTCTATGTATAGATATGCGATTACGACGTTATAACACTATTTTGAGCATAATTTAGACGAGGAAAATCCATGATTACTCGGCCATTTCTGTGCTGATTTTAAAATGGTTTACAGTTTTAAAAGGTTCGTCTAATTTTGGTCCTGATTGGTACCAAGAATGACGACAGTAGATAAATTAAAGAGTTTTACGAGTACCTACTCTGTACACTAATAGCACACACCCGCCTCCATTCTCGACACGCGGTCGTCAACGAAGCGTCTGAGCGCGCGCATGTGGGCTAGGCATTCTTATGATTATTGCTCTACCCGGGGGCATGCGCTTATGGGAACGACTCCAGGACGGGCGGCTTGTACCCAGCTTTGCTGGGATGGCCAGTACCCTCCCGGTCGATCCCGCGTCACAGGACCATTGTCAGAGCCATATTGCAGTCTTTATCAACATCATGATAATATTTTGAGAAAAGAAAAGATGTTATTTGCACAACAGAGGAATCTATTTCTAGCCATGCCCCGCCCATTTCAAACCATGTCCCACCCATTTCCCGCCACGACCCGCCAATTTCTAGCCATGCCCCGCCAATTTCTAACCTTGTCTGTCCATTTCCAAATTAATAACTACCTATTACATTCTAATGTGCCTCGAAGGGCCACACAGTATTGAGAACAAATTCCAACCTACGTTGAACGAGTTATAGGCGATTGTTCTTTCAGGTTTCGATGTATTATATGTTCATGTATATGGTTATAAGGCGCATATCTTATCGCCCTTCCATTAGAACAGAAATAAAATCTGTTTAAACCAACATCAGCCAGTCAGATTAGTTTCAAAATATTCAGCCGCGTACATGTATAGTTTGTTGAAAATTGCTAGGCAGGGAGTTCAGAGATCGATCGATCCCAACATTCTAGAGATGGGCGTGGTATAGCTAAAATGGAATGGTCGATTCCAAACATTAACTGCTTTCCTGTTTGCGTAACCAGAAATTGTAATAAGGAGATTTTGTCTTTGAAAAGGGTCTAAGAGCTCTACCCCAGTATTTTATATCTCAAACTTCCACATACTTCATCTATCTATCATCTCACTCTCTCTCTCTCTCTCTCTCTCTCTCTCTCTCTCCCTCTCTCTCTCTCTCTCTCTCTCTCTCTCTCTCTCCATCATGCGCGCGCATATGCCCACACACCCTGACCGTATACATGTACGTACACATGCCCGCATGCCTGCACACCTGTCTGCCCACCCGCATGTGCTCATGTGTACAGTCATGCACACATGCATGCACGCCCATGCAATACGCATGCACACCCGTACGTACAGCCGCACGGACGAAATGTCTAACGTGATGCATAATGCATAACCATAACAGCTAGTAAATTTGTGATAAGGTTTCAGTAAAATTATTTTAAATTGTAATATATTCCGCTTATATTTACACTTTTTTGCACATATTTCGATTCTGTTATGGAGATCATCTGTGGACCCGGGGAGGAATATTTTCAGGAATTGTCCCTGTAATGACTGGTTAGGTTAGCTAGCAAGTCATTTTACGGTTAAAAGTAGTCCGTGGCTGGTCTTCTCTTGGGCTGCAAACGCGACATGATTGAGGTGTGGGTGGAGCTTAGCTAGAGAGGGGCAGGGCATGGCTAAAAAATGGAAAGATCCATTAGCGTGCTGCAGGCAATCGGATATTCCATTACATAGGCCAGTCAATTTAATTTCAAAATATTCAACAGGGTACCCACATAGTTTTCTGGAAATTGCTAGTCACGGGTATTACCGTTGTTAAAAATTGGTATATTTGCTAACAGAGTTTCAATGAGTTTAAAGTTTATTGAAGTAGACCTACTCCCATACATAGCAATTCGTAGGTCTCATCCCTGAACAAAAACCGTGATGATGAGTGGAGGCATACATGAACTTAGCATTCACCCAAGGCAATATTGGCAACAGCTTGGCTCGTTTCTCTATTCGTTAGCGGCACACACACCCCCGAGCAGCAAACATTGTTATGAATAACGATCATATAGACCATTAATTCGCTATGGGTGTTCCAGGTGTCGGGTGGGACTATCTCATAATTATAGATCTGGGAAAAGAGAAAAGCGCGTTTGAAAGCTATTTTAGCCTACATACGCTAACAACGTTTTAAAACCCATATTGTTATAACATCTGCAGACAAAAAACAATTTTTATGTGAACATTGTTTAATTCATGAGGGGTTTTTCAGACCATTGCCTATATACAGTACAGCTCAGGGGTAAGATAACATGTCTATAAGCGTGAACAGAAATTATGTTAGTAAGAACTGTTCTCTTGTGTGTTTAGGGTGTATTTTGATTTGAAGACAATTGCGGGCTTAGCCGCCAGTGTCTTTCAATCCAGTTATGTTCAAAACATTCGACAGTAGGTTTTATTTTTGTTTTGTAAACGTGTTACATGATGTTCTCAGCTGTACTGTAAGATCTGTCAGCAACATGATAATATACACTTTATTTAACCCGTTAGAACTTAATTTGTTCAAAAAATAAAATACTTTCTTAGTGAATGTCAATTTGTAGACCAAGAGAAGGCTATTTTTAAAAGTCTACTGCCGAAATGATGTCAATTTGCAGCCCAAGAGTAGGCTATCTTTAAAATTTTACCACGGGAATGACTGGCTCGGTTATCTTGCCAGTCATTCAGCGGTAAATTAAAAATAATAATAACCTTCTCTTTGCCTGCAAATGGTCACTCCCCAAGCTACTACAGAGGAGGGTTTTTAGCCGGTTTCTTAGTGGAAGGGTTAATCAGAGCGCATAAAACCCGATTTTTAGAGAAAACATGATAATTGTTAAGAAATTATTTTAATGAAATCGAAGGATTGGATACTAAGACTGTTTTGAACGCTCGCAACGTTTAGGACTTAAGACTAATTAACAATGGAATTTACACAGGCATAATAGCCATATATAGAGCTCTAGCTGATGAAGAACATTTTCAAATCTGTGTTGTTGAAACTGTTGCAGTCTCTAGCATCAACAAGCTTCGGTAATATTGTTTTCAAAATTAACATCAATGGTTGCTTCAGGTTGTTGCTATGCTGATTTGCAGCCACACCTTTATACATGTGGCTGAGTGTGCTGGTCGCTCGTACATACAAACCTATATCTGCACATGCTGCCTTGCGGGCGCATGTGCGGCCGCATGGATGTGCGTCCGTATGGGTGGCCGCATTTATGGCTGCACATTTATACAAGCAGGTGAGTGTGGTGGTCGCTCGGAGTTTCTGATCACGGAGTATGTAAGCAACAATCTAGATGCCAACACTGATGATGATGCTGACGATGATGAGTCCGGTGGTGGTGATGATTGATCTGATGCATAAGGTGTCAGTCCACCTGTAGATGCGTGAATTTCCAGAACATTAACTATTTGTTTATGCCAGTAACAGAACCTATATACTTATCCTATGTAATATGCTAAATCCAATAACATTATAAGTATTAACGGCGATCGTAATGTTACCGCAGCCTACTAACACACATACCCACACATATACCCGGCATGCATGCTCGTATGCCCGAACACACTCGCACATGCAGTCATGCAAGCATGCACAGACACACACACACACCCACACACACACACACACACACACACACACACACGCACGCACGCACGCACGCACGCACACACACACGCACACAGACACACAGGCACCCACACACACGCGCGCGCGCGCATGCACACACAAGTGTGTGCATGTCAAGGTATAGTTATTTGAAAAACAAAAAAAATATATCCAATTGTATTTTTGCATTGTACTTTTTCCATTGAGCCGCATTTGACTGAAAGTTGCTGGTGTTGCAATGAACAATGATATGATTTGCAAGTCTACATGTCATCTGTAACCACATTGTCGTCAAAGTGCTCATTGTTAACCGTTCATGATGAAAATGGATAAAACCGGCTTATACACCGATCTTGAGGAATGTCCATTTGTAGGTTGAGACAAGATGATTCTTGCAAATTTACCATTGGAATGACTGGTTCGATAACTGAGACAGCCATTCCAGTGATAAATTTTCAAAATATTCTTGTCTCAGCCTGTAAATGAACATTCAATACACACATATTTTAATTTTCCTGATCAAAGTTAGCCATTAAATGGGTAAAGTAACACGAAAGCCAGGATTACAGCATGGACACATTGTTACCGGAAACCGTTGGTGTCTTAAAGAGAAAAAGTTTGCAGCAAGATTGTTTAAAAAAAACAGCAACACTTATTGTATAAAGTGGAATGGAAGTGAGTAATATACCATTATAACATACGTATCATTCCATGTAATAGAGGGATCCAGTTAGCTATGCCACCCCCACGCTTTGCGCCTGCTGGGGGTAAATTTCTATGCTTTGAACCATGAATTCTCAGAATCCCAATTTCAATATAACTGGACAAGCCATGCGGTCAAAACTAACGTCTGTGCACCAGGATTTTATCTCTATTGTTGAGCATGACCAGACCCACCCCGCCCCGCAGGTCTGAGCAGTCTACAACTGTTACAATTCAATTCAATTATAATACTACGCATATCTGTAACTAAGTAATTTTATCATTTATACATTAATCTATATATTCGTGTAAAGAAGCTACGAAATAAACTTGAATTGAATTGTTGTAGCCTCGAGCTGTACACACAACCCAGGTGGCTGATGACCCCTACCAAACTCATAGCTCTGTAAGAAAAATCGATACGCTCGTCCGGCTTAAGAGTAAATTTTGAGCACAGTCCAGCACAGAAATGACCTAACACGTTTACAAAATAATAAAAAATGTAGTGTCGAATATTTTGAACATAACTGGATTGAAAGACTTTGTCGCCTAAGGCAGCAATTGTCTTCAAATCAATTTATGCACAAAATACAGAAGATAACATTTCTTAATAACATGTTTTCTGTTCGTGTTAATAGACATGTTATCTTACCCCTGAGCTGCAATGCATATAGGCAATGTTATGGAAAAAAGTTTATGAATTAACCAATAACGCAGATGGCTAATGACCCTTCCAGAATTAAATTCAATTCATAACAATTGTTGGGTGGGGTGTGGGGCGCTAGTAAATAGAGAAACGTGTAGTTCTACTAACCCAGCTGTTGCCGATATTGCATTGGGTGAATGGTAAGCTCGTGTATGCCCCCACAAATCATTACAGTTTTGTTCCTGACTGGAATGTACTGGAGTACGTTATAATGACCTGTGAGTTTTACGTGCAGACGACGTACACGCGTGCATGAGAGAGAGAGAGAGAGAGAGAGAGAGAGAGAGAGAGAGAGAAAGAGAGAGAGAGAGGGCGAGAGAGAGAGAGAGAGAGAGAGAGAGAGGAAGGGAGGGAGAGAGAGAGAGAGAGAGAGAGACGATATGTAGATGATGTATGTGGAAGTTAGAAATATAAAATACTAGGGTAGAGCTCTTAGACGCTTTTCAAGGACAAAATCTCCTTATCACAATTTCATGTTATGCAAACAAAAAAGCAGTTAATGTTTGGAATAGACCTGAACCATTCCGTGTTTAGCTATGCACCACCCATCTCTAGCTACGCTACACCCACACCCCGATCTCTGAACTCCCTGACCAGCAATTTCCATAAAAATATACATGTAAGCGGTTGAATATTTTCAAACTAATTTGACTGGTTTAAACATATTTTTATTTTTCTAATGGAAGCAAGATAAGATACATGTCTTATAACCACGTCTTCCATAGACATAAACATATAATACATTGGAAACTGAAAGAACCATAGCCTATAAGCTGTTCAAACCCTGAGTCAACTTAGGCTGGAATTTGTGTGGCCGTTCGCGGCATGTTAAAATGTAATAGGTAGTTATTAATCTAATGCGATTGAACATTGATTCATTGAACTGTGTACGACTCCGGGCCCGAGTGCATAAAACGGACGTAAGGCTACGTCCGACGTATCTCAATCGCAGAATGTAGGCGCAAAATTAAACCGCGTGCATGAAAGAGACGTAGAGTAAGTTGTGGCGTAAAACCGAGCACGAAGTCACGCCTGCTCGGTAGCAGACGTGGCCCGGGCGTAGCGCTTATTTCAGTAAACGGAGCAAGCATGGCCGGTGTAGTACATTGGTTTGGAGATTTACAATATCGCAGAGCGTTAAGAAGGGAGAGATTGTTCCGTGATAGAAGAAATCCTTTGGATGTGTATGCTGACACTGAACTTTATGATCGCTTTCGGTTACCTAGATACAGATTGCTTGGATTAATTGATGAACTTAGGGGTGATTTGCAACATCCAACACGCAGAAATATGGCCGTGCCTGTGGAAATACAAACTTTTGTCGCGTTAATATTCTTCGCCAGTGGTTGCTTCCAGAATTTAGTAGGGGATATGTCCCATATCTTGAGAACAACTGCATGCCGAATTATCCGTAGAGTGGTGCTGGCACTGAAGAGATGACTCCGGCAATATGTACGTTTTCCGACTGACCAACACATTCTGGAAAATACCAAATAAGGATTCCATGCAATAGCAGGATTTCCTAATGTTGTTGCATGTGTTAATGGAACTCATGTACCTATTCAGAGTCCATCGTTTAATGAGTGGGAGTACGTTAACCGAAAAGGTACCCATTCAATTAACGTACAACTGATGTGTGACCATAATCTGACGATAATTAATTGTGTAGTTCGATGGCCAGGATCAAACCATGACGCTAGAATATTAGCACTGAGTGATATCTACCAACATTTCCAATTAAATCCTAACATCGGATATGTGCTAGGAGACAGCAGATATGCATTAATGCAGTGGCTCATGGTGCCAGTAATCAATGTTGTCGATGATGCCGAACGCAGATATAACGTAGCCCACATGTCTACTAGAAACACAATTGAAAGATGCAACGGTGTACTAAAACGAAGGTTCGCCTGTTTGAACAAAATCAGAATGTCGCCAGAACGGGCATGTGATGTGATTCAAGCTTCGATTGTATTGTACAACATATGTATCGATGCGGTGGGGATTCCACAGGAGGAGGATATAGTGGCTCAGGATCCAAATATGAATGAAGTTAATCGTCATGTTGATCTCCCTGGACGTGTGGCTCGGCGGCAATTAATTCAAGATGTATTTAGCTAAAAGGACAATGTGACAAAGAACACTGAAAACGCTTTAACCATTTAATGATAATTTGTATCTATTTACTTTTGAAGAATTCCAAGTTCTTTGTGTGATTCGTTAATATAAATACATAAAAACGCTATTTCCACCCGACATGCCCGTGAAAGGCTTGCATTTAGCCATCCAAAATGGCTGCAGAAATGCCAATTGTCAGAGCAAGCAAGAAGTATTTTTTTTAATTAATCACTGGAATGACTGGCTCAATAAACGATCCATTCACTCCAACGATTAATTCTCCAAAATGGTCTTTACTTCTTCTGACAATTGTCAATTTTACAACGTTTCGGAATGCTAGTCTGTCCCTTTGGCCTTTAAAGGGTTAGTCTGCCATCTCATCGTCAATCATTTACCATTTTGTTTGTTCTGTTAGCCCTATATTTTAATGTCTATGGCGGTGTTAACAAATTGGCCAAAAACATTCCCATTTCGAATGCTTATACTTAATTATATTAAGTTAATATATAAGGCCTACCTCAGTGCGTGAATAATACCACAGACTCAGACGGCATCAGTCAGCATCCACCAATTTTAGAGCATTCAAATTAAATGACTGAAATACACTAATATATTGAGTTCTATATTGTATAAAAGACAGTTTGTTGAAGTATTAAAGATGCTTTGGTAAAAACTTGTAAACGTCAACGTTATATTGGTCCATTAAAAGTCTGTCAAGTGGAGTAAATGTCATTGTATAAGACCTGACCTACCGAGAGCGTACATTGTAGTCATACTCATCTGCATATATTTTATTCAAGCCCACACCAACAAGTGACTGCCACACAATTAATATTTGGGTACAGTCAACGCCCACCCACACCTGCACTGGAAGCTCTCAACCCATCCCGCCAGTAACTTCCTACGGCCTTATTCAACCCGCATACAAAACTCATCACATTTATTTCAAATACATATTTATTACAACGCAAATACACATGTAGACATAGAAAGTGTATTTCTCTTGTTGGGTTTAATAATGAGGAAACTGATCATGCATACGATGTGCGCCGTGTGGCTGCTGTTGCTGCAGTTGTTACCACCGCTGCTGCTGGCGCTGTTGCAGGACATCTATTTCTAAATCCAATTTGACGATTTCTTTTGCAATTTTAATTTTCTCCATTTCAATTTTTTCGGTTTCTAGCTTTTGCTTTTTTATTTCAATCTGTAAACGGTCACGGTGGAGCTCCTCTCGTGATGGCTCACTCGCCGGACGCTTTGCCTTTTTCCATGGCGTTCGTGGGTGTGTATCGACTGCACTAGTACCGGGAACTGGACTGGAACCTGTAAATGCAGATAACAACATAATAATAAGCGCTGGCTTTTGTCTTTGACATAAACCTGCTTACTGTCATAGAACCTAGAATGTAGTTGATAAAGCCTGAACATCAAATATTAACTTTAGTTGTTACGTGTATCCCCTTCAATATTTCGAAAGAAGGTAATCAAAGATTTATAGTGCTTGCATGTGTCCGTCCGTCAGCGATTTTATCCTGCCTTGCGTACATCCTTACATTAATTGGATTACTGTATTATGCGGTTGTAGTAGTAGAAACATCCTACAGCTGCAATCAGTCATTCTTCGCTTTTTCCCACTGTGTCTTGTCCTCAGCCGAAATCCTTAGCTTCCACAGGTCCAGTCTTGACTTGAGTGTACGAGTCCTGCTGGTGAGAGTATTACAGGTTAATAACAATCAAAGTAACTCCCATATCTATTTTTAATAGAGAATGATAATGCGTAGATGGGTATGGCACTATGCCAAGTTACACGGCCCACCGCCGAGTAGGCTAATATTATGTAAGATTTATTTTACGCACACTGACATGCCTAATATGCGTAGTTAGCATGTTGTGAACTTTGGACATTTTCGCTTATGTAATTAACTGAAATTGAGATGAACGTGACCGTGTAAGCGACGTTGCTTGAGGAACCACTTTGAAATTGACTTTTCCGGTTTTAGCTAAACCCCGCCCATCTCTAGCTAAGCTCCACCCACACCTCGCTCGTGTTGGGATCGATCGATCTCTGAACACCCTGATTATCAATTTCCAAAAAACTACACAGGTAAAGTGTTGAATATTTTGAAACTAATTTGACTGGGTGCCTAAGGCAGCAACAGCGCCCAGTCAAATTAGTTTCAAAATATTCAACAGCATGTTTATTAAATAGCAAAGAATTACAAAGACTGATTCATACAACGTGTCGGACCATTTGAGATTTGGTGACGGTCTATATGGAACCCTTTGTGGCGTAATGATTATGACGTCATCATACACGCGCTGAGCTGATTATTACGTCATACGAGGTCTGGCGATGGATGGATACTCTGGAAAGGTGAATTGGTCCATTTAGTCCAAATCAGATCATTTATTTTGAAAATATGTTAATATTGCAAAATCTGGAAATTCCCATTTTAGACTTGTGAAAGTTCGCCTATGACGTAGTCACAAACCAGCGCGTGCAGATGAGTCACATGTAGATGTTCGTTACCTCTTTTAGTGAGGTCCGAATATGACCTTGAGATTAGGAATATTACATAATGAACTAAATTGCACTTATAATGATATGAGAGTTAAAGGAGTATAAATGTGTGTGGTTTTCTAGTTTGATGAACCTGATCATGACAAAACATTTCCATCAAAGTTGTCAAAAATGTGTATTTAGTTTAATTTTTTGTGAAGAGCCGGTACGCTTTCTATTGGCTGGAATTGAGAATTGACCAATCTAATTAGTATCAGAGGTTTGTCTGATGCTATGTGTGACGATCATAATTGGTTCAGAAACAGCATAAAAGCCGGACTCAGATACTGTCCAAACTGTTTGGGGAGGCGGTTTACTGTGTTCCGCGTTAGCATAATCAACTGGTAATCAGCCGATCAGGTGACGAATGTGCAATCGGTGGAAACATAGGCAATCTCCTGAATGGAACCTGGGATCAGGGACTGGATAGACGCCAATCAAACCAATAACTTCTTTCTGTTCAAGAGCTGATCAGCTTCGCCCCGATGCGTGGTGAATGATTTTTATGTAGGCATGGTATTCTAGAGGTGATCCACACCACCACTATCATGCCGAATGGCTTTAAGTAGGCATGGTATCTCCAGCTCGATCCGTGATCCGTGGGACGTGATGCTGCAGTAGTTAGTAATATAGGGTCTAATTTCTAGAAGTAGAGAGGATATAAAGCTGATCACATTGTTATAGAAATATGTCATTTAGTGAAAGTCTCAGCACATTGTGTATAACGCTTGTTATTTAATAATTCTACATCCAGTCCAAAGGACCTATCCAGTGTTAGCTATGCCCCGCCCATCCCTAGCTAAACTCCACCCACACGTCGCTCGTGTTGGGGTCGATCGATTCCTGACCTCCCTGACTATAAATGTCATGAAAACTATTCACGTAAGCTGTTGAATAGTTTTATATTTTTATAATTAAATTTGTTTTCAAAACAGCATTAAACAGAGTATCTTTTGCATCATACAGAATTTATATTTCTGAGCTGAAATAAAGCACCATACCACAGGAGGAAGACAAATTACTTTCAAAATAGCTAACAGAATATCTATTAAATTTAAGCGACTTAATTATTATATGTATTTCTTTAACTTGGAAGCGTGAAAGAGCCGCTATAAGTCGTGTCCAAAAGGACGGTATAGCGCCTATCTTGAGCTAGTTAGAAGCAAATCTCATGGTTACTGACTTAAGAACGTGTTTAAATTAGTAAGTGAAAAGGTTCCTCATATATTTCCTGCCATGACATCGTTCAGACTTAAACATGAAGTTAATACGTTAAAAAACTGGACGTTGTGGACCAATAAAAATGTAGCGTGTTTGGCGGCCTTAGATAAATTAGTAAGTTAACTAAGCAAAAATGATACTGAATTACCAATTGTGTGGACTTTAAGGCGGTTGTTAGAAATCTCTTAGCGTATTCCTAAGCTGTACAGGAGTTGATGACGTAATATCTCGGTCAAGCCGACTTGTGGTTTTAGCATCCGAACTCATTAATTCATGTAGTTACGTCTTTTGAAAGGCGCTTTATACAACGCCTATTGTCTACAGACTATTCTAACGGTGTGACGTTGCTGCGATAGGCAGCAACAACTGCCAGTCTAATTAGTTCCAAATCCATCCAAAAATCTTCCCTATATTACATAGAATCTGTCTGTCCCACCCTGTAAATATCATAGGGTTTACGTCTACAGGCAGACGACTGATATTTAGTCTAATGAAGGGTAGCTAGGCCTAATTGATTACTAATTATCGGTGTCCCAGTGACACGAATCTCCCTGATTAAATTTAAGCCCTGGCAAGATCGTATTAGTCGTATCTACGTCTGGTTGGGCTTAGCTAGGGTTTACTAATTAATTACTCATTAATTATCGTTAGCCCCGCGACGCGACCATCCCAGGTTTCGATTTGTAAGGACTCACTAGGCCAAGCTGGGAGAAGCTCGTCGATACATTTGCTAATTAATCGATTAATGAATGATTAACATTAACCGTAGGTACGCGACTGGAACGCGGCACATATTAGCCCTCCTACCTACGCCTATATACCTATGTACGCTCGGTAAGCTACCCCCACCCACCCACCCACCCACCCACCCCCACCCCTAACCCACCACCCCACCCCGTTGCCACCGACCAAGACCCCTCACAGAAACGTAGTGCAGGGAGGTGGTCGACGCTGAGTACTGGCGCGAGGGGAGAATGACAGGAGAACGAATGAGAGCGAAGGAAGGACGAAATCGGAGAGGGTGGGAACGAGATACGGAGTTCGTGTGAGGAGACGGCGCAGATGCGGACGAGAGGAACAGAGGTGAGCCTGAGACAGGTGAATATTCCTCTTGGATTAGTAAATGCTAGGCTCGCGGGTTTTTGGTATCCATTATGGGTAGGGGTGGGTGGGGGTGGGGGCGCTATTAGATAGAGAGTTCGAGAGACGGAAGGGTGGGACGGGAGAAAATTACTTTATATGTAAGAAATACTCGGCTCGCAGTCGGTGTTTGTATGGACTCCCATTTTATATCTAGTCCTTCGAGTGAGCCACTACTTATTGTTCGTGCAATTATTACAGAATAAGGAAGAATTACTTGGCTAGCGGTTCTACTTGCATCTACTACATCTTTATATGTAGTAGCTCTTGTATGTGAGCCACTACATGATTAGCGTGTAATTATTACAGAATAAGGAAGAATTGTTCAGCTAGCGGCTCGTCTTTACGTATATAAGGGAAGTTAGCCTTGCTAGGGCGGGTCGATTACTCTAAAAAGGTGCGAATCACCAAAATGAATTTTGATCAAAGAATTGAACATTATTCATGATTGCGACGTCATTAATACAAACGACGACCCATATTTTATTGCCAAACTCTTAACAACAAATAGAAAAGATAAATCAGATGTGTAGGGGTACATGATTTCCATTATGAATGGTTAACCCTTTTATTTGTCACTTAAAGGACAGTTCGTATGATGGATTCGATATCATATCCAACGCTTCTTACTTTGGCTCGAATTAGGAAAGTGTGACCTAAATTAGTATTTGAACTTATGTCTGAAAATAGAATTGAGTTATTGCGGGAAATGCAAAGAAAGACAGATTTTGAAAATAAATATTCAATCTTTCATTTTTGCGCTTTGTTGTGGTTGTTCGATGAATCAGAACTACATTATTTGTCAAATCAATAATATTGACGATATACCATGCATAAGAATTCAACCAATCATTGTATCGGTTCTTTTGGGCTGCTATAAACTTTAAACGCATTTGTAAATCTTCTGTTGAATATGTAAAAAACCTAATTTGACAGGAATACGATTCCTGAGCTGTCGAAGTTCTATGTAGATTGAAACAACCACGATTAGTCGCCAACTAATCTTGGACGATTAAATTCCTTTGCGTTCATTGAATTTTAAGCCTATGTATATATATAATCAATGCCATCATCTAATACAGCACGTCATAATCCACAACGATTCGCAGACGATTGGATTTAATTCATGCTCATAAATAATATCATATATTCAAGAAGATCATCGGTATTATGTCCGAAGTCCACGTTCAAGATGACCCCTATTCCATCTAGTTATTATAAACAGCTATCGACCAATGTATCATTTAGAACATAGGCCAGATGGAAACCATTGAATAGTTTCTTGCCGAGGCAACAGTATGTGTGATTTTTAATGCCAGCTAAATAAATTAAAAATGATAATTCTTATTTCCAATTTGAGATTTAGAATGACATGCTTTAATAGTAATAACAACAATAATAATTTATATAAAATTTATTATAATAAATTATATTATATACGATGATGTAATACCTAGAGCATAGAGTCAATCCGCTCCTTATATCTTGAATACGAAAGAAGTTAGTGGCTGATCCTGATTGTAATATGATTGGCGGTATCACCTTAACATGACGAATACATGTAGGTGCACCTAAGCGAAGGTATCATGAAATATATAGCTTTGTCTGGAATGACACAAAACACAGCCTTTTCTGACGGGGGTTGTTTAGTTCCCCACGAGCTGCCAGTAGTTTGGTCACAAGCTGCCAATAGTTAATGATATATTCTATCAAGAAATTCTGGCAACGTGCTGCCAGTAGCAAATGTTACGATAGAACTAAATTTGGAAGCTGGTAATGAGCAGGAGACCTGGCCCATGATTACAACAACCGGGATCTGGAGACCTGGCTACTGACCATAACAACCCGGACCTGTAGACCTGGCTATTGACCATAATAACCAGCGCTGGGGGCCTCGCTAACGGTTAAGATGATCAGAAAATGGCAGCCTGGTCAATGATGAGGATTATTTTTGTTAAATGTTGACCAGTAACTGGTTAATTGATACAAGCTATTCAAGGTACCTGTATGACTCACCTGGAACATAGGAATTTCAAAGAATATTTATTGAGTTTCACATCAATCAGTACCACTTCCACTGACTTTCAGTCGAACGGTTTAGTCTTCCATATATTGACAACAATCTCTGGACTGCGTATGTGCAATAGTGATTTTGAACAGTGTTTCAGCGAAGATAGATGACATCAGTTCCAATAACAGAAATTGATGACATATCGTTAAACTTTTATTAAGACACCAACGAAAGGTGAATCAGAAGGCAATCTCTTACAGCCGCTGCTTTCTTAATAAAGGTTCAAATACCTTGCTTAATTCACCTTTCCAGAGTATCCATCTATCATCCGACCTCGTATGACGTCATAATAAGCCCAGCGCGTGTATGATGACGTCACAATCATTACGTCACAAAGGGTTCCATATAGACTATCATCAAATCTCGAATACTCCGACACGTTGTATGAATTGTATGTCTTTGTAATTTTGTGCTATTTAATAAACATTCTGATGAATATTTTGAAACTAATTTAACTGGGCGCTGTTGCTGCCTTAGGCAGCAACAGCACCAAGTCAAATTAGTTTCAAAATATTCAACAGCTTATCTATGTATTTTTTTTAAATTGATAGCCAGGGTGTCCAGAGATCGATCGATCCCATCACGAGTGATGGGTTGGTGGAGATTAGCTAGAGATGGGCGGGGCATAGATAAAATCGGAAAGGCCCATTGAATAAAATGTCCCCTAAAGGCAGGTGGTCTCTTAACCCTTTCACAGATATATCGTGGATAAAGTATATTCCTTATGATATAAAACATATTGTGTTGGATATCTTGTATTTAATTTGACTTGAAGCCTTTGTTGCCTTAGGCAGCAATGGTTCCCAGCCCAATTAGTTTCAAAATATACAACACTTTTACAGTAAGGATGCCTTGAAAATGCTATGTAGGGAATTCATTGTGGAACGGGATAATACAGGTGGTCTTTATAGCAGGCGTAACCGGAATCAAAACCACCCATTCAATACATGCACATTTGGCTGAATGGACAAGTTAGCAGCAGGGGATGGGGTGAGATGCAATTCATTTAGAAATAATTTGACTAGGCGGCATTGCTGGCAGCAATGACTTTTAATCAAATACATTTCAAAATATTCAGCAGTATAGATGTCAGAGTACATAATACACATCTTAAATAGTTAGGCAGTGGGGTAAATGCTAATCTGTTAATTGAAGTTTTAATCATGTTGGGCAATAGAATGTGTCATGATGATAAATCAATGGGCGTTGAAACCTCCATTATATTATTCCACCTATGAAAGTGAAACTTTACTACTACAAATATTTAAGGGGTGATAATTCTGGTATTTGACGTCGTATCAGTTTAATTTTTTCCTACCCAGATATTAGATGGCGACATTAACATTTTGACAAAAATTGGTGACAATCCGTCCAGAAATAACAAAACGTGTTGCCATGGACAAACACTCAGATGATGGATGTGTATCCTCTATATACGTTACCTGACCGACAGGTCAGCTGAGCTAATAAACCCAATTTCGAAATTTGCATCCAATAAAAAATCCTATATGGCCGCTAAAGACGCTACATCTTGAGTGGTCCAATGCGACCATGATTTCTAATGTTTACCTGTCCTTGAACAACCTTTAACGACGCTTAGTCCCTAATCATATCTCCCAAATTTCGACCCGATTCATCGAGAGGTTCTGGAGGAGAAGTCGTTTTCGCCAAAACTAGGTCATTTAAGATGGCCAGCAAACCATTCCGCCAATCATATTTGCTCGAACAAACAGGATTCAACTCTTGCCCTAGATTATATTTCAAGAGTTATCAATCCATCCCCTAGGCGGTTTCGGAGAAGAAGATGTTTAAAGACGCTTCTAAAAATCGGCCAAATTCCAAGATGACTGCAGAAAAATTAGCCGATCGGTTTCATTATGACTAATTTGGATCTGTATCCCCTAAGGATGTGTCCGGCCAAATATAATTGAAATCGGCCTAAGAGATCTCTAAAGGAAATTCGTTTAAAGAGAAAGTTGATGGACGGACGGATGGCGGGTGGACGAAGGATGCCGAACAGTCGGACGGACATACAACAGACGGTCGCCACGGCATAATCTCATTTAGCCTTTCAGGCCAGGTAAGGTAATACGTAGTTTGGACACATTGTGGTGCTCTTGAAACAAGTGATGTTAAAAATATAAACGTAAGTTTCAAACTGTATATATATAATGTGATCCTGTAAATCAACATGATAATCATTCATATCCTATTTAAATATAATGATTGGCACCGTGGATTATTTGTCTGCTCCTTTTAACATGTTATGTTCAGCGCAATGCATATCAAGGACGGCACACAGCAGGCTAACCACGTGATTTCGAGATAATATATACATTAAAAAAATCATAACCTAAATAGCAAGATACTTTCAAATAGTCTTTAAAAATAGCTTTGGTCTATTTGCTATTTGCATGCACAAGATAAGTTTAATACGAACACTTATATAAAAAGATACTTTGACTTGATCCTTACTGGCATGCACATTACCGCTCAGAAATAAGCTACGATATTTCAAAAGCAAAAAACTTTTATTTAAAAAATGGTTTGTTGCTCAGCAATGGCTTCCACTCAAATTAAATCCAAAGTATTCAGCTGTAAATTGTGTTTATTTTGGAAACCATTTAATTATTACTGAGTTTTGCTGTGGCGAAATATGTGACCAGAGGACAAGACGCTGTCGTAAAAGCGGAGGAGTGACTGCAGCTGTATGATGTGTCCACTATTACAGCCGCGGAATGCAGTAATCATGCATACCGACACGTATGTAAAAACAATTCCCTCATATGCTATATATATATATATATATATCAATATGTAAATTGTATGATTGTTTAATAGCCTGGGTGAATAAAGAAAACAGAACACAAAAACTGTGACCTATAACTGAATTTAGGTGTTATAGCTATGGGCTAGCACATCACACAGGGTTAGGAACATAATGTAACGCTGCATCAGTACGTTATAAGCAAGTAAAATACATAATTAATTTGGACTTTGTAATGTTCGTGGAAAAACATATGAATTTTCATGGTCATTATGTTGTCAATATACTGCAAGCCTAACAGCAAACGAAAATTCAGGAGAAATAAAATACTTCATTATTCAAATGATTGTGAAATTAAACGTAAACAGCTCTATAAGGCGCTAAATTGGTACACAAGAGATAAATTTGAAATATCTCGGTTAAACATGGTCTCCTTGCGAACCGAATTCAAAACAGAAGTACAAACGTATCGCAGAGAGCAATGCAGCTCAATGACAAAAAAAAGTTATCAGAAGCTCAATATACAGACACAAAATTCACCTTTCCAGAGTGCCTACCCATCACCTTAACACCAGAATATTACTGCAAACCTTTTGACAAACTTGTTCTCCCTATATTGTGTTATAGAAGCGAGGTGTGGGGTTTTCATACAGCATATGCCGTAGAAAGATTCCATCTTCGCTTCTGTAACCAATTGCTTAATGTAAAACAGAGTACGTCAAATTGTGCTGTTTACGGGGAGTTAGGGAGTGTGCCTTTGCGGTTAGCAAAAGTAATAAAATTATTAAAATATTGGTTTACGATTCTTGACATGAAGCCGAACAAAATAGCATAACATGTGTATAATACATTGTATCAAGACTGGAATAAAAACAATAATTGTACAAATTGGGCCAAATCTGTATGAGATATGATATGTAGGGCATACAAAGGGTTCTATTGATGTATGGGAAACGCAGGCAAAAAATGTAAACAGAAATCAGTTTGTTGTTTAGTATAAACAGAGAATTTATAACATTTTTCACCGGGAGTGGAGGAGGACAATTAGAAGCCAGCAATAAGGATTTGCTACACAAATACATTTCAGATGATTTAACTTACAAACGCTACCTAGACAAAGTGACAAGTGCAAAACACCGCCATTCATTGTGAAGACTCCGAACTGGGTCTCATATATTACGTATTGAAACCGGCCAGTGGCATAACCCAATTCCACCACCGCGAGCTGAGAGAACATGCCATTTTTGTGAAGATGCAGAGGATGAATACCACTTTTAATTCGTCGTCCTGTTTACATAGGCCTGCGTAAAATGTATATAAAACCATACTACTGGAAGCGACCAAATATCTACAAAGCAACCGAATTATTAAGATGCACGAACGCGGAACAAGTTTAAACAATCAGCAGCATTTATATATAATGTCTTTTTTAATCGCGATGAACGAATGTGATGTGCATTTTCGCCATTTTCTGTTTTGTTTTATATCTATGCTAGTTTGTGCGCTTTCTTTAATTGTTTTGAGCAGATTATATTTTGGCATTAATAGTTAAACTGAATAATTCAGTTAGAACTTTTCGGATCAGTCGTGTCCAAGCATTTCTGCGTGCGCGCCATCGTGTTTACCCTTTGAGGCGTGTGTGCGTGCGTGCATGTGTGCGCGGGAGTGCGGTAGAACGAGTGAGCGTGCATGCGTGTGTGCGGTGATTGTGAGGTGGGTGGGTGGTTGCGCGCGTACGTAGGCGTACGGGCAGGTGGGAGCGAGAGAAAGGAAAATTTAAGATAGGGTGAAGTAAAGTATCCGATGCAAATCAATTATATACTAGTATTTATCAAGGGTTGCTGTTTTGTTAAGATATGACAGCAACCTTAGGGGTGCATGTTCGCAGCAGGGTGACTGAGAGTGGAATTGTTTGGATTTTATACATTTGGAGGCTTTGGGGTGTGGGTCTGGATTAGGTGAGGCAGAGTAGGTCTTGGCATGTGATGATTTCATTGTGTATAGATTAATATAATTTTTAAGTTGTGAGTTTGAATTAGGAACTCGTGCCCCATTTTCAGATTCACAACTGAAAATGCGAAATTTATTTGTGCGGAATGCGGTCATCGTGCGTACGGATTTTTTTCGTTTCATTCCGTCGGGGCGCACAGTTTGAAGCTGTAGAATTTTGACACTTGTTTTCGGGCATTTTGGTGTGAATACGCACCTTTTAAGTTTATAATGACAATATATACCATGTTAATTCAATTTTTTATGTTTATAATTGTATTGAAATGGTCACCTGCCATTTAACCATTTCGTGTTGAAAACTGAAAAAGCGGTGCAGTGGTCATGAGAGATGCCACTTTATCTGTCGGGCGGGGACTGTTTTTGAAGATTTACCGCTAGAATAAATGCCTCGATAACCGCGCCAGCCTTTCCGGTGGTAAATCTTTTGCAATAGTCTCCTGTTGGCTCGCAGATGGCCATTGAATAAACAAATTAATTAGTATTAGTATTTTCATTCATTGACCGATTTTGGTCAATAAAGGGTTAATTTGCAGCATAAATTACAGTAATTTTGATTTCTAATTTTAACTACTTTAGCTTGTTCTAGTTATTCGCCACAGAACACGCGTGCATATGTGTAATTGTGCGTGCATATATGTATAAGTGTGAGTGCGCGCGTGTGTGCGTGTATTGGGCGGTGTTCGTGTGCGCGCGCGTGTGTGTGTGTGTGTGTGTGTTGGGAGGGGGGGAGGGGTGCGGGGTTGGGGGAGGGGAGGGGGTTGGATTGCTGTCGCACAACTGTCTCTATATAATGCAAATAAGTTGTCCGTCATGCAATGTATAAATTAAAATTGTATTCACTCAAGGGTCAATGGCCTATTGTGTAATAATAAATCTATCTGTAATTCATATTTGCGGAGTTTATCCGGGAAATTTGGCAAGCGATTAATGGACCTTTCAGGTGTTAGCCATGCCCCCCACCCCCATCTCTAGATAAGCTCCACCCACACCTCGCTCGTGTTGGGATCGATCGATCTCTGAACTCTCTGCCTATCAAATTTCCAGAAAACTATACAGGTAAGTTATTGAATATTTTGGAAGTAATTCGATTATGGCCGCATCAGCGCCCAGTCAAATTAGTTTCAAAATATGCAACAGCATGTTTATTAAATAGTAGAGGCATACATTTCGTGCAACGTGACTCGATTTAGTTCGCTTAAACGCTTAATAGTCCGAATTTGACTGGGTGCTTTTCTTAAAACGTCATCCAGTCAAATTAGTTTCAAAATATTCACCAGCTTACCTGTATTTTTCTGGACATTAAGATTCAGAGAGTGCCGGGATCTACTCCAACACGGCCAAAGTGTGGTGGAGCTTATCCGGATGTCGGCGGGGAATAGCCAAAACAAGATTTCTCCATTTTGGTAACTATATCAAACCAGCTTAAAGGAAATCTCACCATCCCTGCCATTTTAGTTTTTTATCATCCCGTCAAAAGAGATAGTCAGGCTTTAGTAGCTAAATGTGGATACATGTCTGCAGCCTATGATGGTTGTCATGATTTACTTTTCAATCAATCAAAAAAAAACCTAGCGTGTCTGCCCCGATATATAAGTCATAGAGGTGCTAGCTATAGTTTGGCAATGTGGTGTAAAAGCACTCGTACAGTTAAGCTGTTGAATACATAAGCAGCAACAACTTCCAGTCCAATTAATTTCAAAATATTCAACGGGATGAGTATTACATAATGTAATGCATTGGTACTTACATGGCATCACACGCTATCACTTGAGGAGAGAAAATGGTGGTGTTCACGGATCAACATTTATGGGATATTAAAAAGCAGATAATTGTGATACAGATAAGGGAATCTGACAGAATATGAATGATATGGAATCTATCAGCCATAATCTATCGGTACAATACAATATTTGAGATGAGATTAGTATCTCCTTAATACGAGAGTTGAGAGACGAGTATGCTCAGTGCCCACTGCTAAACACGCCCGCTGCTATTTGAATCTCTATAAACGCCAATTCTACGTATGCTAACACATCTGAAGTATGTGGCTAAACACCACTGTAACCATAGCAATTAGTAGATATTACATAAGCATGTTTGAAAACTGTGATGCACAATATTCTGTACATTTTGATGTTTACACCTACCTGTAAATGTGAATAATACACATCGATATGGCGATATTTTCTACCCTTAATATGACTGTAAATCAGCAACTCCTTTTCGAATACTATATCATAGAATGGCTAGGACAACTAATGCATTCACCAGGAATAAGCCATTTAGCTAATGTGGAGTTGCACGACAAGATGCTACACATCTGGAGTAGATGTGTTCATTTATATCAATGGGAATCGGTTAATATTTCTAAATTACAAAATAGAATGTAACTGTTGCACAAAGATGTTATATGCTTATTAATTGTTAGTTTTTAATTATTGGCCATCTATCGCTTAATAGTTAAAATTTTCCTGATATCTGCTCTTACAGAACCAGCGGCGAGGAGATAAATCCACGGGTTGATGGCAGAGTTTGCAAAGCCAATCTGCGCAAAAACATCTACAAAATACATTTCTATTGGGTTAGAATTTATATTGAACACGAATACACGAATAGACTGAACCATATATATGGAAACATCGCTAGGAGATACGTGGCAATGACAATAGCCAGTGCACGCGAATCTGTTTGTCTACGCACGTGTTGGCCGCTCTCATCTTGTGAAGTCACCGTTGTTGTACGTGATCCCAACACCATCAGCTGTTTAGCAACATGAAACCCACCAGTTAGAATGAAGGGCACAACCAACCACACGATTATTATCCAGAGGATATAAATATGCTGGCCGTGTACGATAAAGCAAACGTACATATTAGTGGCCACTATGGCTGATATGTCCAGGACCTGGTAGTAGTTGGCTATGACACAGCCTGGATAGACTGGGCAAGCCAGATTGCCAGACAAATCCTACAGAGCAGACCTGTGGTTACCTTTGCGTGTGCGGTCAGTGGATAAACCAATTGAAGAAATCTGAATATAAAACAATAAATACAGTAAATTGGCGAATACAACGAACATGGCGCCCAGTAGTAAGAATACAGATTTGAATACTATAGATCGCTCATGTGCATGTCTTCCCTACAGGACTGGTCGTCTAGAGCGTCGAGGACTTGATCGGATATTGCGTATAACCGGTAAGCAGTCTGTCTATACCTGGCGTCAAGCTGTCATAGGAATCATCATTAAAATGTGTCACCTCAACTTTAGAATGGAATCATAGCACAATAGTATGATGCAGAATTGGAGGATCTTAAGACTTTAACAAACCACACATTTTCTAAATCTCTATGGGCAATAAAACAATATGTATTGCGATTGATAGGCATACAAAGCGTTGCCTGTTTTCGTAAAATATCATCACCTTGAAAATAGTATTTAACGCTAGCAAAATACGCTTCGCTCTTTTAATGGGATATTTTGCTCGAATGACTAACGCAAGTAGTAAGAATAAAACAGATTTTTGTGGCGTTTTAATATTCTCTTCAAACGGGATCGGTCTAGAAAATACTGCAGCGCATCACTTTGTCGTATGACATGCGAGCTCACTCGGCGGAATAATTAGTGAACTGCGAAAATACATATTTGAAAGCACCATGAGCGATCTACAGTATTCAAATCTGTGAGTAACAACATTAAATTCAGACTAAATATGCTCAGTAGCATCAGGCGTAGTGGCAAATATAGTGGTAATATGTATTGTTTGTAATTGTATTACTACCGCTATTGCTGCTGCTGGTGGTGAGGGTGCTGCTGGTACTGGTGCTGCTGCTACTACTACAACTACTACTACTACTGCTGCTACTGCTGTTGCTGCTGCTGCTGCTGCTACTACTACTACTACTACTACTACTGCTGCTGCTGCTGCTGCTGCTGCTGCTGCTGCTGCTGCTGCTGCTGCTGCTGCTGCTGCTGCTGCTACTACTACCGCTGCTGCTGCCACTACTTCTACTAATATTACTACTACTACTACTACTACTACTACTACTACTACTACTACTACTACAACTACTACTACTGCTAAATACAATCAGTTACTTGATATAATCCTGGTGGATCCCTACAAGTGAAATTCAGCAGCGATATGGCAGGAGGGATCTCCGAAACGTAAAGTAAAACCTCTGGAATGTACACCACCAATTCCAGTCAATGCCTGTGGTTGTGAGACGGGTCCAAAGCTGATCCAGAGAAAGGGGATTTTTTTTCCTCTGGATGTTGGTCTAGTGGTCGAGCACTCGCACACCAAAGGCTAGGCGAACGGTGGCACAGAATTGTCAGAGTTCAAACCCCACTCAGGTTGAAAATTGAAAAAGGTAAAGATCATATCAATGACAGGGCACATAGAACTAATGCTGGCCAATAATAAAGACTACTACTACTACTACTACTACTACTACTACTGCTGCTGCTGCTGCTGCTGCTGCTGCTTCTACTACTACTACTACTACTACTACTACTACTACCACTACTACTACTATTAAAATAATAATAATAATAACAATAATAATAATAATAATAATAATAATAATAATAATAATAATAATAATAATAATAATAATACAAGAAGAAAAACAAAATGAAGAAGAAAAAGTGTAATAAATAAGAAACAAGATGAATCAATGTGAACGAAGAAGAGCGCATATTTACATCTATTTACCTGAGAACTGCAAACACTACTATGTGATATGTGCTGGCTAAATATGAAAGCAGTATCCAGGCGATCGTCACCTGGCATAGCCATAATGGGCCTATAAGGAAAGGCTGCACCATACTGTAGAACATAGTACATCCTATGCACACACCCAAATCAGCGACACCCAGGCTGAGTATAACACAAAAAACTGGATTCTTGTAGCGCTTATAATGGATAAGGTACACCAGGAGGACACCGTTAGTCAGGATACCGAAGGCGTAAATGCTAATAAATATGGGGTTTGATATTCCGTAAGGAAATGATTGAAGAAACTTCACAAACGCCACCAAGCTAGGAGACAGTCCGCTTGTGTGTATTTTGCTGTGTTCGGACACCGTTTGATTCGTATATAAATCCATGATATAAGTGGTAGGTTCCATACTATTAAT
Source organism: Chaetoderma sp. LZ-2023a (assembly GCA_034401795.1). NCBI lineage: Eukaryota > Metazoa > Mollusca > Caudofoveata > Chaetodermatida > Chaetodermatidae > Chaetoderma > Chaetoderma sp. LZ-2023a. Next base: position 40,595,069 of record CM067363.1, on the reverse strand, counting down.
TGAGGCACGTTGTTTTAAATGAAGCCGCTCGTATAGTAGCTGTTAAGGTAAGATTGGACGCTAATTTGTATTGCTGGTGAATATTATGGTCATTAACTCTTTCAGGACTAAACCGGCCAAGACAGGCCTCTGCAGGGGTCTTGAGAAATGTACATTTGCAAGCCAAGAAAATACTATTTTTGACAATTTACTACTGGAATGACTGGCTCTATAACTGAGCCAGTCATACTAGTGGTAAATTTCAAAAATAGTCTTCTCTTGGCCTGCAAATGGACATTCAATAAAGTAAATATTTTAATTTTTGAACAAATTTAGTCATGAAAGAGTCAAAGAGAAAGACTGGAACGCAAACACAAGGCAGATAGTATATACCAGTGCGGTTACCATATAAGCTATTTTGTCACGTTTGCTTATATTATTAATTTCTAAACAATTGCAATTTTCTTAATACTTTTATGTTTTATTGTTTAGCAGAATAAGTGCGAATATGTACAGTACATAACATAGAAAACACGAAGTACGAACGGTCTTAAGAAGAAATTAGTAATATATCACCTGAATATCATCAGAACGTGTGTGCTTCATCCGGGATCGAGATTCGCCAACGTCTTCAGCCTGCTCAATCTGTTTGACATTATATAGTACTCCACATTTGAGGGGCGGGGGCAGGTTCCACATAAAGGGCACGCTGGATGACATTGTCTGGAGGAAGATATGAAATGGGTGTCACCCCTCCACCCCACCCCACCCCACCCCCACCCCAACCCCCTCCACCCCCACCATGCCCGCCTCTCATAGAAGTGTGTTCGGGGATGCCCACCTACCGCAAGAAAAGACATTGAAAGCTGCAGGCTCATTATTCGAATTCCTGCATTCTGAGTGTCTTATGATTACGTATAAATGTTAGAGCAATGTTAATCGAAGAACTTATATATTCTTTTGTCAATTTGAATGTATTCCCAATTCACAATGTGAGCGAGCGGGCTGGCGGGTTGTCGTGTCAGATGCACACGTTGAGGGTGCGTGCATTCGTGCATGTGTCTGCGCGGTGGACCTGCGCAGTTTGCCTCATAAATATTTAACTGGACTTTAATTCCTAATTATATTTGCAATCAGCGGATTTCAGAGAAAAAAATGTTTGTGGTGAAAATTATAGGTTATCCAAGGCAAATCTACCATTCATGTTGAACATGTGAGCAAGGCTTTTTGGCGCTTGCCTTAGATGAAGACCATTACGTTTCTTTAAATGTAATACTTAAAATATTGCAAAATCCAAGATGGTCAACGAGAAAATCGACCAATCAGCTTCCCGGGACCAACCTTGGATCTGACCCTATGGATCCTTCTTGACCAGCAGTTCTTAAGAACTCGCTTAAAGAATACGATGGGCATATGCTGGATGAATAGACAGGTGAGGTGGCAACACAAGTACGTCAAATTAGTAACAAACTATTCAACAGCTTTTGTGGATGGAATAAGTAATTTAAATTATGTTTTCGCTGCCTCTTACTTAGCGTCTTAGCCATATTGGCGTGTGGGTGTCAGAGGTACATTTGGCCAGGGCTATTCAAAGGAGGCCTTCAAATGTCTGATTTTGTTTTCGTGTTGATGGTGGCATCATCTTTTATGGTTAGAACTCAAAGGGTTTGACGTGACTAAACATGTGTATCACGACCCTAGGAGTTGTTGGTAGGGGTGGGATAAGTGGTAGCGTGGGTGGGGTACGGGGCGGGAGTGGTGGGTTGGGGGGGGGGAGAGAGCCCATGCTCATACCAATAGAACAGTATTAAAAAATTCAAGAGGATGATATTTATTAATTAGAGATGTAGAAGATATAGGAGATGGCTTCTAAGCGCATCTAATCTTTAAATCCCCCATTTAGAGGCCCCAGCCGCACACGCCTCCCATTCTGTGTGTGTGTGTGTGTGTGTGCGTGCGTGCGTGCGTGCGTGCATGCATGCGTGCGTGTGTGTGTGTGTGTGTGTATGTGTGTGTGTGTGTGTGTGTGTGTGTGTGTGTGTGTGTGTGTGTGTGTGTGTGTGTGTGTGTGTGTGTGTGTGTGTGTGTGTGTGTGTGTGTGTGTGTGTGTGTGTGTGTGTGTGTGTGTGTGTGTATGTGTGTGTGTGGGGGGGGGGGGGATTGGGGTGTGCTGGTGGGTAGGGACAACACATCTTAGACACATTCCTCAAATACGCTCACCGACATCGCACTTCGGCCATGTGTATACAAATTATTTCTCCCATTGCATCTGCTTCACGCGTCAATTAAAAATTAGATTTTGAGAGCTGCTGTTAATTATAGTATCCCCTAGTGTTTCCACATTGCTGCACCATCCTCCCATCATCGCACATATATTCTATTCTACCCACTAAGCAGGGCATTAACGCAGCGCGAACCAGCGTCACTTCAAAAATTCAAATAGCATATGACTATGTATCTTACCTTTACTTGAAGAGATACATGCAACGTTTACAGATATAAAAAAGTCAATATGTCACATGTAACCGCCACTACATAAATAGCGTTTGCATTGATGATTTGATTCGGCCTAGAAGCACTTCCATATTACTTTATGGACTTGTGTTAATGTCGAAACAACCTAACTTTACTACAACTGCTCAGTCTGCTCTGAATATTCTAAATGTCTGGTTCAAAGTTCTAAAGTAAGGTTTATTCATTTTTCGCATAGAAACTGGTAAAGGGCGCATCTGCCTCTCTGCTCCCTGCCCAAAGGACAACGGGGACAGCCGCCCCACTGCCCCGTGCTTCCGGCGTCCCTGCCAAGGATGATATGGCGTCGTGGATTTTAGCTAACAGAATGTCTCCGCATAAATGTTTTTTCGGCAAAACGAAAGCTCATTGGAGAAAACTAATTTCATCAGTCAATAGAAATCCTCTGACCTTCAGTGTGGTACCTCATTTGTATTCACGTTCAGTACAAAAGCAATTAGCCAATATAATGTTCAACAATAGGAATAATTTTATCCACCAATAACGAATGATCTGTAGAGCACAGTTACCTCCAGAAATGCGTATATCAAAATATTCCAGGCGCTCGATTTCTGTACCTCTGCTGTAAACATGGAGGCTCAGTTAGTGTTGTAGGGTGGGTGGGGTGTTGTGCTACTTTCCCAAACCACCTGAATGATGTGTATCCAGGTGTATCTCTGGGGTGACTGAAAATTGAAGTGTTCCGTATTGACCGTCATCAACTCTCAAAATGTCCGAAACCTTGTATGAATTGTATGTCTTTGTATTCTTTTCTATTTAATACACATGCTGGTGAATATTTTGAAACTATCGTAGGCAGCAACAGCACCCAGTCAAATTAATTTCAAAATAGTCAACAGCTTACCTGTGTAGACTTTTTGGAAATTGATACTCGTGGTGCTCAGAGATCGATCGATCCCAACACGAGCGAGGTGTGGGTGGAGCTTAGCTGGAGATGGGCGGGGAATAGCTAAAACCGGAAAGGCCCATTGTGGTCAAGGAAGATAGATCAAAATTGCCATCAGTCGTAATGCGATTTTGGACATCAAAACTAGAAATCTGAACACGGCTAAGTATTAGATCTAGCAATATATGTGGAAGATATGGGACAAAGAAAACAATATAAATAATAAAATAAGGATTTATCATATTTTCATTTTAATAAACTAATAATTTCAGTAGCACCATAAAGTTAACATGGCGCAATATGATTGAAAAATACAATATAGCACATGAACAGATGCTATATGGGGGCGATCAAACATATCAGATGTTAGTGAAGCTACTGCCAACTCAAAGTAAGTTTTACGTTCGAAAAAAATAGCCTATGGTAATCTGTCTATGTAATTTCAATGCAACTCGCATAATATTGTTTATATGGGCAAAGTGAAATGTGCTAAATATTTTGAAAGCAATTTGACATTACCGCCACAAACAACATTGAGATAGTCACCCAGAGTAAAGCATGCCCAACTTTGCAATGTGCATGGTACTGACTTTGAACGATCACATTCAAGTTGCACCGAGATCACATATACATATTATTATGTCTACTGACTTTAGATGACAGATGATATAAATGCTTGAGGAATGCCAATTTGCAGGCCAAGAGAATGCTATTTTCGAGAATTGACCACTGAAATGGCCATGTCAGTGGTCAATTCTTAAAGATAGTCTTCTCTTGGCCTGCAAATTGAGATTAAATAAACAAATATTTAGATTTTGTTGACCAAATTTAGCCATTAAACGATTAAAATACCATAAAATGGTCTTATAGGGAGACAATAGATTTGGACAAAAATTGTGCTAATCAATAACCAGATCCATTTCTAGCAATGCCACGCCTATCTCTAGGTAAACTCCCAGAATCCCATTTTCAAGGTATCTATACCAGATAAGCTGTCGAATATTTTGAAAATAACTTGACTAGCTGCTATTGCTGATTCGTATACTTGGCAGACTTCTCCAGAGCTTTCATGACAGAGTATTGTATCAACTATGATTGTGACGTCATCTTTGTTTCTGTTCTTTTACGTTATCGTCGTCATAAAACTCGTCGTTCTCGTCGTCTTTGTGTTCATCGTTATCGTCGTCGTCGTTCGTCGTCGTCGTCCTTGTTTTAGTTTTTTGCAGTCGCCGCCATCGTTGTTTTTTGTTATTTTATTGTAGTCATCATCCCCATCATCATCCTTATTATTGTTATTTTCGTCTTCATCGTTGTCATCATCCGCGTCCGCCTCCTCGTCTTTGTTTTTCTTATTTCTGACATCCTCTTCATCATCAGCGTTCTCCTCGTTTTCTTATTTTTACATCTTCCTCGTCGTCATCGTCGTCATCGTCGTCGTTCTTGTTTCTTTTCTTTTTATCGTCTTCGTTGTCGTCCTTGTTTTTGTTCTTTTCATTGTCGTCATCATGATCGTTATCATCGTCCTCTTTTATGCTAATTTCGTCGTCATCATCATTATCGTCGTCGTCATCACCACCCTTGTTTTTGTCTTTTTTGTCATCGTCGTCGTTCTTGTTTTGATTCTTTTCGTCGTCACCGTCCTCGTCGTCGTCATCGTTATTATCCTTTCTTTTGGGTTGTTGTCATCATCGTCGTCTTATTTTTTTTGTTCTTGTCATCTTCGTGTTTTTCTTTTATCGCTGCCGTTGTCATCGTTGTTGTCGTCATCGTCGACGCCGTCATCGATGTCGTCCTCGTCGTCCTAGTCATCGTCCTTGTTTTATTTCTTTTCACCGTCGTCATTGTCGTCATCCTGTTTTGTCTCTTTTCGTCTTCATCATCGTCATCATCGTCATCATCGTCGTGCTTGTTTTTGTTCTTTTCCTCGCCCATCATCGTCATCATCGTCATTGTTTTGTTCTTTTCCTCTTTGTCTTCATTGTCATTGTTGCCGCCGCGGCCGCCGTCGTTGTCGTCGTCGTCGTCATTGCTGTTGTTGCTATTGATGATGATGATGATGGGGAGGAGGAAGAGGAGGAGGTACCGTGTTCTGCAGCTGTAATCGTAGAAACCGTCTATAGGCGCACTCCTTCTTCGCCTTTGACCGCTGTATCAACACATGTATATTCCTCAGATTCATTCTTCATCTGAATGTACCGAGTCCTGTTTACTTGAAGGTCGCTTCACGGCACGCTTAACCGATTCATGCAATGACGTCCTCTCCTAACTTTATACTTACTGGGTTCCAGTAAGGCGATTTCCAAGGTTTTCTGTTATTGATCTTGTGTGGGATGTGACATGGGATAACGTTGGATAGGATTCTCTGTATGTTGTTGACCAGTGCAATGGGCCGCAGCCCTACTGGAGGGCTGGGTAGCTTCTTGGGCTTGGGTAGCTGGATAACGGTGCCTTGGCCTACAGCACCGATAGCAAGATGTACATAAAGGCCGAGTTGATTAGGTGTGCGATCGGTTATGAGATAATACAACTTTCAGGTTTGAATAGTTCATTGCTCGTGCTATCAGGTTCGAATGCACGTCCATTTTTAGGGCCTTGGGTGGCTTCTCAACTTCCGCTGTTTTGATTGGTGTTGGTCATGACCTTGGATCACCTGAAAATGGACGCAAGGCCCTATAGTTCGAGGTCGAGTATTAAGTATTAAGTGTGTTGATAACGAGTATAGATAGCATAGATAGTATGAACTGTGTGGAGTGTGGATCCTTATATCGGCGCATTCAGAAATTTTCAAAAGTAATAGAGACCAAGCTTTTAGTGAATGGAAAGTGTAAATTGTTTGTTGTGTCCTATATTCCGTGAATAAACTGTGAGTACTATTGAGTAATCTTGAGTAGTCATCATAGACGCCAAGTGTTCGAAGCGATTACGAACCTATAGACAGGCACTCGTGATTAAAACAAAACAATACTAGCTTATGTGTGAGCTGTATTCATCGATTCAATTGAATTTATTTACAACCAGACTTAGTACGTGTAATAATCCGCGAACACGAGGCACCCGAATAGACGGTTTGATCGGCGGATATGTAAGGATTGTGCAAATGGTGGCCCAAACCTACAAACACATAACAATTATCTCTTGCTCTGTAGGCCATGTAGAGACATTAGAGACGGAATTAACCCGCCATCAAAAAGCAATCGGAGAAGAAACAGAAGTACACAAATAACCTGAGACTCAAAGACAGACGAACAGACGGTGTGAACAATGAAGCTGACGTTCACCAATCATTGCCTGATGCAATATCAACTGCGCAATACACAGTGGAAGAGAATCCTGTCTTAAGTAGATCTGGTACACCTGTCACAACTAGCTCAGCTACCCAGGATGAAACATCGGATGAAACATCGGATGAAACATCGGAAACATTCCCCAAGCAGCTCGATAATCCCAATGAAGCAGGAACTGCCCCGTATCAACCAGATGTGGGCACTGTAAGCGCTACCAGGCAACATGATAACCTTGTATTAATAGGTAAATCTACTAACACCAGCGCGAACACAAGCATGAACAGCGTTAATGGACAGTATGCATTACGGACACATAACATTGATCGACAGGAAATTCTACTTAAACTCGAAAGTGTAGATAACCTACTCAGCTAGACGCGAAGTCGCGTCGACTTTCTAGACGTAAAAACCAGTCGGTACTAGACGAAGTGGACAGCTTTTCAAATAAAACCGAGAACATAGAACGAACCGTAGCCTTTACCAGCGATTAAAGTGACGAATTTATCGTAGATAAAGCAAACTTAGAATTCGAGTTTATAAAACTTAGGTCCAGTATTGAACAAATAGAAAAGCAATTTATAACCCAGTCTGAAATAATAGCAGCCACACAATCACGTTATGAGACACGTACATGGGAACTAGAAAACAGAATAAATGTACTTGAACATGATTCAGTATCGTGCACGAGTAGAGTAATAGATCTACAATTTATTTCCATGAGGGGAAACCTTATTTTTAAAGGGATCCCAGAAGTAAAATACTCAAGTGAAGGGACGGAAGAGATCCTGCGTGATTTCATGTACTGCGAGTTGGGGATCGAACGAGATATCCCTCTTGACCGAGTGCATCGAATCGTCAAAAGACGAGAATTCTCAAGACTCCAACCACGGGCAATAATAGCTAAATTTACTTTCTTCAGAGATAAAGAACATGTGCTATTATCGGCGCCACGCATGCTGCGCGGTAAACTGTACATCGTACACGAACAATTCCCGCCCGAGATTGAAAACAAGAGGCGCGAACTATACCCGATAAGACAAGAGGCGACTAGATGGGGACAGAAAGCTGTAATCTTCAGAGATAAACTATTCATAGATACTCGATTGTATAGAGCGGATGATACGAATTACACAGCAAACGCGTCCAGATACACCTACAATTCGCAGGAGCAATGGCAGCAACAAGACCAGCGACAACAGCACCACCAACACCAAAACCAACAACAACAACAACAACAACAACAACAACAAATACAGCAACATCTCCAACACTAGTTGCCACATGATGATGATCATCAACAACAACAACAACAACAACAACAAAAACGGCCACCACCACCACAACAACAACAGCATCTACAGCAGTAGCAACAACTACAAGACCAACAACAAGACCACCACCACCACCACCACCACCACCACCAACAACAACAACAACAACAACAAGGCAAAGAACAACAACAACAACAACAGCGGCAGAGTCAGCAGCAGCATGTAAGACAATTGCCAATGTCATCCCTTAATGCACCGCAATTACACATAGAAACACAACGATTACAAAACATGCATCACCTGAATATACAGCCACATCCGCTGCCAATTAATGCACAGCAACAACTTCCTCCTATGCGCCCCAGATTTGTGCAACAACAGGCACAACATTACCAACAAATGAAACTATGTTAGATAACGCATTGGGAAGTAAATGTGTTATTGAAAATGTGCAAGATCTCATAATTAAGGAGTTTGACCCAATAATTTCCGATATTCACAGCAGTAACCACCTTGACATAAAAGGAAATAAACTCCTGAAAATACAAACAAATGGTGAATATTCAAATCAATCTGGCCGAAGCAAGGGGCCTTCAACGAATACTCCCACTGTAATTAAATGGATACAGTCAAGACAAAAGAGGAAAAGGACTTTTGGAGGACGGACGTGACCACGCGCGCTGAAGCCGGACCCGGGAATTTGGCTGCGGGATTGGCTCCACATGAGTTGGGCTTATCGTTCAGCCGCAATCAACCCGCCCGGGAGAGATGCCGTTGGTCGAGTGGAGTGTTGACGCTACTTGCTTGCTGCTTCTATCTGCTGTGTACCTATATCTGCTGGTGACAATACGGCCGAGGTTGCAATCACGAAGCCGCCGAGGATGCCTAGACGAAGATGATGGCGCATGGCGGTGGAAACACTAAAAATGGACACGGAGGTCGTGATTGACGTTGCTTTGCTTTTGATGTAGATGCTGGCGCTCTCTTTGCCCTTCTCTCGCCCGTCGCTGGATCAACATTTTATCATAAGTATGAAAGGATTTTTAGTGACTTGACGACGTGACTGTTAGGCCCATTTAACTCCCAAATAGCGCTACGTGCATTCAACTTATTATTTTTAATAACAACAGGTTATAATTCTAAGTTAAATTTGGATATTTAGTTTACAAACACTGGATTTTAAGTTTAATTTTCCCCGTTTCTTGTTTATTTAATCACAGGCCATTATTTTAATTTGTTTCTTCTTAGTTGATAGTATTATCATTCAGTTTCGTCATAATATTATTTTATTTAAAGTTTTCCTTATTCCCGTTTTGAGATTTTATTTTACAGACTGCCCTCCAGCCCCATCCCACCTCCATGAGAAATAAGGTAATTCCCCCTCCCACGCCTTCCTCAAAACGGCATACAACATCGACACCTGCCAACAACAATGCATTAGGCAACATCAGGCAACACACTCCCAGCAACAACTTATTTTTTTTACTTTTTTCAGTCTTAACGATTGTTTATAGCAACCCTTCGGGGAAGTATCGCAACCCTTCAGGTAAGCGCCTCTCAGAGTGAGTCATGGCCCAAATACATCTAGGTGTGAGTCGACAATAAACCAACTAACCTACCTACCTACCTACTTACCTACCTTCCAACGGGATTTTGTAAGAAATCTAGATTCGGCATTGATTGAAAGAATTACAGAATGCCTAAACAACGCAGATGACAATGAAGCTATTGCCTATATAAACAAATCAGTAAATATGATCTGCGACCTCTTCACGAACAGTGCGGGAAATACATTCGGCACAAAAAAGAAATAGCAGGGTAAAAGAAAGACAAATAATAAACAATGGTTTGGTAAAGATTGCGCTCAGAAACGGAAGTTATATCATAAAGCTAAAAAAACAATACCATCTTAATAGAACTGAGAACAGCATGCAATTATTAAAAGATGCCAGGAAGACCTATAAGAAACCAATAAAGAAACATGCAGAGCGATCACAAATAAAACTTCATTCAAAACTAAGGGATTTAAAAAACGCGAACTCAAAACAATTCTGGAAAACAATAGATGGAAAACATCGGGAGCTGAACACACAAATTGAATTATCAAGTCTGTTTAAACATTTCAACTTAATAAACGAGCAAAAAGACGAAGAAAATGGCAACATAGTCCTAAACACAGATGATTCTATAACTCAGTGCCCGAAGCTTGATATTCGGATAACTAAAGAAGAAATACGAGATGCAATCGACAGAATGAACAACGAAAAAGCGAGGAGTGGAAATCATGGAATATTAAATGAAAACTTAAAAAGCTTCAAGGAAATAATGCTAGCTATTTAGGAAACGTGCTTTAATATCGCATTTAACACAGCATGCATACCCGAGTCATGGACAATTGGCAAAATAATCCCGATCTATAAAAACAAAGATGATCCAACAACCCCGTCTAATTACAGGAACATAACTTTACTCAGCTGTCACGGCAAATTATGTACTTCAATTCTCAATGATATGTTAAAGAAATATGCGTAACTTCATGATGCTATTACTGAAGCACAAACGGGATTCAGGAAGGGCAGATCAACCATGGATAATATATTTTCTCTTCATGCAATAATAAAATTACTTCAGTTTCAGAAAAAAACATTATTTTGCTGCTTTATCGACTTTAAAACAAGCTTTAGACACGGTTTGGCGAATATGGCTATGGCAAAAATTGATCACGGCAAACCTCAGCGGTTATTCGAAGTATGTATAAAAACATAAAGTCATTTGTAACACACTATAATCTACTTTCTGCCATTTCCCCTGTACAACTGGAGTGAGGCAGGGAGTAAACCTCTCCCCGTTTTAATTTTCAATCTTTATAAATGACTTAGAAGAATGGTTACATGACAATAATATTTTAGGTCTGCACACAATTAGCACATTAGCAGACACCAAATTACATCACCTACTTTACTTAACGATATTACTGTATGCAGACGACAGGGTCATTATGGCAGATTCGGCAAACAACCTACAGAGTACATTAAATAGTTTTAATGAGTATTGTAATCAGTGGAAATTAGTAGTAAATTTAAGCAAAACAAACGTGATGGTCTTCTCCAAAAATAAACGATTAAAACAAGGGGCATTTTAGATAGGAGATGAACAGATTGAAACTGTAGATGAGTATTTATTATTAAGAACACTTTACAAAAGTACTTGCCGTTTTACTCTTGCAGAAAGCGAAATATTAAACAGGGAAATCACCGTTCCAATTAATGTAATGCAATTAGTTAGTAATGTTCCAATTACTCAAAAAATCAAAGAACGCGATATACCGATTGACCTCCAATGCTATTCGACAGCATGATAACGCCAGTTATCTTATATGGGTCCGAAGTACGGGGTTAGAAAATCTAGATAGGTTCGAAGCCTGCCAAATTCAAATTTTAAAATATGCGCTACATGCAATGAAAAGCACTCCAAATGTGATGATGTATGTTGAAAGTGGTCGCTGTTCGCTAAGTGTAATGGTCAAAACGAATATGTTACGGTTCTGGGCAGATCTGGTTAACGCAGGTTATGGGAAATTATCATCAATCCTTTATTTTGTCTGCCGAGAGCTTGAAAATGGCCAAAACTTCAATTGCAAATGGCTTCCAAAAATAAAATCAATACTTCGGGAAATAGGAGAAGAAGACTTAATTAATGCAGACTTTATCTCAAAAATCGATTAGTGAAGCTGACAAAGGAAAGGTTACAAACGCAGTGTGTTCAAACCTGGAAAACTCAGCTTCAAGCATCTACCAGGTTAGCTTTCTATAAGGAAAACAAGGAGGAGCTTCAATTAAACAAATATCTGATTGCATTACCTGTTAAGGACATCATTATACTTTTTCACTTTAGAACCTTGAACCATAAATTGACAATTGAGACTGGACGATGGACAAGAACAGACAGAAATGACAGACTATGTACGGTTTGTAATAGACAGGATGACGAAAAACACGTTCTCTACGACTGCAGCAAAGTCAATGACGTAAGGACAAAATATAAGCCACAACATCACAATTACAAATGCAAAAAAACAAAGGAACCTCTAAGAACATGCAATGTATCTATTCTCAGAAATTCATGTAAATTGCTTAAATTTGCTAATAACCCCATCGCACAATAAAATAAATATAGCCTGTGAAATAAAAATACAATAGAATAATTATAGCATAGAACTCAAATAAGGTAATGCACGCAACTAAGGTTTTACATTTTAAAATAACTGCGTGATCGGTATTTAAAATGTAATGTATTTACTACCGCCACCATTATTTAGTAACTATCTATCCTCATATGCCCTTGAGGGGACTGAGTGTAATGAAGTGAACTTGAACTTGACCTTGACTCGTTATCGTGGTCAGTGAACCGTTGCTCGAACCATTCTCGGATTGTGTCCGCTTCGCCATGGTCGGTCTCGATAAAATGGCCTTTGGTGTTGCGTACAATGGGTGGTGGTGAGTAGTTAGCAACTCCCAGCGCTCGGACAGCGCGACACATTTTGTGGCATTCGTCAATTAAAATAATAAAAGACATAATCGTATTCATTCCATAAGATAAAACACGCCGTCAGTTGAAGGTAGTAGTCTATTAAATCGATATTAAATGTAAACATAAATACATTTTTTTTTTAAATCTATGCAAGTACTCGTGATGGATTATTAATGGAGTGATCCGATTTTGGCCTCCAAATATATGACGTCATACTCTTTTCTCGAAAATATCTCTTACAACAAAGCGTCTATCTGTGGAGGCCCAGGTACAAAATATCATCGGAAAATGGAGCTATGAATCGTTTTGGGATTCCAGAACACTGGTGTCAATACCTCCTAGATACGACACTGGGTGAACATCACTGTGTGCAAGATCTGAAACCTGCTGACGTCACTGGGTGCTAGACATGATATAGTGCTGGTGACGTCACTGGATGCTAGATGTGCCAGCTTCTCAAATACTTTGAGCACAATATGATTGAATCTGATTTCCGCTTATTTGGTCATACGATAATATGGATATATCCGATCTGTCACCCAAGTGTGTATTGGTATAATGAATGACGTCACATGTAGACTTAAGTCACAGTAAATATGTATAATGAATGACGGATATAGCTTGATGTGTCCGTCCATTTACGAAATCTACGTCTTTTCTTATTAATGAAAGTATGTTAAATATTTAGAAACTAATTTCAGTGGGCGCTGTTGTAACAACACCC